>JAAGEH010002531.1:9179870-9276678 GCA_011751065.1 Lasiurus cinereus
TAGGCAGGAGATAACAGAAATTAACATGATACAAACAGATAGTTTCAACTAAACAATGAGTAATCAGCTCTGACCTTTCAGAGCAATTAAGGTTGGCCAGCCTTCTGGCTTCCCATTTACATCCATTTAGTGAGAACAATATTTGGTTTCCCACACACCTTAACTGCTGCCTCATACAATAATTCCAAAACTACATCTAAAAGACAGAACAGACACCATCTAGACCACAGGAAAGCTGGCTGAGTGAACATTCTACAACTAGAAGGAAAGAGAGGGGCTCACGGAGACTCGGAGGAGCTACAAAAAGCTGAGGTATAGAGACACGCATGTTGAGGGGACAGATGGCTGAGTGCCTGCTGGCTTCCTCTAGCAGGAGGGAGATGGAAAATCCCAACTGCACTGAACCCCAGTTCCGACTGCATTGAAACCCAGTTCTGGGGGAGACTCATACAGAGGGAGTCTGGGCTATTGTGAAAAGGGAGGAGTACAAAGAAACTTAGGGAGCTATAAAAGGCAGAGGTCTAGAGGAGCACACAAGCATGTGCAGAGAGAGGACTGACTGCTGAGTGTGCTGCTGGTTTCTCTAGTGGGAGGGAGACAGAACCTTCCAACTGTGCTAAAATCCAGTTCTGACTGACTGCATTGAACCCTAGTTTCAGTTGAGACCCTAGGGACCAAGACTCATACAGGTCCCTGGAGCGTATGGAAACTAAGGGGAGATGCGAATGACAGAGGTCTGGAGGCACACCAGCATCAGTGCATGCAAAGAAGACTGCAGCAATTACCAAGGTGCACTGAGACCCAGGGGCCCCATAGAGCAGAGCTGATGGGAAGCCAAGACTATCTGCTCAGCCCTGAGACTCTGCCCCATCCAAGCTAAACCCAGAGGCTTTTGCAATTTTGCAAGTCTTGTATCATAAGGCTGACTCCAGCACAGAAGTTCTCCAGTTTAGGCACAGCTGATCCTCACAACCAATTGGCTTGGAGGTTAATTCCCCCCAGTGATACCAAAAACAATCAAGACTTAACTACAATAAGGCTGTACACACCTCCATAAAGGGGTGCACCAAGAGAGTCCACCTCAGGTAGACTCTGAGGAGGCGGAGTTACTGAGCCATATAGGACACCTAGCATACAAAGCTACTCTATCAACTTAGGGAAGCAGCAAAAATGTGGAGACAAAGGAACAGATTACAAATTAAAGAAATGGAGGAAAATAGAGTTCAAAATCACGATTACAAGGTTTTTTTAAGAATTTCCTAGAAAAGATGGATAAATTTAATGGGACCCAAGAGGAGATGAAAGAGGACCAACTAGAAATTAAACATACACTGACTGAAATAAAAAATAAAATATTATACAGAGACCTAACAGCAAACTAGGGGAACACAAGAATCAAGTCAAAGATTTAAAATACAAAGAAGCAGAAAACACTCAACTGGAAAAGCAGAAAGAAAAAAGAATCCAAAAATGTGAAGATAGAGTAAGGAGCTTCTGGGACAACGTCAAGTGTACCAACATCTGAATTATGGGGTCCTAGAAGAAGAGAGAAATCAAGATACTGAAAACCTATTTGAAAAAAATAGTGACAGAAAAATCCCCCAACCCAATGAAAGAAATAGACTTACAAGTCCAGGAAGCACACAGAACCCCAAACAAAAGGAATCCAAAGAGGACCACACCAAGACATGTCATTAAAATGTCAAGAGCAAAAGACAAAGAGAGAATATTAAAATCAGCAAGAGAAAAACAGTTAATTATCTACAAGGGAGCACCCATACGATTGTCAGCTGATTTCTCAACAGAAACTATGCAGGCCAGATGGGAGTGGCAAGAAATATTCAAAGTGATGAATAGCAAGAACCTACAACTAATATTACTCTACCCAGCAAAGCTATCATTCAGAATTGAGTATCAGACAAAGAGCTTAACAAATAAGAAAAAGCTAAAGGAGTTCATCAACACTAAACCAGTATTATATGAAATGCTGAAAGGTACTTTTTAAGAAGAGGAAGAAGAAGAAAAAGAAAAAAAGAAAAATTATGAACAACAAATGCATGTCTATCAACAAGTGAATTAAAAATTGGATGACTAGAGTAGACTGGTGAATATAATAGAACCAGGGTCATAGAAAGGGAGTGGGCTGACAATTCTCAGGGGGAAAGGGGTGAGGGGTGTGCAGAGAGAGACTGGACAAAAATTAAACACCTATGGATGAGGCAATGCAACAGGGAGGTAAGGGCAGAGGGAGGGTTGGGAGCTGCATGGGGGGAGCTATGGGGAGAAAAAGAGTAACAATTGTAATAATCTGCATAATAAAGATTTATTTAAAAGAATTATTTATAAGCTCTAAGTAAAGGCTTGGTTACAATAGGTATTGCTAACTTAGAGGATCAGCTTAGTTAATGAACTTATAAAATAGAAGAAATAACAGAGGCTTCAGTACTATAGATTTAGACAAATGACCTTTTGGAGAAAGGAACAAAGTGATTAGCCTTGTGCAAGAGAAACAAGGCAGAAATGACTAGAGGTTCTTGAAGTTAAACTCCTGTTTTCTAGAGGGAGGGGCACTCTATTATGTAGTACTTAGATTGCTAAGCAAGAGTTCTGTTGTCCCCCCCCCCCCGCCTTCTCCCCCAACCAGAAGCTCAGTCATTACTCTTGGGAACACATGGATACTCAGTCTATGAGGGAGACTTGTGTGTTGTATAAGAATGGGTTCAAGTGTAGATTCTGGGGTCAAGTCCCTAAAGTTCAAATACAAACCCTGAAGTGGAGAATAACTTAGGCAAGTTATTTAATGCACTGAGCTACAGCTCCTTATCTTTAAAATGGGGATTATATAATCAAGCATAAGTATACCCATAACATAAATAAACAATCAAGCTTTGTGAATATTATTTAAATATTGCTTTGGTAAAGTTGTTTTTCATGTGGTGTAGTCTGCAGGCTTAGGCTGAAGAGATTATAGTTGAAGAAGCCATAAGAAATGGAGTAATCTTGGTGGTTTATTACAAGTGTTTCCCACTCTCACAGATGAGCAGACAGTGTTAGCAAGGGTAAGATGATAGCTCTAATCTTTCTACCTAAGCCTAAATATGCTGTCTAGTCCCACTGCCCTCTCACTGATCCTTCAACTCCCTCTCTTTTCATGTTTCCCTTGTTTTTCTTTATTATTTTTTCTTTATTAACTCAAGTTCTATAGTTATGGTTCTTCTCACCTCCTCAGCCAATCCTCTGCTGTGTCTGAGTGTGTGTGTGTGTGTGTGTGTGTGTGTGTGTGTGTGTGTAGATATATTAATGATGGAAGTGAAAAGTTTTAAAAAATTAAAGACTTTTAAGAGCAGCCTCTAGGTTTATGAAAAAAATGGAGCAGAAAATACAGACAGTTCCCATATACTCTCAGTCTCTCCTCACTCCCACCTTTTCCAGAATATTATATTGTGGGAAACATGTATTACCTAGCCTTTCCATAAAGGATTCCTTTACTTAGCGATATGTTTTTAAGGCATCTCTCTGTCTTTTTATGGCTTGATAATTCATTTCTTTTGATCACTAAATACTATTTTATTGTATGGATGTTTGAAGTTTACTTATCTATTTACCTGTTGAACATCTTGGTTGCTTTCACATTTTGACATTTGTGCATACAGCTGCTATAAACATTTGTGTGCAGGTTTTTGTTTGCACATGTTTTTGGCTCATTTGCGTAAATAGAAAGAAGGCCTGTTGCTGGATCAGAGGGTAAGAAGAGTATGTTTATTTTTATAAGAAACTGACAACCTGACTCCCAAAGTGGCTGTACCATTTTGTATTTCCACTTGCAATCAATGAGAATCCCTGTTACTCCACATCCTCATTAGCATTTGGTCAGTTTTATTTATAGAGTTTTAAACAATACACTTTCTTGTTGTTTTAGCGAATTTCTCAAACAAAACGACCTGGAGCATGCAGTGACTTCAAGTTCATTTTTTGTCATATAATTATCCACTGTGGCTGGACAGATGATGCTGCTCTCCTTAGTTATTTAGGGATCCAGACTGAGAGTGGCTCTGACATCTTTTGGGAATCTTCTTCCAAGGTCACTCTTCTCACCAATGTTCCAGGCAGCAAGAGGGGCAAAAGCATGTTAAGGAAGTACAACCACTTTTAAAGGTATTGAGCCTAGATGTAGTACCAACCACAGCTGCCTTTCCAGAGATGGAAACTAGTCACAGGACCACATGTAGCTGCAAGGTCAGCTGGGGAATGTAGTCCCTGTGGCCAGTGGCTCCCAGGTACCTTATTATGGTAGGTCAGAACAGATGTTGGAGGCTGTATAACAGTCTTCTTCTTATCTGCTGAAATAGTTCATTGTATCAGTTGTAAGAAAACAAATCTAATCATTCCCTCAGTTCAGTCACTAATGGCAATGAAGTTAACAGATAAAAAACAGCAAAGACTTCCTTAACCAGTTATGATTGGATATAGCTTTATCCATGATGTATTATGATGGTTAGCCTTTAACACTGAACTATCTCAATAATACTTTTCCTATAAGATATTTGTGTACTCAGTTCTCATCTTCCAGAAAGCAGTGGTTCTGAACACAAGAAAGGTACTCTGACTTAAATGGTAAACAAAAAACAAACAATATACTTTTTAGCATATTAGTTTTGGTGGGGAATGAGGGGGCAATAAGAAAATAAATACAGACTTCAAAATCCAATCATCTTTGTGTATTCATATTGTTATTCTCCTCCTTATGCATATAGTAATTTAGGTTTTGTTTTGACAGAAACATAGAGAGATTCATAAACTGAAAGGCAATATTTAGACGTTTAATGAGTATCTTACCAAAAATAAATAATAGTGTGCAAACACATATAAATAGGATACTCACTTGCCCTTTTAAAATATACAGGGTGGGGCAAAAAAAGTAGGTCCACAGTTATTCATATGGAAAATAATACAGTAATTAATAAATAACACAGAATAAACTCTGTGTTTCATGTACTCACAACTGTGAACATACTTTTTGGCCCACCTGTATGCACAATTGCTTATTTAACTTCAACAACTGACTCTAAAGCTGGTGCACAGATTAAATTTTGCTATTTTGTAAATAAATGAAATTATGGTGTAGCCAGCATTCAAAACTTCATTACTAGAATTGTGGGGACTCTTTACAAATAGAGATTAAATGAACTCATATTTTAAAAGATAAGACAGCCCTGGCCAGGTGTTCAGTTGGTTGGAGCATCATCCCTATACCAAAAGGGTCAGGTCACATACCTAAGTTTGATCCCATAGGGAAGTGGTTCTCACTCAACCTGTGGGTTGCGACCCCTTTGGGGGTCGAATGACCCTTTCACAGGGGTCGCCTAAGACTATTGGAAAACACCTATTTCCCATGGTCTTAGGAACCAACATACTACTCCTTGGTGTAGCAAAATGTAGCAATGTAGTTTACTGTTGTCATATGAAGACTGTTACCCATGCTATACCACCATTCAAGACACAATTTCATTTATTTATAACTAGAAATAAATATTTCACAATATACAATTATATATTGTTTTTGTGATTTATCACTATGCTTTAATTATGTTCAATTTGTAGCAATGAAAATACATCCTGCATATCAGATATTTACATTACAATTCATAACAGTAGCAAAATTACAGTTATGAAGTAGCAATGAAAATAATTTTATGGTTGGGGGTCACCACAACATGAGGAATTCTATTAAAGGGTCACAGCACTAGGAAGGTTGAGAACCACTGCCATAGGGGCTCTTTAAGAGGCAACTGATTGATGATTCCCTCTCACTTTGATATTTCTCCCTGTTCCTTTATTTATCTCTAAAATCAAACATATCCTTGGGTAAAGATAAAAATAGGAAAAGAGAACCCAAATATATATTTAATTGACAGGCCCTCCAAACCTTTTTTGCCTAATATTACACCAAAAAAATTCTCAATAGTTACTTAATCACATTCATAGATTATCAGGAATCAGTTAGCAATTTTATTGCTGATTTGCCCCCTTTTTTCCTAACATGAAGTGTTTTCAGTTTATACAATTACACCTTTGTATTTGGAAGGAAAGAAGGGAGAGAAGGATGAAGGAAGAAAGGAAGGGAGGAAAAGATAACTTTAAACAAGATACATGAATTTAAAATAGCAAGAAAACACTTGTTAGTTGTCACCAATGCATTGTTCATCAATGCTAGCAGTTCTCTAAAGGCAGTAAACGACAGGTAGATGCTGTGTGCTCAGTTTTCGGCCTGCAGTTGTTTTATGCCAGAATTCCAACAGGATTTACAAACCAGCTTTTCGGAGACTCCTCTAGGATCCTTGCACTGAGGTTCAGTCAGTATGAATTGAGTAATGCTAGCTTTTCCTGAGAAGATATCATAAATATACACTTGCAAATAAAAGAGAAATCTGGAATTATCTCTGACTGCCAGGTGATCTTTGCCTTTTTGTTATGAATAAAAACAATTTCTGAAATGAACCACTGTTGAATTCTAAAGGCCAAATCTGTGAGCTAGCCACTTAAACTCTAGCAAAATTTCATCTATGCATTAGTTGAGTATCAGTTGTCAATGTTAAATAAGCAACTATCCAACAGATGGATCAAAAGTGGGTTTACAGTTGTAAGTACACAAAACACAAAGTTTATTCTTGTATTATGAGCTATTAATTACTTTATTATTTTCCATACAAACAACTGTAAATCTACTTTTGTCCCACCCTGTGTATTTTAAAAAGATAGATGTCCCATTCAAGTATGTTGCATACCATCCCTTTCAGGACCTAGGAAGAACTTCTAAAATGTGCTTAGTTGTTATTTTCTCAGATAGAAAACATTTGTTGCAACCCATTAAAGACAATTTTTAAAAAAATGTTTTGCCCTTGCATTTATGCTGAGCTAAAATTATTTCTTGAAACCAAAAGTGTTGGCAGCTCTACTTTCTGTCTTTATGAACATGTCTCTTTAACACTTATCCCTTTCAGGGCTACTCAACTTTAAAACTGCATCAACATGTATGGAAGAGAAAGCACTATGTTAGATTTGTAACACAGTGCTTCCTTGTGGGTCTGTCTTGCCTATCCCCTTGCTCACTAGTTTTTCCTCTGTGCACCTCATGGCAAATTCACTCTTCTTCCTTATGAGAAACAGCAGGGCAGATTTAAGTTATTTCAGTTCAGTATTTTCATTTTTACATTGCAAACTAAAGAGAGGCTCTCTTTAAATAAGACCTGTATGAAATTGGCCAACTTATTTAAGAGGCTGCTTCTGAGTAACCACCTTTTGAGTGTTAAGACAGTTTTCTCCTTGAGTTTCACATGGTGGATACTGATTCTAATAACCTCTGTTCTATTGACTGCAGTGTTCTCCTTCGTAGGTCAGGAGGTAACAGAGTGCATCTTTATGGGACAAGGCATTTTAGAGATGGCATCTATCACTGAGCTATTTTTTTGCCATAAAAAATATACCCTGGCCTAGTGGTCGGCAAACAGCAGCTCGTGAGCCATGTTTGCCACTCTGTTGACTGAGTTTGGCAACCACTGGACTAGACTAAACATTATTGTGTAGTTGGAAGCTGTGAGGATTAGAAAATTGTGGCATATTGTGTGCAAAGAGATAAAGGGTAGTATATGACAGTGGTTGGAAAACTCATTAATCAACAGAATGGTAAACTGCAGCTCACGAGCTGCATGTGGCTCACGAACCGTCGTTTGCCAACCACTGCCCTAGCAGGTTTGCCTCAGTGTAGAGAGCGTTGGTCTGCGGGCTGAACATTCAATTCCAGCCAAGGGCACATGCCAGGTTGCAGGCTTGATCACCAGTGTGGAGCATGCAAGAGGCAGCTAATCAATTATTCTCTCTCATCATTGATGTTTCTGTCTCCCTCTCCGTCTCTAAAATCAATAAAAGAAATATGTAATTTTTAAAAATGAAAACTCAACTGTAAGCTAGTTCAACTGCTTTTCTTTTCAGAATAAATGTTATATAAAATTGGAATATGTTTAAAATTTTTATGTACAACACAGTTGTTGATTTTTATTGTTAATCCTCACATGAGGATATTTTTTCCATTTCTTTTCAAGGAGAGAATGAAAAGAAGGGAGGGAGGGGGGAGAGGGACAGAGACACAGAGAGAGAGAAGGGAAAGAGAGGAGAGAGAGAGAGAGAGAGAGACATCGATGTGAGAGACACTCATCATCTGGTTGCCTCCTGCTCATGCCCCACCAGGAGAAGGGAGGGAATCCACAAGCCATATACATGCCCTTGACTAGGAATCAAACCCATGACCCTTAAATGTATGGGCTGATGCTCTAACTACTTAATGACACTGGCCAGGGCTACAACACAATTATTTTAATGTGTTGTCATGGTTTAGCTTTTGTGAAAAACACATGGATCAAGAAGGCAAATCAAATTACAATCTTTCTGGTTCTTTAGAAAAGAATGATCTAGATTATTCCTCTTATCTAGTATACAGTGTCCTTATTAGATGATTAAATAGCTCCCTCTACACAGGCAGGTGATATTTGAGGGTCATTTCTAACCTAAATTGCAATCATTCTGTTTATTAATATACTTAGAGACCTGATGCATAAAATTCGTGCACTGGGGGAGGGGTCCCTCAGCCCAGCCTGCCCCTTCTCATAGTCCAAGAGCCCTCAGGGGATGTCCTACTGATGGCTTAGGCCCGCTTCCCACCAGAAGTGGGCCTAAGCAACAGTCTGGCTTCCCTCTGTGGGAGTTGACTGGCTGATCAGGGGAAGGCACCACCACCATTACCCCATTGCTGCTGCCACTGCTGGCTGCTGCAGCCACCAAGGTATTTTCATCAACACGAACTCCAGTTCCTTCAGTGTGAAAACATGACAACTTTCTTTAGGTATTTTCAAGATGTCTCTTTCATAGGATATGCCCTTTCTTTCCTTCCTCCCTCCCTCCCTCCCTCCCTCCCTTCCTTCCTTCCTTCCTTCCTTCCTCCCTTCCTCCCTTCATCCCTTCCTCCCTCCCTCCCTCTCTCCCTCCCTCCCTCCCTCCCTTCTTCCCTTTCTCTTTCTCCCTCCCTCCCTCTTCTTTCTTTCTTTCTTTCTTTCTTTCTTTCTTTCTTTCTTTCTTTCTCTCTCTCTCTCTCTCTCTCTCTCTCTTTCTCTTTCTTCCTTCTCTCTCTCTCTCTCTCTCTCTCTCTCTCTTTGCTCACATGAGGATATTTTTCCATTGACTTTTAGAGAGTGTGGAAGAGAGAGGGAAAGACAGAGAGAAACATCAATGTGAGAGAAACACTTCAATTGGTTTCCTCCTGCTCTTTTGTACCTAGGTCAGGGAGGAGCCTTCAACCTAGGCACATGCCTTTGATCAGAATTGAACCTAGACCCTGCAGTCTGCAGGCTGAGGTTCTATTTACTAAACCCATCTGGCTAAAGAAGGATATGACATTTCTTAGCCTCTCCAGAAGCAGACTTTCATTTTTCCTCTAGGAGTGAGGTGGAAAAACCCTAGATCACTTTCTTGGATTCTTATTACTTAAGTTACCAAGAACACTGCGAGTGGCATACAGGGAGCTAAGCCAATGAGCTGTAAAAAAAGATGTTTCCTCTGCAGGACTGCTGGTGCACTGTCTCCCAGTGTGGGCAGGTCCCCCTGGGTGTTGTGTCTCCACTCCAGGCTTGGCCCTGGTCCCCCTTTGTATTGCAACTCCACTCTGGGCCTATCTACATGCACAGCCTCCTCCTGAGCCAGTCATGACTGATACGGCATCCTGGCTAATTTGCATATTACATATTATACACACACACACATATATATAATTAGATGAAAACATTCAACAACTTGATGTTTCTTCAGTAACTCTAGGAATTCATGACCATAGTAGAGAGAGATACACCCCACAATTATACATTTTTATACATTAGAACATACACGTTAAATGTCCATTAACTAAAACCAGAGAGAATAAGAGTATTTTAGGTTCTTTTTTTATCATTTTACCTTATTATATTTCCTGTTGCTAAACCAACAACTCTTGAGACTAAACACTGATCTGAAAGAAAGGGTTTATTAAGCCATATTCTATCCAAAAAAGGGGCTAGGTGCTGGGACATACAGTCTAAACCACCATGAAGAGCTGGGTGGAAGAGACATGTCCACCATCCTGGGGTCAACAGGGCTTTTTATGCAATGCATTTTGGGAGGAAAGATGTAAGTTGTTTCAAAACAAATGACTTTGGCTGTAGATAAGGGGGCAGTAGTGAAGCAGAGGAAGTTCTAGGATAAATAAATGGTCCATAAGGAAGAAGTATTTGATGCTTCTGCGTTGGTTATGGGCAATTATACAAAAATTTTACCTATAAACAGGATGTGGTCACATTTGATATTGAGGATTCTTCCTAGTTAACAGCTGAAACAGCTGCCTGGAAATTGATTCAAAGTTTCAGCATCCATTCAGGGATGTGGGCTGTCTTTTGTTGGTTTTGGCCTTCAGCTACCTTGTCTCTTCTCCCCAGCCTCCTGCCTGCTGTAGTTTAACTTAGTACATCTCAGAATTTTTCTCATGTCTCTGTTTATACATAAAATGGAGGTAAAGTAATGCATTTTAAGTGTTTAGTTTTTTAGACAAGTGTTAATTACATATATAATAAATGGCAGAGCAGAAATTGAATTTAGGTCTTGTGATTGCCCTATTAACATCCTATTAAAAACAAATGAAACATATTCCTATGACTAAGTCAAACTGGCCTTTTTCCTTTCTTCCCTTAAATTGGGTGAGTAATCTACATTTAAGGCCTTCTTTTTCATATCCTACTGACTCATAAACCAGATTTAGCAATGTGTTTATTTTTTACCTGCCCTCTTACAATTTGCTTTCCCCATTCTCCTGAAACTATTTTCTTTATGGTTATCATTGATTTTCAAATACTCTGATGTGAGCATCAAATTTCATTCTTTATCAACTTTGAACATCCCCTTCTGTCCTTTTTTTCTGTCTATTATTATTATTATTATTATTATTATTATTATTTATCATCTATCCATCCATCCATCCATCCATCCACCCACCCATCCTCCCTTGTTTTCCAAGACAATGTACTCTGCCCCTTCCTCTTCCTTTTCTCCCTCCGCTTCCTTCTCCTCCCCCTCCTTCCTCTTCTTCCTCCTCCTCCTCCTCTTCCTCTCTCTTTCTCAGATTCCTTGACTAGCCATCCTCAAAACAACATTTAATATTTGTCAGATATTAGTCCTTCATACAGCAACTTCCCTGTTTCAGGGGTTCCCAGGACTGCCCTCAGACTCAGCAATAGGCTGAAAAAACTTACAGAACTGAGCAAAACTATTATAGTCACAGTTACAGTTTATTGCAGAGAAAGATTTCATTGTAAAATTACCCAAAGGAAAAGGCATAAGAAAAGAAGTCCAGGAAAAAACCAGCACAGTCTTCCTGATCTTTTCTCCCAATGTAGTTGCATGGGACTTGCTTCATTCTCCTGATGATAATGTGTGATAACACATGCTAAGTGTTGCCAAGTAGGGAAGTTCACTCAAGTTTGATGTGTGGCATTTTTATTGAGGATGGGTCACATAGGCATTCAGTAACACCCGTGTTTCCCAATTTCAGCTACTCAGACACTACCCCCCCCCAGAGTGAAAACAGCTGTTCACCATAAATCACTTTGTTAGCATAAATTATCTGATCAAACTGGTATTGCATGGCCCAAGTTTTCGGGCATTTAAAAACACTTTTATCTAGCAGAATATTCCAAGGTCATCCTCCAGGAGCCAGTAAAGGACAAGCCTGCTGAATTAACCCTGTTCAGCAAGAACCAGTCACAGACACTTCTGCTTTATGCTTTGACCCTGGTCACTTCTGATTGGATCAAGGGTGGCCACATCTACCCTAAGGGTAGTATATTTATGAGGCAACTTGTGATAGATAGAAGGATACATTAAAAAACAGGGGTTTGGCACTGCAGCAACCAGATTTAGCAATGTGTTTATTTTTTACCTGCCCTTTTGCAAATTAGAATAGCTAATAAATAGGCACATTCAATAAATATTAGTTCTTTTACCTTCCCTACAATTTTCAAATTCTCAGATATGATACCCAGTTTTCCACAGTTACCAAAATGGGGCTGTGGTCTCTTCCCTGGACTATTGTAATTGTTTTAGAATTGATCTTTTTAACTCCACACTGAACAGCTGTGTGCACAGCACTTGCCTCCCCACCTGGACTGCCAATACGGCTCTAATTCATCCTTTATGTGGCTGAACAAATTCCTTTGTTAAAAGGCATCTTTGATCATCCTACTTTCCTTGTCAAAAACCTTTTATGATTCTCAGTTGCTGGCAGAGGAAATTCACTGCTTAGCCTGGCAATCATTCTCTGCCTCAATCTGTTCTAACCTATATCTTAAGATTTGTTTTTCTTTACATTGCTTATAATGTACATTTGACTTTGAAATAATTTAAAAGTTTTTACATAGAGAAACCTATCAATCTTTTCCTTTATGGGTTCTGGATTCTTTTATTTTAGTTTTTATTTTTATTTGTTTACTTTTTGGTCTTATGTAGAGAAGTACTTTTGCAATTGAGATAATAAAAAAGCTGTCCATTTAAAAATATTATTATAGTTTTAAATTTCCATTATGGTTTTGAGACTGTAATATACCTGGATTTACTTTGAGGCGTGGTTTGTGTTAGCCATGTAAGTTTGCTCCAATTTTTTTTTTTTAAAAACTTGTTATTGATTCTTTTTACTGCACTACCTTTCAATGTTGCAGGAATCATAAATTAATTTCATGAACACATGAGTCTGCTTTTTGGCCTTCTGTTGTTTTTCATTAATATATTTACATATTTTTGTGAAAAAATCATTCTTAAAATTTCTCAAATTGAATATGTATTATCATCTTACATTTTCAGTACCCTATAATTGCCCTTTTAAAAAGATTTTTAGCTCTTCTATCATACATTTCCCACTATATATTTTAAAAATAAACTTAACCACTTCAAGTACAATTAAGATTTTAACTGGGATTTTATCAATTAAGATTTTAACTGGGATTTTATAATATTATACATTACCTTATAAATAATGGGCACTTTAAGATACTTTTTGTCTTTTTATATAATATAGCATATAACTCTGGATAGTTAAGTTTTAGTGTTTGTCCTTTGATAAAATTGTATAATTTTACTCTTATAGTTTATTTGTGCACTTGATTGATTTAATCCTAGGTATTTTTTATTAAGTTTGTTTTGTTAAGAATGGGATTCATTTAAATCACATCTTTTTGGTATCTCAACAAGCTATTGCTTTTTGCCACATTAATCTTGTACCAGAAATATTTCATCTATGCACTATTTGAGGAAAAACAGTTTACTCAAATAATTTATTAGAAACTTTCCAAATCAGACTCATTAAAAGCAGAATCTGAACATTTCTGAGGGTTGATGCAGTAGGAACAATGGACAGTCTTGTCAAAGAATAACTTTGGAATCAATAATCCCCAATTTATTATTTATTTATTTACTAGAGGCCTGGTGCACCACATTCTGCACTGGGGGTAGAGGGGTAGGGCAGGAGAGCATGGGGCAGGGTCCCTCAGGCCAGCCTGCACCCTCTACTAGTCTGGGGCTCTTGTAGTATGGGAGCCCTCGCTGCTTACTGCCTGCCTACAGCGGAAGCTGGAGAGGCTCCTGCCACCACCCCTGTGCTCACCAGCCTGGCTTCTGGCTGAGCAGCACTACCCCTGTGGGAGCACACTGACCACCAGGGGATAGCTCCTGTGTTAAGCATCTGCCCCCTGGTGGTCACTGAGCATTATAGCAACAAGTTATTGTCCTTTCCATCTATTTGCATATTAGGGTTTTATTAGATAGGATTTTACTTGTCACTTTGCTCAAAAAGTAACAATCAAAAAAGATAGTTTGAACAAAATAACTTTGCAATAGCCTGACCATTGTTCAAAGGTATCACAATGGTCAGGCTCATGTCAAGTTCCAAAATAAGGGTGCTTTTAATAAACTTGAAAGTTGACTATTACTCATGATGGAATAATTGTATGTTACATAAGGTTGATTTTATATTTTTCTTTTGATTATAGAGACTACTGCAATGAACATTTCTGCTCATTTTACATTAAACCCATGAGCAAGTATTGCTTTACTAGTAGAAGACATACTAAGAAGTAGAATTTCTGGATCATAAAGAATGTGTATTTTTTCTTTCATTTTAATAACTATTCCCAATTTTCCCTTTACAGCAGCTATAGGAAACTATTTTTTCATGTAACTATTCTATATAATAAAAGCCTAATGTGCAAATTGCTTGACTGAAAGTTTGAGTGGGAGTTCCACCACTTGCTTTGATGTGTGCTAACCACCAAGGGGCTGTGCAGAACATGGCAGGCATCAGCAATGCTGTGCTAGCAGTAGGCAACAGTGGAGGTGCTGCTGGCTCCAATGGGCCCTAATGAGAGATGATGGAGCAGGTGAGCAGGCAACGCCAGGCCAAGGCGGGTGTGGGTAGGGATCCGATTGCCCCGCCAATCGCCCTACAGTCAGTGACTAGCAGTGGCAGCAGGGGCAGGGCCACTGCCCAGCTCCCAGGTTCTGAAGGAGCTGAGCAAGGGGCCCGGCCTTGACTGATTGTCCCACAAACAGTGACCTGTGGCTGGCAGACCCTGATGGTCCAATCAGGTCCAGGCCGCATGCTGGGAAGTGGAACTGGGTGTGGGTGGTGATGACCAACCTCCTACAGTGCCCATGCAGGAGGCTGTGACCTCTCACCAGCTACCTGGGGCAAGGGTGATAGAGATGAAGGTGCAGCAAGACTGCGGGGTGTCTGCTGAGCTTGCTCTTACTCCCCCTGCTACCCACTCCTGGGATGCCAGGGCTCGCACTCCAGGGAAGCCCCTGTGCTCAGGTGCTGGCACCCATGAGGAGTCTGCCCCGCACCTGCAGAGCCTCTTTTGGGTGAACCGGGCAGCTGCCAGGACCGCAGGGGCTGGTCAGACTCCCTGAAGGTTTGTGAAGGAGCCAGTCTGTGAGGTTGGCCAGGAGGGAGCATACTGCCTGCCCAGCTTCCATGCGGTACTGCTGGGTGGCCCAGAGGCATACACTGTGCCTCAGCCATGGCATCTGACTGCACTCACTGGATCTGAATTGGGGACTCAGATGCCATAATTCAGTTGGAGGGAGGCGTGCGGGGTCCCAGGGGCCCAGGTGCTTCTCAGAGCCTAGAGGTCAGCTGGGATCTTCCCTGCCATACCAGAGGTTGCACTTTGATCACCAGCCAAGCCTGGGGATCACACCCATGCACGTATTTCATTCACTGGGCCTCTAGTCAATATATAAATACAAGGGACCCAGTGCATGAATTCTTTCACCTTGAAAGGAACTTTGGAATGCCGGTCTGTGATGGGTACAGGAGCAGATCTTGACTCATCCTTCATGCCACCACCTGGCCCCTCCCACTGTGGTCCCTGATCCCCTGTCTGCCAGCAGCCCCATTCCTGCTGCTGCTGCTCCAATGCACAGACAGTGCTGGCCCAATCGCTCCATAGTGTCAGTGGGTGCGAGAGGGACAGCACCATTAGTCAGTGCAAGCAGTGGCTCTGCTGCCCTAATTGCACCTCAGGATCAGGGGAGGTAGAGAAGCCCACAGGGGCAATTGGGGTTGGAAGCCACCACTTGCACTTGCTGATGGCACCGAGCAATCAGGACTGGTACTGGGAACTGGAAATGGGTGCAAGTGACAGCTGCCAGCCCTAATCACCCCTCAGCAGCAGGGAGAGGTGGAGAAGCCCTGAGGGGTGATTGAGGTTGGCAGCCACTGCTTGCCCTGCTCATGGCACTGAGTGATCAGGGCTGGTGTTGGGTGCCAGCAGCAGGTGCTAGTGGCAGCTCCGGCACTGGCAGTGAGTGTGAGCAGGGCCAGCACTGGTAGCAGGTGTGAGCACCAGGTGGCACAAGGGCTAGGGAGTAAAGTATTTTCAGTAGCTACCAGAGGCTTGCCTCAGTGACAGTGACTGTTGCCCCCACTCACCTGCTCCACCATCCCACCATGGCTGACACCTGCCATGTTCCCTGTGTGCCCCCTGGTGTTTAGTGCACATCATAGTGACCAGTTGTTTGTTTGTTCCACAGTTTGGTCTATTTGCACATTAGAGTTTTATATATATAGATAAAACTCCTTTTCAATTCAATAAAATCAAACAAGCTATTTTTTAATCTGATGATTAAAACTCCATATCATAGATATAAAAATAAAATTTTATATCTCCTTTATGTTCTTTTACACTTTTGCATTAAAATTAGTTAGAAATGTTTTTTCTAAGTGATAAATTTCTTGAGGATAGGAAAAATATTTAATACATCTATGTACCTCCCACCAGCGCGTAATGAAAACTTTTACATGTAAGTAGTTAAAAACACTTACAAAAACTTCTTAAATTTTCTTAGTTTCTTGAATTTCTAAGAACACATGACAAATTATTAAAAGCTGACTCAATCTTGATTTTCCAAAGCAAGGCTTTTTAAAAAAAAATTAAAAAAAATTTTTATTAATGTGTTACATGTATACATATCTTCCCATTGCACCACCCCCCAGGCACACCTTAACCCCCCAGTGTCTTGTGTTCATTGGTTATGCTCATATGCATGCATACAAGTCTTTGGTTGATCTCTTATCTACCCCACCTCTCCTTAACCTTCCTGCTGTAATTTGACAGTCGTTTTGATGCTTTACTGCCTCTGTATCTATCCTTTTGTTCATCAGTTTATAATGTTCTTTATTTTCCACAAATGAGTGAGATCATGTGTTTCTCCTTCATCGACTGGCTTATTTCACTTAGCATAAGGCTCTCCAGTTCCATCCAGGTTGTTGCAAATGGTAAGAATTCCTTTTTTTTTTTATGGCAGCATAGAATCCCATTGTGTAGATGTACCATAGTGTTCTGATCCACTCATCTGCTGATGGGCACCTAGGCTGTTTCCAAATTGTAGCTATTGTAAATTGTGCTGCTGTGAACATAGAGATGCATAAATCTAATTAGGCTTTATATTGTAGAATAATGTTGTCCTGTATAGAATCTAGAACAATTCAAAAATCCCTGGCCAGTTGTTATTTACTTTCTTCTGCTTTATTACCATTGTAATTGATCATGGTTTACTATTAGTCTGTAACCTAGTTATGCATATAGATGTGCAGATGTCTTCTAAGTTAAAAAAAAAAAGTAAAAAGAAAAGAGAACAAAATTTGCTCTTCTGTATCTTTGGGAAATGGCTTCACAGTTAACATTTCCAAATAATAAGATTAAACTCTTCAGAGATAAATTTCTAAGATTATCATTTAAGTTTTAACCTTGATCTCTTTATTTGAAACCTGCTTTTATTGAAGACAGGAACATATTTTACTGGGGAAGGGAAACTAGATTTCACAGCTGTGGATATATTTTGGCTCTGGTTGGTCACACTCTGACAACTTTAATTTAGATAAATCATCCCAATGATACATCCACCTTTGTCCTCTTTATACTGAATTACACAGTGTTTGGAGAAGGTCTACCAGAAGGCTGGTATATTATACCTAAAATGAAGCAACTTTACATAATTAGACTCACTTTCTAATTTCTTCAATGTGCTACACAAGCAGTGCTTTAAAAATCATTTACCAAATGGATATATGACATTTTCATTTAACTATGTTCTTTGGTAGATCTTTGGTACATAGTATGTTATTACTCATAGTTATCTGTATTCCTTGAATAAAGTGTTCCCTACCCAAATGCCAACTCAGTTGACAAAGATAATGTCATTGCTCAAACTATCAGATTAACTAGAACTGGAATATAAATGTTTGACATCTGTTTTAGGTAGACATTTTAGATTCATATTCCTTGTGTAAGAGAGACCCTGGCCTGAAGGGTCTGACTTAATGTTAAATAATTATATAGCTTATATAGGTTTTTCATAGTACAATCTATTTCCTCTTTTGAAATACAGTGGTACCTCGAGATACGAGTTTAATTCCTTCCATAACCTTGAGGCGTGGGAAACTATGAGATGCTCGAAGATCGTGGTAAACTGGTGGGTCGTGTGCAGCCGGACGATCCTCTTGATTACTCATCGCAAGTGTTGCTCGTATTTCAAAGCAAAAATCGCTCGCTTGACGGCTGATATCTCAAAAATCTCATATGTTAGGGCACTCATATCTCGAGGTACCACTGTAGCTGATCAGAGTATTAGAAAACAGAGGAACTGCTTGAAGCAATATAACATTTCAAAATGTTCCATAAAGTATATAATTCCTATGAAGGACCTGTTCAGAGAGGGAGGATTATATATTTCTCAACTTTAGGCCAGAAAGCTGCCACTTTCCTTGTTTTTCTTAATTTCTTTTCACTGTAACCTGAGAATAAAGCTGATTCATCATTTCCTACCAAACTGCTTTCTTCTACTTTTGGAGTACTGATATCTTGATCTCTCCCAACTGCTTCTTTTATAGTTTTATAGCAGTTACTTTTCAGAGAAAAAAACAAAAATCTTTCCCTTTTAGGACTAAAATTCTCAATCATGGGATCTTTGAGTTTAAGCTATAACCAACCTATCCACCAAAGAAAGGATATTATTTAGAACAAATTATTATTTTGGGCGAATATGAATAAGAAAAAATTATTATTTTGCGCAAATATGAATAAGAAAAAGGTCTTTCTAAATTTCTCATTTCTATCTGGTATAAGAGGAAATCCTCAACTATTCCCTTGTACCAGAAAATGCAAGGCTGCAAATATAGAGACAAAAATAGGCCTAGACAATTAGAGGTGAGAAAGTAATGAGAAGTGTGGTGACTAGACAGTGATGAATTTTCCCTTTAAGTTACCACGTAACTACAGATTTATAGGTATGACACCTCATTTTAAAAATGAACCTCCTTTTAGAATCCAAAACAATGAGGATGGTTTAAGGAGTCTCTGGATCAACTTCAAGCATAGCAACATTCACATCATAAGGATGCCAAGAGAAGAGAGAGAAAATTGAAAATTTATTTTAAAAAATAATGACAAAAACTTTTCTAACCCAGTGAAGCAAATAGACAAAGAAGTCCAGGAAGCACAGACAGTCGCAAACAAGATGAACCCACAGAGCCCACACTAAGATGCATCATAATTAAAATGCGTAAGATTAAAGACAAAGATAATCTTAAAAGTAGCAAGAGAAAAGCAGTTAGTTAACTACAAGGGAGCTCCCATAAGACTGTTAGCTATTTCTAAACAGAAAAATTTCAGGACAGAGGGATTGGCATGAATTATCCAAAGTGATGAAAGGCAGAGATCTAGAACCAAGATTACTCTACCTAACAAAACTATCATTTAGAATTGAAGGTTAGGTAAAGAGTTTCACTGACAAGAAAATGTGGAGGAATTCACCACCACCAAATCAATACTGCAAGAAATGTCAAAGAGTCTTTTTTTAAGAAATAGAAAAAGGAAAAAAAAAATTAAAATAGTAATAACAAAGTGGCAATAAATACATCTATATTAACAATGACTTTAAATGCAAATGGTTACATGTTCCAATAAAAAAAAACACATATGTGACTAAATGGATAGTAAAATAAGATCTTTATAAGTAGTCTCTATAAGAGACTCACTTCAGATAAAAAGACTGAAAGTAAAGGGGTGGAAAAGATATTTTATGAAAATGGAAACAAAGCAAAACAAGTTGGGGTAACAATATTTATACCAGACAAAATAGATTTTAAAACAAAGAGCTATAACAAGAGACAAAGAAGAACCCAGCAATTTCACATCTGGGTATTTATCTGATGAAACCTAAACACTTACATTGAAAAAACATACACATCTCTATGTTCATTGCAGCATTATTTAAAATAGCCAATATTTGGAAACAACCTGAGTGTCCATCAATAGATAAATGGATAAAGAAGAAGTGGTGCATATATACAATGGAATATGATCCAGACATAAAAAAGAATGAAATCTTGCCATGTGCAACCACATAGATGGACTTACGCTAAGTAAAATATGTAAGGCAGGAGAAGATAAATGCCATATGATTTCATTTATATATTAAACAAGCAGTACAGAAACAGATTGAAATTCAGAGAACATTTTGATAGTTAACAGAATGGAGGTATTGGGGGCATGTGTGAAAAAGGTGAAGGGATTTAGAAGTACAAATGAGTAGTTATAGTGATGTAAAGTACAGAATAGGAAATATAATCAGTAATATTATAATAACTATAGATGATATCAGATTAACACTATGATATTGGGGTGATCACTTTGTAAGTTGCATAAGTGACTAATCATGGGGTTGTACACCTGAAACTAATCTAATATTCTATATCAACTGTAATTTAAAAATAACAGTGCAAAATACATAGAATTATCCATTGAATTTTATATAATCTTAATGTCACTCCAATAAATTCAACTTTTAAAAAAGGAAAAATATAAATCCCAGTTTTAAAATAGAAAATTGGACTTCTAATTTTTGTGTCTTATCAGAGTCTAATTAATTTAATTGTATATCCATAATACTAACCTGCTCAATATTTTAAATTATTCATCTGTAATACTAAAGTGTTAATATTTTCATCATTTTCTTTCCTATATAAATAAAAATTTTAAATTTATTGAGTGAGAGTGTATGTGAAACAGATGAAGAAATATACAACCTTTAACACTAACACTTATTATAGATTCTAATAAAATTATAACTAATATTAATAACAAAATAACTATTTTTGAGCATTTACTGTGTACTAGGTATTATAGTAAGTACTTTATATGCATGAATTTGTTAAATTTCTCAGTAAGTAACATTTTAAGACAGGGGAAGACAAATGCCATATGATTTGTTTTCCCCTGTCTTACTTTTTGGTAATTACTCTGTAAGCTGGACAGCTATTATCAGGCTCATTGTTAGGTTACCACTAAATTTTTGTGTGTAACTCATTCATTCAACAATGATTTGGTGTATTACTGCAATGTGTTAGTTCTGGGCTTGAATCTTTAGACATCTAGAGGTGTGTAGATAATGTCAAGTATGAAAAGTGCCAGGACCAGACAAATCCTAGGCACTTGGTCAATTACAGCTTATAATTCTGATTATGCCCAAATGAGGCTGTGGTTTAAAAGATAGAAATGATTTTCAACTGTAGAAACATGAAAATAAAGTCTGCAGAATAGATGACACTTAATTTGAGAAGTCTATAAAATATCAGTAGAATTCAAATAGGGATAAAGAAGATTAACAGAGCAGTCCAGGTTGAGGGAATTTTACCAGCAAAGCCACAGAGGCTGTGCACACAAGTTGTCTGCAAGTCCTGACAGACAGTCCAGGATCTGTTAGAGCACAGAGAAATAGAGACACATGATTGGCTGGAATCAGTTCACTGAGGGCCCTTAGCACTAAGTTAAATTTTCGTAGCTTACTTCATGGAATTCAGGGAAACATTGCAGACTTTTAGAAAAGCAAAGTTGCATTACTAAAGAAGTTTTACTCTGGAAGTAGCAGGTAGAAAGAGTTAGATGGGGAAACATTAAAAACAGACAGATTAGTTAAGAGGTAAAGATCAGAATTTAGGTATGAAATGACAGCGTTTACATCAGGATGGTGCCTGTGGAATTAAAAGGAAGGGATGCATATTAAAGGTATTGAGAAAGATCAACTGGTCTTGATGTCTGGGAGAATGTGAAGAGTGAAGAAGAGGAAATCATAGCTCTACATATGTAAAATCTACAAACAAAACCACTATTATTACAATGAAAAACATCCTAAAAGGTCTATGTGTTAATCTTGGATTGCAATGCCTAGTGTATCTATTATAAAGTGTTTACTGCATATTTTTCTCTTTCAAAGTGTATTTTTCCATTTCCATTTATTAAGGAATTAAATGAACTCCTTTGCTATATCTCATAAGTAGTCTAATGGTTTAATATTCTGCATTCAGCTTTCATTGAGATGGTTTTATGAACAAATATTAGGTTTCTATACTTTAATGCTTGCACAGGATCTTATGAATTTTTATTTTTAATTAAAAATGAACTCAATGATGTCTATTCCTTTCATATTATATTTTAAACTATTTTCATTGTCTAAGCATCTTTCCTTTTACCAATCTGGTTCCTTTCTCTCTATCTAAACTTTCCATCCAGTCCTATGGTTGAATCTATTATAATCACTTCTTTCAAAAACTAATAAATATTTTTTTGCATTAAACATTTTATTGGTCTTCAGGAGCTAGTGAGCATTATGCTAAGTGAAATAAGCCAGGCAGAGAAAGATAAATATCACATGATCTCACTCACTTGTGGAATATAATGAACATAAACTGATGAACAAAAACTGATCCAGAGACAGAGAAAGATCAATCAGAACATCAAACCTCAGGGAAGGTAGGGGACAGTGGGGGTAAGAGGGAGAGATCAACCAAAGGACTTACATGCATGCATATAAGCCTAATGAATGGACACAGACAACAGGAGGGTAAGGGCATGAATTGGGGGGCGGGTGAGGATAAGGGGGTGGGGAATAAGGACACATATATAATACCTTAATCAATAAGGAAATGTTTAAAAAATGGAAAAAAACAAACATTTTATTGGAAGCTAAAACACACACACCAGAAAGGTTACTGTTTAAAATGTATGGTTAGCATTGTAAGGAACAAATACTTTAAGAAAGTTTTTATGCTTCATTGAAAAAGAGAGGAATGAAATTAATTATGTATTATTTAAGAGGCTTTGCAGTAGAGAAATAACATTACCTCTGTTTAGAAATTACTTTTTGGTCATGAAGTAAAACAAGAAACCTGATAGAAATATGAAAATTAGTAAGGCAAATAGGTCCTTCCTATGAGCCATTGTAGGTAAGAGAGAACCAGCACTACCAACAAGGTAAAATCAAGGAAAATTAGTAGTTGCTTTTGTCAGCTCTAGATGGAAAGTTGTCCTAAAACCTTGAAGAGTTGTGTGATATCTGCTGTATCTTGAAAATGTTGGTCAGTCATATGAGGGTTATGTCTAAGTAATAAAGTCAGTAAGGGAGAGGTCAGACAGTATAATTATTCAAAAAACAAAATATTTATCCTGGGATACAGGAAAATGTTGACATGCAGAGATATAGTGAATATGTTATAAAAGTATGAGATTATGAGATAAGAGTTGAGAATTATAGAACAGGCAGTCGTTTTATTATATAATAAAATATCTTCCAGTTATTTATAAATTGGTATATTTATAGATGTAAGTATTCTAAATCTCAGTATTTATACTATTTATACAGTTTCTTTTAAAATCAATTCCCATATTGATGAACAGTGTATAATTGATGGTACTTACCAAACTGTTTCTTATTTATTTTGGAGATTACTATGGGAATCCTAGCCATTTAGTCTACAAGGAATACTAGGTTTACAAACTAAAAACAAAGTAGAGCAGACAGCTTCAAACATATCCTTACACTTCACTCTCTTACCACAAATAGTTGCCCTGAGGAACTTGTGGTTACTCCATTTCCAGTGATAAATGGCGAGTAAGTTAGGTGTTGATTGTTATCTGAAAGAATACCTTAATCAATAACAAAAGAAAACAAGGGAAAAAAGAATGGAAGTTCTCATTCTCTGATGAATACGTTTTACTACCGTTGTTCCTCCTGATCTTTACCCATGTGGTAGGAGGGAATTCACTCTTCTTCACCCTTCCTTTCCAATCATGAGTCATGTCAGGGAAAAAGACATTTAGGTGATACTGCAAAAGATAGTCTTTTATGTAAGGGAGAGTAGTATTTGTCTTTTAGATCCTTCACTCTGAAGAGCTGAGGATTTAAAATAAAGGAAACTTGCTGGATCACCTAATGAGGTCAGCAGCAGCAGCAGGATTCATTGATTTTATTATATAGGGCTGTATGATAAACCAGGAACCTTTGGGGTATAGAAGCTGAAAAGAAGATGCAGGGGAGACAAGAAATAAGAGGGGTTGTTGGGCCTTTATGTGACATAGACCATGCCTGAACTAAAATATTTCCACTGCCCAGGGACCTCAAGAACATACATGATTGACACAAGCTTGGGTCTTTTGGATGTTAGAATGAGCCACCTTGTTTTAGTAGACATGAGTGGATAATATTGTTCTCTCTACATGAGTTTGAATAAATGCTTCCTCACTGAGCTTGTGAAAGCCAGTTACTCTCTCCCAGAGTTTATTGTTTGGAAATGACCATGGAAACAAGAACATTTAATTGCATGCCAATTATGTTTGTGTACAAACTAAGCTCTCTCTCTCTCTCTCTCTCTCTCTCTCTCTCTCTCATTTCTCTCTCTCACACACAAACACAGATGTATATATAATACATGTCCATACACACATATGTCTCACAGATATATTTTGAACCAAATCAAATAGATATCTGTAATTTTAAGCAATAAACACCCTTATTAACATGTTTCTTAAACCATTGCCATTTTCTAAATGTGATGATTGTAAGAAACTTAGAGATTATGCTTTAGTATCATTAGTTACCTTTGTAAGAGCATGCAGAAAGAAAATAATGGCTTCAAGATTTTCTTAAGGTGTAAATAAGAGGAGGAGAAGTGTGGGGTATTTGTCCAGTGAAATGATCATTGTGCACCCAGAAATCATTATTAGTCACATTAAACGATGATACATTCCAAAGGGAATGAAACCTTTTATGAAGGACAATTTATTACTACATATTTTCCCCTTGAATTTTTATAATCATGGAACCAAGAGAGCAGATATAATTAAGGTTGAGATTAGATTTCTATTAGAAAACTGGTGGCTGAAATTTAATATTTATCCTCTTATATGGCATGAGACTCAATTGGATCACAAGTCCATTGGGGTTGCTTCAGATGTTTTCTATATAAAAATTTTACTCTAGCCCTCATGACATTTTTATGAAAAAGAAATTATTTTTCCAGGAAAGACATTTGTTAGCACAGAATTTTGGATTTATTTGGAAAAGTATAATTGGACTAATGTACAAAGTTATTGGCATTCTCATTTGTCCATCATCATTATTAGCCAACTAACATATGGAAGCACTTTTAGATTTGTATATTCCAGTATTTTAACCTAATTAGCAGTTTTCTTATAATAGAAACAAATTCTTTTATGTCATATGGATCCATCCAACCTCCTTCATTCTCTTTTTTTTTTTCTTTGCTACCCTCCAATCCTAACAGCTTACTTTAAAAAATTGCAGTTCGGCAGACATTTGGTCTTTGTAAAAGATTTAACACGTTGGATATTTTGAATACAGTTTTATAGCTGCTGGAAACTGAAATATAAATAAAACAAGAAAAAATGTGAGAGAGAAAAACACCCCACAACTGAGCCAGCTCTTTAAGGATTCTTTCTCAAGTGAAGACATTAATTTCCTCTTAATTTTGTAATACGTACATGAAATCCATGTAAGAATTTTACGACCGGCCCAGTGCATAAAATTCATGCACTAGGGGATATCCCTCAGCCCAGCCTGCACCCTCTCCCAATCTAGGACTCCTCGGGTAGGGTCCCTAGTTAAGGTTGGTAATCAGGGCCTATTGGGGCTTTTCTTCCCCCAGCTGATAGAAGCTGGCCCCACCCCTGCCACTGCTGGCCATCTGTGTGGTGCTGCCTCATCTTCCCTGCCACCAGTCAGTCACCTTCCTCTGCAGGCTACAGGTGTGGGCTGCGATCATGTGCCTGGCCTGGGCCTCTCTCTGCAGGGCGATCATTAGCTGGCCCTGCATACCGCCACAGCATTGCTGGACAGTGGCCTAGGCCTCCCTCTGTGGGGCAATCCATTGTGGGGTCCTCAGATCTCTCTCCTGCAGAGGGAGGTCCCACCCACCTGACCAGGGCTCCGAGATGGATCCCTGTGCAGAGGGATCCATCGCAGAGCCCTCTCTCCCAAATTGATTGCCCCACTGGCTGGTGGCCTGGGCTTCCTTCTGAGGGGCAATAATGGGGTGATGTCAGCCCCCCAACCCCTGACCAATCACATTACACCTGCCTTGGCTGACCTGGTGCCAGTGTGTGACATAGCCATTCTTAAACCATTGCTATGATTGGAGTAGCAATATAATTAATTCTACACAATATCCTGATGCCATCTAGTCATTCAGGGTAAAAAGGCAGTTTCAACAATTTTTTTGTTTTTCGGCTCCATTAGTCATGCTATTGCTTCTCCTCTCAGCGTATTAATTAATCTCCTTAAATTACCAATAACAATGATAAATATTCTTGTTTTGTTCTCAAACTTAGTCATCAGGGCAAGTAGTTCAGGTGGTCTGGATAGTCGTTCTGTTTGGTAGTTCGAATGATTTACATATTATGCTTTTATTATTATAGATTGTATTGATAGAGCTCAGGTGCAAGAGGGCATAGATGTTTGGATATGACCCATAGAAAATCCACTCTGTATTATAACTCAGTGAGAATCCTTGTGAATATTTTTAACATTCCCATTGTGGGAATTTCCATAGTAAATGATTTATGGTCAACTTAGGATATACTCATACCTTTTTATGGAGTAGGGAAACAAGCAGATGCCTGAAGTATCTCATGAATATATAGATTGGTAAAATCAGTAAAGTACTGGTAACCAAAAGCTTCTATCTTGCCCCAAAACTTCTGCTAATTAAGTTTCCACTGTTTAAGTTAAATGTGGTCCTGATGTTCCAGTCTGGAATTCAGAATTGATTTTTCCATAAAAACAGGTTTTACTGAATTAGCACAATTAATGCATTGTTTTAAGGGTACATGAATGAAAGCATAATTATGACTGACATTAACTGAATATACCAGGAAATGTGTTAAGTATTTTATGAGTGCTTCACCATTAAACATTCACAATAATGTTCTAAGATAGGCAATGCTATTCCTCCAGTTGTACAGATGAGACAACTCATAGAACAAGAAGCTAAGTAATTCTTCCAAGGCTACAACGCAGTTCGTAAGAAGAGGGGATGGGCTTTAAATGTCAAGCAGGTTAATTTCAAAGGTCAATTTTTAATGCTGCACCCACTCTTCAGTCTCCATGAGTTCCAGAGGTTTTTTTTTGTGTGTATCTTTTTCTGGGAACATAATAATTTATTCATGACACTGTTTCTGTAGAAAAATAATTTCTGAACTTTTGAAATACAGTCCATATGTTAAAGCAATAAGGAAGAAGTACATTAAAAGAGTGATTATTTGGAATTATACTGAGTAAGCAGACCAGAAAGTGGATTGTCATTAACAGTATAAATATATATATATATATATATATCAAAGAGGAAGGGAGAGATAGAAACATCAATGATGAGAGAGAATCGACTAGGGATTGAGCCCATAACCTGTGCATGTGCCCTGAACCAGAATTGAACCATGACCTCCTGGTTCATAGGTCTGTGCTCAACCACTGAAAAACACTGGCTGGGATATCAGTATCTTTACCATTTATTTCTTTTCCCTCTACTTATGCACTCTCTTGTTAAATATATGGAGTGATTGTCTCTCCATTTGGGGGTTATCCAATTTCTTACCCCATTTCCAGAGAAAAGCCAATCTGTAGGCCATGTTTACTTAGGCTGTAACATTTGCAAGGGATATCTGGAAAATAATCAACAGGTCACAGTGCCACCAGGTTTTGGAGCCAGATTCTCTCGGTTCAAATACTTTATTTGCTGTTAACTATCCATGTGATTTGGGGTAAGTTATTGAATCTCCCAATGCCTATTTCTTTACTTATGAATGGGAATCATAATATTTCATTATAGGTTCAACAGTGATTCAAGTTCATAGGATTGTTAGGAGGATTAAAGGCGATACTATTTGTCAAGTACTTTAGAACAGTACCTAGTTCATAGGAAGCAAAATATTATTTCTTTAAAAATATACTTATTTTGATAACATTCAACATTTAACTCCAATTCATTTTAAAAGTAGTCAGTAAGTTAAAAAAAATGAAAAAAGAACATCAACAAAATATAAAAGGACATGTACAAAAATAGCCAACATCATAGTTAATGATGAAAGAATGTTTCTCCCCCTAAAACAAGAATATCTAACATTGTTATTGATAATTTAAGGAGATTAATTAATATGCTGAGAGGAGAAGCAATAGCATGACTAATGGAGCCAAAAAAAAACAGAAAATTATTGAAATTGCCTTTTTGCCCTGAATGACTATATGGCATCAGAATATTGTGTAGAATTAATTATATTGCTACCTCAATCATAATATTGTGGCATAGAACTTTCCAGTGGCATTCTGCCCACTCTGGCTATATACTGAATTGAAGGAGGTAGAAGAGGAAACAGACAAAGCATCAGTAGGGAGATAATTTGTTTTCAACTCCAGTTCTGATCTCTGCTACACTCTGCCCAAAGCACTGTATTACCCATCTGTAATAATAATTACCCATCTGATCTCTGCTTTTTTATTGCTAATTAGAACAGACAGCCAAACAACCTTCCAGACATTATTCCGGACATCCTTCTGGACGAAGCCTTGGTGGTGGGGGCTGAGGCAGAGATGGTTAGGGCAATCAGGCAGGCAGGTGAGCAATTAGAGGTGATCAGGCAGTCAGGCAAGTGGTTAGGGGTGATCAGGCAGGCAGGTGAGCAGTAAGGGGTGATTAGGCAGACAGGTGAGTGATTAGGAGTGATCAGGTAGGCAGGCAGGCAAGTGGTTAGGAACCTGCTGTCCTGGATTGCAAGAGGGATGTCCAACTGCCAGTTTAGGCCTGATCTCTAGCAGTTGGACATCCCCCAAGGGGTCCCAGATTGTCAGAGAGTGCAGCCCAGGCTGAGGTATCTCCCCTGCACACTCCATGCACAAGTTTCATGCACTGAGCCTCTAGATGCATGATAAAAAGCCAGGGGCAGGATCGGCAGCAGTATAGCATTCTGTGTAGGGTAGTGTTCTAGGGGAAAAGAAGTGGTTTTGCCTTGCCAAAGTTGTTTCTATGCTAAAATGCTTAGAAATTATTGATTAAATACATGGTCAATGGCTAAAAATCTGTTCATATGCAGATGAATAGGGATTTGTCTTCGACCACAAAAACCTAGAATTCTTGAGCACAAAAACTGTGTGGATGTTAGGCCAAGTGATTTTTCATTTGCTTTAATCATTGTAACAAATATCTGGAAATGGGGGAAATCTTTTATCCATAGTACTAGAGGCCCGTTACATGAAGATTTGTGCCATAGGCCTTTCATCCTCTGGCTGCCTGCACTGGTTTTGTCCAGCACCCAGGACCAAGGCCTTTGCTCCAGCTCCAGCGGAAAAGCCAAGTCTCTCAGTCTTCAGTTTTCAGTCTTCAGTCTTCAGTCTTTGCTCCACGATTGCATATGCAAATTAGTCCACCAGATTTGTTGGGTTCATTTGCATTCGCACTCCTGATTGGCTGGTGGGTGTCATAGATGTATGGTCCATTTTCATATTTCCCTTTTATTAGTGTAGATAGGCAGCATAAATAGACAAAAGAAAGGACAAATTAGACAGGGGTGGGGAGCTTTTTTCCTCCAATAGCTAGACCTAGACCAGTGGTCGACAAACTCATTAGTCAACAGAGCCAAATATCAATAGTACAACGATTGAAATTTCTTTTGAGAGCCAAAGTTTTTAAATTTAAACTTCTTCTAATGTCACTTCTTCAAAATAGACTAGCCCAGGCCATGGTATTTTGTGGAAGAGCCACACTCAAGGGGCCAAAGAGCAGCATGTGGCTTTTGAGCTGCAGTTTACCTACCATGAAGCTAGACAGAAACATCAATGGTGAGAGAGATTCATTGATTGGCTGACTCCTACAAGCCCCTAACTGGAGATCTAGCCAGCAATCTGGGCATATACCATGACAGGGAATTGAACATTGACCTCTTGCTTCATAGGTCAATGCTCAACCATTGAGGCACACAGGCCAGGCTATTGTCAATTAAAAATTAGCCTGCTATATTTGGTCAAACATCAATTAACCCACCATTAATGCCACGGCCAGATCAAATAATTTTATATGGCCCCCAGGCTGGATGTTCCTCACCCCTGAACTAGAATATAAGTTTTGTTTTTTTATTATATTTCTCAAATTGTAAAATGGAGAGAATATGTAAAGGTGATTGGGGAAAAGCATTTAAAATATATCCTCTCTCCCTTTCCTTTTGATGATTAACAGCTTCTAAGACAGAGGGATGGTTTGACTCATGTCAACTACTTTTATATAATCTGATGAAAGACAGAAACTGCGGGCTCCTTCTGTTTTCTTTTTTCCCCACTGAATTAGAACTGCTAAGAGTCTTCAGATATCAGACTGATTTATTTTGTTTAAGCAAATCTATAATGTTTACTCCAAATGTCATGCAATTTAATTTTTAGCTTTCTTGAGCCAACAACTACTGGCTGAGATTACTTTTAAGCTAGGTCACAGTGGGAGGAAAACCGGAATAGTGACAGAATTCTCACAGGGCTAGAGGCGCTGTGGATGCGAGAACTCAGCCTTGTAGCTCCTGCTTAAATACCTGAACCAAGTGCTTATGCTGCCGAGAGGCTGCTTGTTTTGCAAACTGTCGCATCCTCTTTTAGATGACGTTACATATGGAGCCATAAACTCAATCTAGCAGTTTATTGGCTTCCAGTTTCTTTTGCAGCAGTATCAATCTATTGCTGAACATTTGAAATTTAATCCCTTTGGATGTTTTGGATATTCAATAACAGGCAGTAGCCTTGATCATTTAATTTGTCTGGCATGATAGGGGAGAGAAAAGGCTTGCTGCTAAACAGGAGATGCCTGGGAGAGAAATCGTTGGAATTGTTTGCCTACTGCTATCAACAAATGAAACTTTGTTCCCCTCTCAGGGTGTGTTCTGGTATACAGTGGCTGGCTGGTGTCACTGCCAGGGAAAGAGAACATGAGATACCTGCATTTTTCTACCTTCAGAATCATTAGAAACATTTCAAGTTGTAAATAAAAATCAGGTTTAAATTTTATTCTGCTCAGATTTTGAGCCTCTGATGAATCAAAAACATATGCTTTTACCAAAGTGGTTTACTTGGTATGATAGGCGTGTTTACTTGCTTAGAAATTGAGAGTCTACTTGATCTGTCCGTAGTATGGTATTTTAGCAGTCTGTTTGGAACCCAAAGCCATGTCCCATCAAAATCTTCCAAATAATGGTGAATGTATAGACCAACCTACAGAGATATAGTCAACAACCCATGTCAGATATTATGGATAGAATATTTGTATCAGATCTTATACTTGGTTGTAAAAATTATAATATTTTCGTAGAAAAATGTACTCACAGATACAAATTGTGTTGATTCGAAAACATCACCTCTGCTGTGGTCCTAGAGGAGTGAGTAATGATTAGCACCTCACAATGTTGGCCCGCAGTTTGGGGTGGGGTCTGTGCATGCAGTCAGGGAACAGTGACCAAGATATGACAATAAAGATGTGGGAGAAACAGCCAGGCCAGAGCACGAGCTGCCCAGTCCAACTTCCATCTAAGCCTCAGGTTCCTTTCTCATCCATTGGCTATTTAGCCTGGGATCAGCATTGATTTACAACTTCTCTCTCGTCCAGTTTTTTAAAAAAACAAATGTTATTTAGGTTTTCTACAGATTAAAAAAATGCTTCTTTGTGACATTATTTTTTTCATTGAGAACTGTCCTGGAGTGATAGTCCAACAAAATTGGTGAAAAATATGTGAAGATTAAAGTTTATCTTCATGTTAAAATAAAATGAAGATTCATTGATTCTTCTAGAAGCTGCCTGCATTTCTTCTAGCCCCAACTCTCCATCTTCAAAGCCACTGGGACTGGAATGGAACTAAGGGATGGAAGGAAATGTGTTAAATATTGATAAACATTAATTTATCTTTTCACTTATTCAATCAACAGATATTTACTATACCAGGTACTGTGCTAAATGGTAAGGACTTAGGGATTTAATATGCTCTGATCATGGCTGCTCATAAAATATATGTGCTACTCGCAAAGTGATATATATCAACAAAGAAATGCTTTAATGTATTATTTTATTCTGGACATTATGAAAACTATGACCATATGCTTCCTTATCCATTTCCTGTTGCTGCTATAAAAACAACAACAATAAAAAAAGCAACCAAACAAACAAACAAAAAAGCAGCAACAACCACAAACTTAAGTGACTTCACACTACACAAATTTATTTTCTTACAAATCCAGTGGTTAGACTTCTAAACTCAAAGTATTAACAGGCTGCATCTTTCTGGAGGTCTAAGGAAGAATCCTTTCTCTTGCTTGTTCTAGCTCCACCTGCATTCCTTCACTCATAGCCCCATTCTCCATCTTCAAAACCAGCAGTGTAGTTTTTTCTCCCAATCTGTGAAGATGCTCCCTCCACCCCTGCTCTTTTCTCTCTCCATTCCAATATCATTTTACCTTTCCTGACTCTTATAAGGTTCTTGTCGTGATATTGGAATTACCTAGATCAGTGGTCGGCAAACTCATTAGTCAACAGAGCCAAATATCAACAGTACAACGATTGAAATTTCTCTTGAGAGCCAAATTTTTAAAACTTTTTCTAATGCCACTTCTTTGAAATAGACTCACCCAAGCCATGGTAATTTGTGGAAGAGCCACACTCAAGGGGCCAAAGAGCCACATGTGGCTCACGAGCTGCATTTTGCCAACCACAGACCTAGATAATCATGGATCATTTCCCCATCTTAAGATCCTAATCACATCTTCCCTTTTACCAAGTGAGGTGACATCTTCACAGATTTTTGGGATTTGGACATGGACACCTTTGGGGGAGGAATTATTCAGCCTACCACAGCTCTGGTGGAGTCCAGTGGAAGAAAATTTGGGGATCAAATTGCAGTGGACGTAAGATTTCAGAAAAGGCTGCACTGAGATTGCAGTGCTTCAGTCAACCAGATTTGGTCATTGAGTAAATATTCAGCAGGGGACACCGTGGCATCCAGAGTAGGGCTATGTGAAAAGTTTCTCATAGCAGAAAGTAAAGACATAGGTATGCTCAGGGAACTGCACATTGTTTGACTTGCTGGAAAAATAAATTTGAGGACAGATTTCCAAGGGGGCAAAGCTGGAAGTAGATGATTGGATCAAGTCATGCACAATCCTATGTGCCAAACGAAGGATTTAGATGAGTAGTGGTACTCTGCCTTTTAAATGCTAGACCCCTTGGGTTCCCCGAGCTCCTAGTTATGTTTCTAGGGAGATACTTGGATTCTATATGTGTTTTTCCTCCTCTTCTTGTAACCTGGAAACTTTTCCAGGTAGTAAGCAGCTGCAATCATTTTGTTTTCTATGTCTCCTTTGTTTGCCATCTCTCAGGGATCACTGTCCTTCATAGCCTAATGTTCAATACTTTGAGTTCTTTTGTTTAACAACATTTAAAAAATCCATACATGTCATAAGGTTTATTATAGCTGAGACTGACTTCCTTTCCCCCATTTAAAAGTGATAATAATAATAATGCTCGAAATATAGCTGAGTTCACCTTTAAGGGCATGTCATTCTTTATTTTAAGAAAAACAGCATAATAGACCTTTTCATCATGCTAAATAAAGCAGAAAAATTCACAACTTCAATAAAAATGAAGATGGAAAAGGTATTTGTGTTGCATCTTTAAATAAGCTAACTTTAGAAAACACTTACCTTTCCTCTGTATGAACCTGGGCATGCCTGAGGGTCTGGACTCCATGGTGGGAGTCATTTTCCAGCTCTGGATGTCAGTGACCGCTACAAAACTAATAAGCCAGGGGTTCAGAAGGAGGAGATTCAGAAAATATCTTGGCTTGTGAATTCTGCTCATAACTTAATTCCAGTTACATATTTTTTTATTTTTATAATTTTCAATTTACTCCTTTAATCTTGAAGCTTCAGAAATACTTAGTAAAATATCATAATCTAGTCTTATTTGGACTGATTCGAATTTAGGGAGAGGCCTGTGTCTAAATGTAGGTAAAGGGGTACAAAAGGAGTGATGGTAGCCTGGGGTAACTGGTGAAAAGGTATGACCAAAAGGGAAATTCTAAGTAGATGTCTGTGAGACAGGCAGCTGAGCAGACAAGGCAGCCCCCTTGTGTTTATGGAATGTTTAGTAATTTCCATGAGGATTTGCAGAAATATGTGGAGAGGAAAATCCAATAAAATTGGATTTGCTGTGATCCATTCTGATGGGAGCTTACATTATTTTTATTAAGATATTAAAGGGAAATATCTGGAGAACTACAGGTTTTATGTCTCCATTAACATAGCCTTCACGTTATAAGTAATGTGGTTTAAATATAAGTTCCATATTTAATCTATTGGTGGAAACATAATTAGGTATACTGTCTTTTTGCTCATAGTTTTTTTCCAGATCATCAGCTACTTTTCTTTATACTACATTTCTGTACTTGTATTAAATTTACCATCATGTGGATATAGAAAGCTTTCATAAGAATAGAAAGTTCTTAATATCCCTAAATAATTCATAGATCAGACTTTAAGTATAAAATCTTTTATAAACTGAATATTTATAGTTTGGGATAATGCTGGACCTAAATTTGTTATTGTATATATTTTCAGAGTTTTAGAATTTAAATGAAATTCCCTCTAATTTATCATTATCTGCATATATAAAAGCCTAAGCAACCATTTGACTGTTCAACTGGTAGCTATGATGTGCACTGACCACCAGGGACCAGACACTCCAACTGGTTGTTTAGCTTGCTGCTGGGGTCTGGACAGTGTGGACTGGCAAAATGGGCTGGACATGTCCTAGAGCGCTCCCATGGTTCCTCCATGCCCAGAACATGCACTGGTACAAAGGACCCCACCAGTGCACAAATCTGTGCATCAGGCTTCAGTCTATAAATATTTGTTGTAGCTCAGCCAGAAATGGCTTGTTTTGGCCCTGTGACAGTGGAAGAAAATCTACAGAAAATTTTTGTGTTATAGTAAATAGAAAGAATGCTTTCCAGGATTTGTATTGTTATTTTTTGTGAGAAAAAAAAAAGAATTATTAAACTTTATTGCAATAGTATTACCATATTCAGTTACTCCAATGTAATGTTTATATGTGATTTGCAATATCTTCCAACTAACAAAACTAGTGATGGCTGTAGAGGGATGCTATCTCTAATAAGCTTTTCATAATTTTAAAATGCCACTGTTGTTTTATGACTTTCAGAAAGGCATACTGGCAGTAAAATTTCTCTCCAGGGTGAAAATGCCTGTGACCTCTGTGCCTTCTAAATAATGTCTTTTATAAAAATAATTTATAATCGTTCCTACTTTGCAGTTGAACTCCTGGTCAGTCAAACTCCCGAGGGACACTTTGCATATTAGACTCTTATATATAGATTACTATGTTGGTCCCAGCTTTAAAACAAACCATAAAGAGATACAACAAGTCTTTAATAATGTGTCTTATTTAACTAGATGGAACTTCTGTGACCATGTTGTGAATTGAAACCATGCCTTAAAGCATTTTATAGAAGAGAGACTGGAGGAGGAGTTTATCTGTCTGATTCTTTCCATAGTCTACATGTCCACTACTCAATATTTATGCTACGAAAAACTATCATATTGATTCATCTAGACTCTTGGTGGCCCATCAGAAAGTCAGGATGCCTCACCAGGTAGAGCACCAACCCAGGTGCCTCCTCTATCATGCTGTCAGAGTAATTTTTCAGAAGTGTAAATCTTACTATTTCCTTCGAGTACATACAAGTTATTCAGTGGCTCCTCATTGACTCTAGAATAAAATCCATGTCCTTAGTATGAACAGAGTTGAAAAATCTTAATAATATAGGCTCAACATAAGATTTTAGTCTCCTCATCACTCCTCAAACAGTATCTTATGATTAGCCCATGGTCATCTATTGTCAGGTTATTCAAATATGCAATGCTACCTTTTTAAAAATTAATATATTTTATATTGTATTGCTAACCACCTTCTGTTCTTAACCTGGCAACTTTCTAAATTATTTAAGATGAGTTCAACTTTATTTAACTTTCCAAGTTCACTCAAGGTGAATAGTCAATAACTTTATTTAGTCATTTTATTTGCAACAAGTATTTATTGAAATATTCTTTTGTACCAGACATTATGTTCTGATGATACAGAAATTGACAAAGCAAGTAAACATCTACCTTTCTAGAATTCATATTCTAGTGAAAGAGATACTCTATCGAGTAAACAAGGAAACTATATAAAATGTCAGTTAGTAGTTGGTCCGACGGTTGTGGGTTATTGTTAAGTTGATTAACACAAAATGTCAGTTAGTGAAAAGTGACCAGGAGAAAAAAATAATCAGGGAAGAGCAATAAGAACTTTTTGGGAGTTGCCATTGTAGATAGGATGTCCTGGGAAGTTCTCATTAAGGAGATTACTTTTGGGTAAAAAACCGAAGAAGGTTAGGAAACATTCTGTGAGACTATTTTAGGGCAAAACAGATATGAGGCACCAGGGAAAGTGAGAGTAAAGGACCTGAGGTATAAATATACCTGGAGTGTTTGAGGAACTGCAAGAAAATAAGGGATGCTGGGACAAATAAAGGGAGAGTAATAAAAGAAATTTAGGTTAAAAACATAATAAGAGGCCCTATCAACTAGGGATGTGGAGAACATTATACAACTTGTCTTTTTCTCTTTGAGTGTAAAGGAAGCCATTAAAGAATTTTGAAATGAAAAGCAGACGATGGCTTGAACTGTTATGTTGCAAATAGATAATAAGGGGCAAAGGCTGAAGTTAGATTACTTGGTAGGCTCTTGTAACAATCCAGTGTGAAATGATAGTGGCTTGTTCAGGATGGTAATGATGAAAGTGATAAGTAGTAGTTAAATTTAAGCATTTTCTTTGAGGATATTGCTGTGAATTGAAAAGTAGAGTAAGAGAATTTGGCATAAACCCTTGAGATGGAAAGACAGAGAGGGGAATTTGGGAAGAACTATGAAGGGCACAGTTTGGGGGTGTGTTAGATTTGAAATGACAAGGGATTATCCAAGTAAGGATGTCAACTATGCAGTTGGAATCCCTGCATCTAGACTTCAGGGAAAGTTATTTGCTAGAGGTAAACATTTAGCAATTATCATCATGGGGATGGTAGTTAAGTCCAGGAGGTTCGGTGGCTTTTTCTCTCACTCAAAATTAAAGCAAAAATCCTATAATCACTGCGGAGAAAAGGTTATAACAGAAAATAGAAAATGTTCAAAGGCAATTCAGGGACATTCTGAAATTGAAGGATATGAAGAAACCTCAGAAGGAACTGCCAGTCAAGTAAAAGAATACCAAAAGATTGTAGTGTCCTAGGATAGTGTCCAGAAATATTTAATGGTTTAAATACACAGACATTTATTTCTGCCTCACCTAACAACTTAAGCCAGATTTTCATGGATGAGGGTGCCTGTCTTCCAAACAGTATATCAGATATTCATATTTTCTCTAATTTATGGCTGGTTCCACCAGCCCCTATGACTTCACTATTACTCGTATTTGCATTTAACAGGCCAAAGAAGAAAAACTGTGTGGGATGCATATCCACTTAATTTATTTGACCTGGAAATGGTACTTATCACTTTGACTTTTGCTTCCACATCCTGTTACTCAGTCATATGGTCACACATATCTATAAGTAAAACTTGAAAATGTGGTATAGACATGTGTATCATAAGAAGAAATAGATTTTTTAAAAATGTATGAATAGCTAGCAGCCTGTGTCACACCAAATGAAGAAATGTTCTGCTCTGTGTCTCTCTGGATTTTAATATTCCTTTACTTGCTGTTTTCCCCTTAATGGATTCATTGACAGAATTTATTTCTGTGTCCCTGATGGCATTCATATTGACTGGGCACTTAGATGTTAAAAAAATATTGTTGAAGAAAAAGACAAAAGCATTAAAGTTGTAAGATGTTTTATAGTTTACAAAAGAAACTGAATAGTTTAGATATGATCCCCATTTTTTTTGTTGAGTAACATGAGGCTCAGAGAGTTTAAGTATCTTGCTAAAAACACATAGTTAGTAAGGAATGGATTTGGTCCTTGAACCCAGGTTAATTCTTCTCCATTTTGATTCACTTGCAGAAAACCTAAAGCAAAAATGAAATATTTAAATAGCTAACTCTGATGTGTAATTTACTGAGAGTTTTTCTCTAACCCCTGTTTCAGTATTGATCTTGGATTATGACACAGACAATGAGCTATTTTGGTTCTCTAATGACATTAGGTTGGGTGGAGAGTCTGGCCATTAAAATTTAAAATTACTGAGGCAAGCTGGAAAAAAGAAAACAAATGAATTTTAGCAGGGACAATTCAATTACAGAACTCCAGTGTAGAAGAAGGAAGAATATAAATATAGAAATCATCTTAAAACAGAGCAGAGTGCAAGGCCTAATAAAAAAAGCTTTATGCAAAGTGTCAGGAAAGTCAGTAGAGAAAAATTAAATGTTACCTTGCTTTGGGTCAAGGCTACCCCACTGTGCTATCAGAAGGGTCCAGATTCTGATCTCAGTCTATGGGCCAGGAGCGCCTTTCACATGGAATTTGCAGGGACTGTTTCAGGGATCAGGAAAACTTTTAAGATGGCCCTTGAGGTAAGAATAGTATTTTTCAAGGCAAAGAGAATTTATCAGTTATGATGTTTTTATTTCCAAGTGACAGGCAACCTATGTCAGAGTGATGTAAGCAATAAAACAAAAGAATTTGTTCATGTAATTAAAATGTCTTAAGGAAAAGCTTGATCAGAGTTTCAAATCAGACTCTTCATTATAGTGTTGCGCTTTGTGGATCAAATTTGGCTGCAGGTCAGTGCCTCTGTTTGTGGTAGCACAGTCATTGCAACAGTTTCTACACTCAAACCCGCAACCCTCAGAGTGCAGAACGGAGTAGAGCATGTGCCCTGGCATTCCTGGTGGAAGTCCTGGGATTAACTCTGGTGGGCCTGGCCTGGATCACATGCTTGACTCCTAGACCTCAGGAAGAGCCAGGCCTCTCTCGAACCATGTGTTAACCAAAAGGAAATCAGCATCTTTGAAAAACAGAAAGAGATGCTGCAAAGAGTCCAGAGCAGAAGGCAAGCTAATTTCAGGCATAAAACATGATGTTAGAAAAAAATAGATCAGGGCAAGATTAAGGTGTGTTTTATTTATAATTCTGTTGGGTGCCTAGAATAATAATTGGAAGATGATGTTCAATATATTTTTATTAAATAATGAATGAATCAATGAATTAATAAAAGCATGTTTCATTTAGGCTGAGCATATAATGTACATAGAGGAAAATGTAAAGTACTCAGTGTATTGATAGCAGACAAGCAAAATCAAAATTGAATAAACCAAAGAAGGCATTTTTAACTATTGTCAGTACAGTTTTACTACTGACCAGCTATTACCCACCGAACCAGCTGCTCCTCATCACCCTGCCTGCTTTTGGATGACTTCCTGCTGCTCAGGCTCTGCCTATAAGAACATACACACTGCTTTTGACTATGGCCTAAGCCAGCTATAAACATGAAGGTATGTCCCCTGCAAAATTGTAGACTGCGTTGCAACAGAGAAAAAAAGGAATGGATTTGTGTGGGCTGCTATTGGAAATGGTCTGCACAATTGCTTTCCTGCCCCATTAGTGTGGGTAATTGGGCAGAGAGTATACACAAATGCAAAACGGGGAATCACTGGCTATGGGTAAGCACAGTGTCAGGGACCTAGGAGTTATGGCGGATCACTAGCTGAATGAGTCAGAGGTACCTTTTTTTTGTTAATAGCAAAACTAACACAATCCTGCTCCAAACTCTTGACCAGTAACTGTAAGAGATGAGGTTTATTTACACAATAATAAGAATTGCACAACATGTGCATCCAAATATAAAAGCTGACTTTCAAAATAGCCAACCTGCTCATATTTATCTGTCTGTTCAAATCTTGTGACTCCTTTTTAAATATTGTGTTGCTTCCTTATTGGGTTGTGAGAGTTCTTTACATAGTCTAGAAAAAGTCCTTTATCAGATGAGTACTGTAAACACTTTCTCCCTGTATGCAGCTTATTTTTCATTTTCTCAATAGAAGTTTTCAATTTTGAAGAAATCTAATTAACCACCTCTTTTTCATGTAGTTTATGTTTTTCTGTGTCCTAAAGAAAGTGTTGCCTAACCACACGTCACGGTAATTTCTCCTGTGTTTTCTTCTAGACTCTATTCTGTTTGGTTGGATCTTTGTACTTTCATCAGTACTACAATTTCTTGATTAGTGTAGCTTCAGACCAAGTCTGTAAATAATGTAGTATGGATTCTCCAAAATTTTTCTTCTCTTTCAAACTTGTTTTAGCCATACTAAATTATTTTTAAATTTGAATGAATTTTAGGATCAGTTTCTTAATTTTTATATAAAAAATGTCCCCATTTAGATTTTGATTGATTTTGCATTGAGTCTCTAGGTAAATTTGGAGAAAATTGACATCTGAAAAATATTGACTCTTGCAAACCATGAATACAATGTAGTTCTGTGTTTTTTATGTCTTCTCTGATTTCTCTCCTTAGTATCTTCCAGGTTAAAGCATACAGCACTTGCACATGTTTTAATTTATACCTAAGTATTTAATGTTTCTTGATACTACTGAAAATTATATTTGCTAAAACTTTAATTTCCAACTCTTCATTGCTAATACATAGAAATAAAGTAATTTTTGTACATAAAGTATGTCTTGCCACCTTGCTGAATATTAGCTCTCTTGGGACTTTGTCTTTGTGCTGATTACCCATAGTACCCTCTTAGCTTTAGGCTTTTCCTATGAGCCTGAAACTCAAAGTCTCTCAGACTGCTTTCCCTCTCCTAGTGGCACGTCTGATACTCTAGTTACTCCATGCTGTGAACCTGTTGAGAGGATGGAATGTAATTCTCCATTGTCCTGCTTGATCCTCAGTCTTAGGCAAGCCTCTGTGTCCCCTAATCTTGAGAGTGGAACTTTCTCAGTGACCCTATCCTTTCTTGCAGGTCTAGGTCTAGTACAATTTGTCTGCCTCTCACCCACAGACTAAGGAAATTTTTTTTTCTGTTTCCTTGCTCCAACCACAGCGAGTCTTCACAAGAATGGGTGACAGCTTTTGCTGCTTTTGCCCCTAAAGGAAAAAAGTTCCAGTCCAGGCTTCATGCCTTCTTCACAGCAGTGTTTGCTCTTCTTCCTCAGGCAGCGCCACCAGGGAGTCTTCCCCCACCAAGTTTCTTTTGCCAGAACCCTTCGAGGTCTAGAGAGAAGAGCTTGCAAGTTATTGTGAACTTTCCCAGTGTCTTAGGTCACTAGGGTTCTGTGATTGCCCATTGGCTTACTCTTGATCTTTAGAAATTCACAAGTAATTTAGCTGAAAGCTTCCTATCTGCTTGCAAGGCAACCCTGTCTTTCTCTGGACTTCAGCTGCAGATAAGACAGTGTTGGGCACTCCTCTCTTAAAAGTCAGTTGTCTTTTCTTAACTTTCCAGGCTACTTGTTCGCTCTGTGACATTCAGTCTCTGAGAGGTTCAAGAAAAGTAGGTTTGTAGAATTTCCACATTTCTTCTTCCTGATAGAGTGAGAGCAATATTCTACGTTTTCATATGGACTCTGTATTAGTCTAATCCATATTTTTGGTGTCTTTCTATCAGTAATATGGGCAGTTAACTTGAGTTTTAGTTCTTAGTGACTGGAACATAATAATGGAGAGACCATCACTTTAATATGAGCAATTGATATTTTTTTCTTCTTACATTATACTATGTAAAGCATATTCACATGCATCCCACTCCCACCTCCACACAATTTTCAATCCTGAGATCTTCTTATGCAGGAATTCTCTGGAGCTGCAATTTTTATTTGGGTAGACTACTATGCTCTACCTATTCATCAACTAGCATTACATGATATTACATCCTTTATTTAATAAAATGGTGGGAAAGGATTCTATTCTATTCTCTCTCTCTAAATATTATTTCTTCTATCTGTTGGCTAAGGATATCTCTATTATGTTCTCTTATAAAATATTTATCTTAATATGTCTTTTGAGTATAGCTTATTTCCTACAAGTTATTCCCTCTCTTGACTCAGCTTCATTTTGAAAGGCACTCCCTAAATTCTAGAGAACTTTTTTTCAAATTTCTGTCAAATTGTGATTCCTATCTTTTATGAACTCTCACATCTCTTTATGGTTGAAAAGTACTATTATATATTTCATAATCAGGTTCATGTAGCCTCCTTTTGTTTCATGTTCTAATTTTTTGATGAAAATATCAGGTGGGTGCTTGTCAGGATTGACATTTGTTTTCTACTCCAATCTGTCTCAACTTCTTTTGCTGTGACTTTTTTCAAAATGCTATTTCTGTGTAATTAAGACTATTCTACTTTTATTTACTTTTCATTGGCTTGAACCATTTCTCCAGCCTTATTTTCCACTTATGATGTGGTAAAAAGAACTGTGAGGCGGGAGACTACATTGTAGTCTGTGTGTGGCCACTCTCCAGTGGTGGCTTTTTCCCTCCTGGAGTTGATTAATGTATGTTGTTTGGATATTTTCATGTTAGGAAATTATCCTTGATTACCAATTCCATTATATGTTCAGATTAAAAAAAATCTGTTTATTTTTAAATGAACACAAACATATCTAAATGTTTCAGCAATTCTCAGTACAAAACTGTATTCTTAAGGTTTCAGACTTTTATTTACTAGCAGGGGAATGATGAGATGTGAATTAGATTTCCCAGTATTTTTTAAAAAAAACAGCAAAAAATCCTTATATTAATCAGTTACATTATTTGCATATCTCAGTACTTTATATTAGGAAACTTAAGTATATAGAAAGGGAAGTGTTTTAGAGACATTTTTTCATAGCCTTTATTGTTCTTTGTATTCCCTCCTGCTTGCATTTCTAGTCTTGTTCTCACTTCTCCATTTATTTATTTATTTATTTACTTACTTACTTATTTTAGAATTAATAGACTTTATTTTTTGGAGCAGTGCTAGAAAATTGATCAGAAAGTACAGAGTCCTCATATTGCCCCTGACTACCTTAATATTAATATGATGAACTAATGTTATACATTTATTACAATTCACAAGCCAATATTTATATGTTATTATGAAGAAAAGTTGTAGTTTATATTAGGGTTCACTCTTGGTGTTGTACATTCTACGGATTTGGGAAAATGTATAATGGCATGTATTCACCATTGTAGTACCATATAGAATGTTTTACTGCTCTAAAAATCTACTGTCCTCTACCTATTCATCCTTTCCCTCATCCTCCCAAGTCCTTGGCATCTGTTGAACCTTTTACTGCTTTTATAGTTTTGCTCTTACAGAATGTCATATAGTTGGAATTATATAGAATATAGCCTTTTCAAATTGGAGTCTTTCACTTGGCACTATTTTAAGATTCAAAGTGGTTTTACTAATAGTCACTAAGATCTTCCCCTAACATATTATAGCTGATCAGGTCAAAGAGAACTCATGTCCCAAGGTGTACATCCATCGAATTGTCCACTGAACTGTCTAGTGGACCTTAAGGGGCCTGATGTTAGAGGTCTCTGTGATAGCCATAGCCTGAAATAGTTATTGCCCAACCAATCAAAATCTCTCCTTTGGTAGAAATTTAGAATATTCAAGAAAATAGTTTGTTGGTTTAAAATTCTACTGTAAAGACAAATGGATGTATGTTGCCAAAGATGACTAAATTGCTAGATTTTGTAGAAAGAAGTGACCAGATTAGAGGAGGCAATTGTACTGGAAGATACTTGTGCCAAAGATAACCTTCAGCAGATTTGCAATCTTGTCTGGAGCTGCCCAGGACTAAGGCTGTAGTGAAACAAACTTGAAGAATAGTGGATAAGAAGGACCATGCTAAAACCTAAAGTCTGATATCCATTTGGTAGCACTGTAGTAAATTTCTTTTTTAATTCCTACATCCATTCATCTGTATCTCATTCTTTTCTCTCGCTTTGTTAAAAGTTAGCCTGTCAGCTTTTCCTGAAGGGTGTACAAACAAGAATTGCTGATGCCAATGATTACTTAAGAATATTAAGAGGATATGAGAGTTATATCAAAGGGAAAAAAGCAGTAAAAGTGAGGCTATTTCTGCCAAAAAGAGATGCTTTACTAGCATAATATAACACTACTTTCTGTAAAATTATATCAATTTTATTTTTCACCATTTCTGTGGGAAAAATATATTTTAAGATTTTTTAATTGACTTTTAGAGAAAGGTTCCTCCTGCACGCTCTCTGCTGCAACCCAGGCATGTGCCCTAATGGGAAATCAAACCAACAACCTTTTGGAGAACAGGGCAATGACCAACCATCTGAGCCATACTAGCCAGGGCTATTTTGATATATTTTCTCCAAGGTATGCTATTAACTATTTCTATTTCCCCCCACCACCATAAACCACATGGGACTCAGTTCTCCCAAATAATTTTTAGTAGATAAATGTAATTAGACATTAATATTTATGTAACATTATAGATGGAACTGACACATCCAACTAATAAAAGGATAATATACAAATTGATCATCACTCCAACACACAAGATGACAGCTCCTATGTGGACACAAGATGACTGCCACAAGATGATGGCCAGCAGGGGAGGGCAGTTGGGAGGGACCAGGCCTATGTGGACACAAGATGGCTGCCACAAGATGGCCAACAGGGGAGGGCAGTTGGGAGGAACCAGGCCTGCAACGGAGGGCAGTTGGGGGCAATCAAGCCTACAGGGGAGGGCAGTTAGAGGTGACCAGGCTGGCAGAGGAGGGAAGTTGGGAATGACCATGCCTGTAGGGAAGGGCAGTTGAGGGGGACCCAGGTCGGTAGGAGAGGGCAGCTGGGGGGGGACCCAGACCTGCAGGGGAGTGCAGTTGGGGGAACCAGGTCTGCAGGGGAGGGCAGTTAGGGGTGACCAGGTCTGCAGGGGAGGGCAATTAGTGGCAAATAGGCTGGCAGGGGAGTGCTTAGGGGAAGATCAGTCTGGCAGGCATTAGTGGTTAGGGGCAATCAGGAAGGCAGGCAAGCAGTTGGGAGCCAGCATTCTTAGGTTGTGAGAGGGATGTCCGACTGCCCGTTTAGGCCCAATCCTAAATGGTCAGTCAGACATCCCTCGAGGGTCCCATAATGGAGAGGGTAAAGGCTGGGCTGAGAGGACACCCGCCCCCCGTGCATGAGTTTCATGCACCAGGCCTCTACTCTATAATAATAAAAGGGTAATATGCTAATTAGACCAGACATCCTTCCTGATAACGCCTAGAGCTAGATGGAAGCGAGCCCATGTCCTGGGTGATTGTGGGTGGCAGGAGGAGGGAAGCCCTGGTCCCAGGTGCCAGGGCGAAGCCGATGCAGGCAGCTGGGGGAAGAAAGGCTACTCTTGCATGAATTTTCATGCTTCAGGCCTCCAGTTTTTAATAATAGAATATAAAGAATATTATAAAGAGAGAAGAAATAAGACTGCTGGTAATGATGATAAAAGCTAGTGTTTCCTAATCCCTTACTCCTGACACTGGGATCAATGTGCATATTCATTTTTTCATTTAATCTTCTGACAAATGTATGTAAACCTGAAGCAAAGACAGAGTAAGGTGTACTAATTAGTCAATGATATTAAGCTGGAACAATAAAAAAGTTTACTGTGATGCCACAGAAAAATGGTAACCAATGAGAAGGGCCAAGCACAATTGATAGAGGAGTCTGAGCATAAGAGACAGATGCACAATAAGTACATCATTCTATAGATGCCTCCTTGTGGGTCTCCAAAGGAAGGTGAAAAGTGATGCCCCAATTAAGTAGTACTCAATCTCTAGACAGCCAGGAGAGCAGCTTCTACTAGCTATTTTTTTAAAATATATTTTATTGAAATTTTTTTTTTTTACAGAAAGGTAGGGAGAGGGAGAGTTAGAAACATTGATGAGAGAGAAACATCAATCAGCTGCCTCCTGCACACCCCCTACTGGGGATGTTCCTGCAACCAAGGTACATGCCCTTAACCCAAATTGAATCTGGAACCCTTGAGGCCACAGGTTGATGCTCTGTTTACTGAGCCAAACCAGTTAGGGCTCCACTAATTATTTTTATGGCTACAAATAAAGTGCATCATCTTCATTCCATTCTCTACCATGCCTAATCTATGTCTCTACCAATTATCATAAATGCCAATATCTCAGGCTAACTGAATTCAGTTGCTCTATATCTAAGTTCTCTCTCACCTATTCCATATTTTCATATATTTGAATATGTTCCAAATATATGGTGACAGAAGATTTGACTTTGGGTGGTGAGCACACAATGCAATAAATAGATAACATACCATAGAAAAGTACACTTGAAATTTACAGGATTTTATTATCCAGTCATCTTAGTAAATTTGTTAAAAAATAGTAACAACATGACTAAGGCTGTCTTCATTCTCTAGATTTCTTCCTTAATCCGGGTGAAACAATTCCAGCTTTAAACACAAAATTAAAGGAAGTATACATAGCAAATAATTGGGCAACTGCAAGTGCTCTATATAACAGCCTGCAAGGAGTTCATGGAATTCCAGTACCTAAATGCAGTTATGGTAGCCCTTCAGAGAAGATGCTGGAGGGAACCATTTATATTTTGTGAAAAATCACCTCATAAGAAAAATATTTTCACATTTTTATTAATATCAAAAATAGTAGTCAGATATTAGAAGACTTCTTACATATTTTGAATGTTTGTTCTTACATATATATGAATAATTTCATAGCTCATGCTGCTTATAATTCCATTCTCCTGTGTTGAAATTGCTTGTGTCCTTAACTGAGGAGGGCAAAACAATGTTATTTTATGGGAAATCTTTGAAACTAACCACATCTCAGAGTAATTTCAAGTGATAATGTTAAATGAGGTACAAATTACAGGGAAATGCAGTTTAAAGATGTTGTCTAATGAATAGGAAAAAAAATATTTGAAGTCTTAACAGATTAAAAATTTAGATTCAAAGATGAAATTTGGAACAATTTTTCATGTTGCATCAGAGCAAGAATAAACTCCTACTCCCCAGAAGCCCATGGTTTTGGAGGAGCAATCAAAGTGGTTCTGGAAGAGCTTAAGGACAGAATGCATGGCCTCCTTGTAGTTTGTATTTCATTCCTGAATATTATATGGGAAAGAAATGGCTGCTAGGAAAAAAAAGTTTTACTGGTGTGATCAAATTCACTCAGTACACATTAGTCCTTTTTACTTAGCCAATCCAATGGCAAAAAACAAACAAACAACAAACACTAAAACAAAACAAAAAAAGAACAAAAACACAAAACAAAAAAATCTCCACACAATAAATTATATATATATATATATATATATATATATATATATATATATACAAAACCAGTGGTGCCACAAAGGACTTTTACACTTAAAAAAGATGATCTTCATGTATTTTAATATACTGATTCTGACCGTTTAAAAATAAATCTTATTTTCTAATATTTCCATTCTCAAGATATCACTTAAAACTTGCAATGTTGCATTGAACTTATTAAATACGTAGTACCAATGTTTATGAGGATAATTCAAAATATAGGGCTTTGTGAAATTTTCTTAGCAAGAAAGCTAAATTTATACCAATACTATGCATTTTCTTGTATAACAATGCAAGTTACATAAAAGAGTTAACAAAGGAAGTCTGGCAATAGTTATTTTAGGATGGTTGCCAAATAGACATACATAAAAGTCCGAGAGGTTGACTTACTAGAAGAGGTTAGCAACTCCCTGGCAAGTATCTTTGCCACCCGTCACTCAGTAACTGAGGTATTGATTCTGAGTTAGTTCTTCAAGCCCCACCCTGTCAGAGATGTTTGTCTTTATTATCTGTTTCATCTGGCAGCTATTTGGCATGACTGCAGTTCTATTTCTAACAGCTGGATTTTAGAATTACAGAGCCTTAGGATTAGAAGGCATTTTGCAGACCACTGACTACTATCCACCCTTAATGCGTTAACTGAGACCCTTTTGTAAGATGTGGAACCTCCTGACATCCAACCTCTGCTACAAATTTTCTGGGGTTAAGGTCTCACAGCTCGAAACTCCATTGTTAGGGAAGCTTTAGTTGTTAGGAAGTCATTTGTTTTAGAACTAAGTCTTTTGAGGGTTAGCAGTGACCACTTACATGGTCTGGCAGGGTCAGCTTGCTTATTTAGTAGCTTGTTGAACGTTCAGTTGACAAACATTAAATGGAAAGTCAGAGGAGAGTGGCCTTCCTGTCTTCTACATCATCGTGTTTCTATTGTGTGGGAAAATAGAGGTCAGCTCGATTACTTTAATTCTGTGGTGTCTTGTTAAAACTTCTTCCAGCTTCCTCCGCCTAGATGCACATCCCAGGTTCACAAGGACACACACACACACACACACACACACACACACACACACAGATAACATGGCGCCCATTTGTCATTAGTATTACAGATCTTATTTCTCTTAACCTCAATGTTATCCCTTAATGAGGTGGTTGAACCCTATGACGGACTCTCTTACTGGTAGAAGGCAGTAAACCTTCCATTGCTGTCTATATTCATGTGTATTCTTATAAGATAAATTAAAGCTACCTTTAGAAATTTAGAAGAAAGATTTTCTTTTCTAAAATTTGGGAATTAATCTACTTATATCAGCTAGATCCTCCTGGAGCTGGGGGTGCGTGTGAGGCTGGGTTGGTAGGAGTTCTTAATTTCTAAGCAACACATCTTCCCAGATAAGGGCAAACAACAGTAAAAAAGAAAATAAAAGGAAGAAAAGAAAGAAAGGAAGAAAGAAAGATTCCAAAACAGACTGTAGCCTAAGCAAGACCATTTCTTTAGCCTTGTTGCCTTTGACCTTTTCTGCCTTTTGTGGCTGTGATCCTACTAATCTACCAGATGTTAGTACCTCATCTACTCTTTTGGGCTTTATATAAGATAGCAAGTATATCTTAATGATAGGCAAATTACTTAGAGAGGCACTGAAAAGTAATAAATCAGGTTTTGGCACACATTCTTTTGGTCATGCTCAAGTAATTCATTTGAGTGCCTAGCCTCACAGCTGAACCTTGTTAGGTAATTTTTGAATTGAGTTACCAATGAATATTATCAACTGATATGGCCTTTATTGGAACCTTTCCCATAACAATATTCAATAAAAATCCCATTTGGATTTTCAGTTTCCTTTCTGAAGCTAAATAAGGTAATTTTCATATTGTTTGCTAGGACAATTCAATTTGAATGATAATGGATAGCTATCTGTGGGAAACACAAAGAGGACATGTCTTTAGTATTAAGTTCTGAGAAACCAATACTGTGTCTTAAACCTGGCTCACCTTTAGCATTTTGGTGTGTAACCGTGGACAAGCCATTTTATTTTTAATTAGGTATTTTAAGTTTAATGCAATCCAAACTATTTATAAATTGTAGATAATTTCATGAGCATACGAATTACCAAAGTAATCTATATGAGACTAAGGTCTATAAACAACAAAGAAATGAACCTTGAAGTCTTGGAAATGTATACTACAAATGAGGGCTTCTATAAAGTGGCACTTTTTCTTGGTTCTTATAGTAAAAATCTGTCATTTTCTTTATATTTTAAGCCATTCAATTACCTCATTCATTTGATAAATTCTCTTCCATAAAAGTCTTGTTAAGAAGTAAATCCCAGCCCTGGCTGAGTAGCTCAGGTGGTTAGAGCATTGTCCTGCTATGGCAAGGTTTTGGGTTTGGTCCCTAGAACTCAAAAAGAAGAAATATACAATATGGATAATTATAAAGCAAAAAGCAAAATCTCACTTCTTCTCACAAGTCCCTCTCAGTAAGGGGAATTACTGTTGATATTTGTTGTGTTGGGAGGTACTTTCTGAGGAACAAATTATATACAGATGTGGCATGAGGTGACAAGTGTACCCACTTACACAGAAGCTTCCCACAGTCAGCTGCCTCTTTTCAAAATTCAGGAAAGGGGACTTAGAAGAACAATGTGATGAGTGTGTCTCTTTGGATGTGTTGTGTGTTTTCCTAGAATTAATTCACCAGAATCTCAATGTAAGATGCTGCCTTATGCACAGGTGAGTTCAGCGAGCAGTTTCTACCTTTCATTCTATTTGTTTTCACAGTATGTGTCTCCAGCCATGAGGAACAAAGCTGTTGCCTGCAGATAAAATGCCGCATAAACAAGTTGACAAGGGCAGAAAACATATGGCAAAGTGTGCACATGTTGTTAAAGGTACATACCATTTGAAACCATCTTTTTAAGTATTCTACACTTGGCTGTGATGATGAAAACCTAAAATATCTAGGTATTCGATTAAATAGTCTAAAAAAGCAGCTGATTCAGTATATTTATATATATGTGGGGTTGGGGTAAGGGATAGGGAACAAAACTTCTTTAATGATATAAACAAAACTCATAGTTGAATGATATTTTTACCTTTCAGTTAAGTAGTCATTATAACAGCATTATAGACATGCAGGAATAAAAAAAGAAAACAATAACATGAGCTTAAAGTATAATGTACTTTCTTTTTAAAATTTTGTTTTATTATTGGTATGTCATTTTATTTAGATATTTAAAAAATATGCACTTGATTATTTATTTATTGGGATTATTAGTAGACTTTATGCAAGGTTGGGTTTTAGATTATGAAAATACAGAGCAAAGAAGCCCCTCAAGGTTCTTGCTCTCCACTATTAACATTTATCAAGGGTACAGGCTCAATAACTTAAAAATATATCTCTAACATTTAAAAAAAACATGATAAAGGCAAAGGGTACTATATTTTTCTGTGGATAAGATGCCCCCCACTTTTCCAACCCAAAATTAAGACATCAATATTTTAAACATTTTGCTGGTTTTCCTTTTAAGTCCTTCTTCTTTTTTGGCATTTCAAGGAGTTTCTCTTCCTGTTTTCTCCATTGTCTGATCATACACTCAGTGGGAGGAGGTCCAAATTGTCTCTCTGCAGCTCTATTTCCATGCTCCTATGCATAGCTGATTACAGTCAGGTTGGATTTTGCAGAATAAGATAATCACTTACTAATATTTATCTTTTTTATTTTTTATTTTTATTTTTTGACATCTTTATGTGCTCAGAATGCTTTAGTCCCTATTGCATGTATGCACTTTCCTCCTCCAACTACAATTAAGGCATCAGCTGACATCAATAACAGTAAGGCTCATGATTGCAGGTCTGGACAAGGTATGGACAGCTATGCAGGACCTGTGGGGCTCCCTCCTCGGCTGACGTCCATGTATAAGAAGTCCTCAATTTTCAACCTAATGATTTTAGAAAAAAAATAACTTCTTATATACAGGGAAATATGGAAACTATGATTTTATTCCCACCCCCCTCCTTCAGATAAAACACAGTCATGTTCCATCCAATTTATTGGATGTTCTAAACATCATGGACATTATTTTTATCAAACTGCTGATATTTAAGATGCTTGATGAAGGGGCATTTTTTTGTTCTTTCACTCTTTCTTCTTCTCCTCCTTATTCCTACTGGGTTCCTTTCAAGACTAGATCAGCAGAATGAAGTTTAGAAAGAAATGGCCAAATATGATACTCTAGTCTCCAAGTTCTCATCTAGCCCTAGAATCTTCGTGACACAAATTTGGTTCTTCTAAGAACTCTCTCACCCTGCTTCACTCCTGTGGTTGGTCACTGGGAGTTGGGCCTTTGAGTCTACAGCTCCCAGAGCTTCCAGCCTGGAGGGAAAATGGTCACCTCCTGTTTTGTAGCCTACCTCCAGCAGTGTTCCTTTTCAGGTGGAAACTGGACTGTTTTATCTGAAAGAGAAGGGGGGATGAAAACATAATGATCCTTTGTCTTTATCATTTTTTTTAAAGAATTCAATTTCAAATCCCTAGTCTTCTCTTAAATAGCTTGGGTGGAGTGGGGTCCAATTATCCTGTCATTTAGTCAGTCCTATAAGAATGTATCTAGTATCTCTCTTTAGGATGTCCTCTGGTGTTTATAGGTCTTGTCTTTGTGGCTTTAGTAAAGGTTTCTTAACAACAGAATAAATCCCAGGTAATACCTGTTACCTACAATATAATTAAAGATTATAACAAATAGTGAAAATTGAAGCCATATAAGAGAAGAGAAAGTAACTCTTTCTCAAGGCAAAGAATGAGGGGGATAATACTTTTCAACATGATTTCATTAATTTGTGGAATGTAATGAACAATATAAACTGATGAACAAAAACAGATCCAGAGACAGAGAAGCATTGATCTGACTGTCAAACTTCAAAGCGAAGGTAGGTGAGGGTGGGGTAAATGGGAGAGATCAACCAAAGGACTTGTATGCATGCATATAAGCCTAACCAATGGACATAGAAACCAGAGTTGGAGGAAAAAGACACATATGTAATACCTTAATCAATAAAGAAAAAAATGAAAAAAAAGAGTGAGGGGAAATTCTCTTCTTTTTCCTCCAGCTCCGGGTCTCCTGCCAGGACCTGCCATAAGTTAAAGCTGGAGAAATGCAGTCTTGGGGGGTAGGAGGTGGAAGTTGTGGTGAGTAAGGGGTGAGAAGGGAGGTTGGTCTCCTAAGGTACAGAGCATAGCCAGAGAGAGTATGGATCTGAGGGTTCAGGACCAGTGTGCCGGTCATCTCTAGCTTCACTCCTTCTAAACTTAGTTTGGAGACCGCCAAAGATATTGATTTTTAATTGTTTAATTGTTTTAGGTTCCAAGAAATTTTCGTTTTTGGATCAGTAGAATATATGAATCCAGAGTGATGGAGTATGAGCTCATAGCTTCATTAAGTATTAGGACAGTTGTTTTCTCCAGTGAACTTTGTAAGAGGATTCTTCAAACAGGATACCATACTTTGGGGAACAGAAGAGAACATACAGCAACCTCTTGCAATTCCTGTGTGTTTGTAAAACTGTATTTTTCAAGTTTTCCCTGGCATTTATTTATGAAAAGTTGTTTTTAAAATATAAAAGCAGATTTTACTTTTTTGCACTCCAACACCCTTTGATTTGTAAACAAGATGCATATACTTAAATATCAGATAGATCTCTATGCATACATTCAAGAGAAGAATATAATCTATAATAATGAAGCATAATATGCTAATTAGACCGGACATCCTTCCAGACAACCTTCTGGTGGCTGGAGGGAAGCCCGGGTCCCAGGTGCCTACAAGTGACCAGAGGAAAGTTCAGGTCTCAGGTGCCAGAAGGAAGCCGGTGCCAGCAGTGACGGGAAGAAAGGCCTACTCTTGGATGAATTTCATGCTTTGGACTTCTAGTAACATTATAAAGTAGAAAACAAAAACTGGAATTTTAATTATTAAAATAGGTTTCATTATAATTCAATTCCTTTGGAATAAAACATAGATTTGATTATTTATACAAAGCTCAAGTTATAATTACAATTTTACAATCCCGCATTCATTAACAGGCCATCATTTTGTATTCTACTATTTTTCTATAGCGCAAAGCATTGCTCACATAAAATATTTTTATAACATAGATTAAATTGTTCTTTTTGTGTGGTAAAAACCAGTTTATAAAACTTTATGATCTTTGGGAAAGTCAGTTACTTTGACTTCCTCACTGTGAATTTTATGCAGTCATTTCTAAGCCATTCTAATCAGATTAAAATTGATCCTCAATATTATTTCAATTATCAAAGAAAAATATGTCAAACTGTCATCAATTTTCCAATCCTATTTAAACTCTTCATTGTATATATGTCCAACCATTTTACCTTACATATTTAGACCTTTTTATTTGTTCTACTCTGAAGAACACATTATATATGTGTAGTTTACTTCAGTTTTTCTGCATTTTTCTCTTATATCTCCGTTTCTTTAGTCTTTAATCAAAAGTGTATATTAAGCCAAAACCGGTTTGGCTCAGTGGATAGAGCATTGGTCTGCGGACTGAAGGGTCCCAGGTTCGATTCCAGTCAAGGACATGTACCTTGGTTGCAAACACATCCCTCGTAGGGGATGTGCAAGAGGCGGCTGATCGATGTCTCTCTCTCATCGATGTTTCTAACTCTCTATCCCTCTCCCTTCCTCTCTGTAATAAATCAATAAATCAATAAAATATATTTTTTAAAAAGTGCATGTTAAAATTTAACTCATGCAGCTCACATATTTAAATCCCACTCCCCTTTCTCACCTAAAAGGAAAGAAAAACAAAATGAAGATGTTCATTTTGTTAGTTAAATACTTAAGAAACTATATTCTGGGTTCAGCTTTAGCTGTAGGAATACAAAACAACACAGTTTCTATGCTCAAGGCGTTCAAAACAATTTTAAAAAGAAGAAGAAAAGTAGGGCATCTTATTTGCCTCAAATGTGAACTTCAGGGTCTAGAATTACAATTATCCCCATTAATCATAGGTCTGCTTTTCAAATTTGTCTCACCAATGAATCCATTTCTAGTTGTCCCTGTACTGGATGGATTAGTTGTAGAGCACAGAAGTGTTATAAAGCAATAATTAGGTGACAGTGAATCTTTATCTTACTTCTTATTTGTATAATGGCCTTGTTTGAACAAGTACATATTTTTTATTGATGAGAGAGAGACGGGGGGATATTTTTGTTGTTTCACTTATTTATGCATTCATTGGTTGATTCTTGTTGAACAAGTATATTGACTTAAGTATTTTCTAGATATTTTAATGTGTCTCACATGATAAATAACTCTCGCAGATATAAAGCACTATGGGTTTTCTTATCGATCATCATCTAAATTAAAATCTGAAGACAGAATTTATTGAAAGTTTTGAGTGGCTGTCTAGTCTTGGTTTCAGGTTTACAAACAGTTTTCACTTCATTTACAATAATATTTATCATGTACAGAGCCTGCAAATATCTGGTTGAACATATGAGAGTTCTTTTAATAACCATTGGCCTATTGTACTTGTGAAAATACTTTAGAACACTGGTTCAAGAGCTTCTAAACAAACTATGGGCCCTCTCTTCAGAAAAAATTGACATCTGAAGAGCACTTATTTTGGGTGTTTATCACTCACTATGATGTGTGCTGACTACTAGGGGCAGTGTGGAATGAAGGGAGGCCCCGGTCAGCAGTCAGTAGCCACTAGGAACCCTATCCATGTACAAATTTTGTTCACTGTGCCTCTAGTATATAAATAAAAACTGACATGATATCACAGGGATAAGAGAACAAAGATAATGAAAACATGAATTTATGGTTTTGCAGGTGCTAATTTATCAGGACAATTAAACGTCACTTTATAAGTTAAAAATCTGGATTTCAAGAGAATAGGCTTCCAGACATACATTTTTGTGAAGATAGTGGGGAGAGGAAAAGAGAGTCAATACTGACATATTCTAGCTAGAAATGATTCTGGCTGGAGAGCATGAGAGGTTGACACTGGGTGATAGGCTTTTAAGTGGCAATACTATGGGTTTGTAAGGTCATATGACTCTGTGACAGCAAATATGAATCTATTTAAGCTTTAAAAATATTTTGGTAAAATACACATAAAATTTATCATCTTAACTATTTTTAAGTCTATAGTTCAGTGGCATTAAGTACATTCCCATTGGCCACCATCATCACCATCCATCCACACAATTCCTTCCATTTTACAAAACTGAATCTCTATCCCTATTGCACAATAATTGCCCATTGTCCACTCCCTGCAACACCACCATTTTCTGTCTCTGATTGAGAAAAACCCTCTTCCAAATGTAATACTTCAAGCCTAATGAAACTAGTCTTAAGTAAATGTAAAAGATCAAATAACTTTTCAAAGTTCTTTCCTGCTTTATAATTTTGCAATGATATATTAATCATTGATTACACTTCTGATAAAAATTAAATTATTAGCTCTTTAGTCTTTTCTTTAAAAGAGGGCAAAAAAGCTATAATTTATCTTAGAAAACTCTATCTGAGAAATTTTTAAGAAGTCTAGTCCAGTAGTTTGTAAAATCCAATGCTCACAAGTTCACCAGGAGGGTACTTACTATGCTGAGCCCCACCATCAGAAACTGATTTAGCTATGCCAGGAGATTCTGATACAGCCTGTCTGTCCATGAACAGCAGTGGGTAATAATTAGTCAACTTCCTTGATTTATAGGGCCAGAAAACTGGGGTTTAGTCTAGTGAAATGACCAGGCCAGAAGCACTAAGTTTGGATTTGAACCCATTGCATCTTATTAAAATACCATAAGTGAACTGTCAATTTTTAAAATTTTAAATAAAATATGTAACAACTAGTTATGTGTTATTTATACTAAAGCCATTTCTTTTATATTTTTTCATTTTTGAAAACAAATATTAGAATCTGCCAGAAAATTAGCTTTGTCAGTATAAACTTTTACCCTCATTGTAAATAGAGATGAGCTAGATAAAATCAAAATGAAATGCATGTTTTATTTTGGATGATACTTATTTAATTCATCTGCTATATGTATTTTTAGAATACTTGGCATTTATTTTCTTAAAATAATGAAGTGCCCCTATTGGAGACATTCATGCTGATTTGGATACCAGACATATTCCCATTTGTACTTGTTGCTGTTAGTGTTGCATGGTGGTTAAGTTTTGGGCTCTAAAGACAGATTTCCTGGAATCAAATCCTGGCCCTACTGCTTACTATGTCTTGGACTTGGGCATTTTCCCAATTTTTATGGCCTTCATTTTTTTATTTGTAAAATGAGAATATTCATAATACTTCCATCTAATAGAATTGTTATGAAAGTTCCATTAGATGAATTATATAAATAACTTAAACAGTGCTGGAGCATAGAAATAAAACAGCAGATTTAACTATACTTACTTGGATGACCGTCCGACTTATCTATGGGTCAAAAAACCACTTTGTGCTTGAATATTATGCCTGGAAGATGTGATTATTCTAAGTGAGTGGACCAGGAAATTATTGTAGATATAGTTGGTATTTGAAAAGCACACACACACACACACATACACACGCGCACGCGCACACACACACACACACACACACACACACACCTATGTTTGAAGAGCAGATGGAATGAGAGAAAAGAAAGTTTATTTTCTAATAAAAATTTCTTTTCTGCTTGAAATATAGAAAAATGGATTCCATCCTAGGTCCTAAATTGATCTAGGAAGAATACTCTTTTCTCCTTTGGAAACGTATTATGTAAAATTTCTTAATTGAGTCTTAAGGTTCAAGCAGAGAGATTAATTGTCAATTACATTGAGGTAAAACTTAAATTATCTGAGCTCTTACTCTAATGTGTCTGAAAGTAGGTGAAGAGTTGCTTCCAAACACTATTATCATATCATGTTTCAGAGGAACTATCAGAAAACTCAAAGCTCTATCAAGATAAGATAGTCATTTTAATTTGCTTTAGAAAAACTGATATTTGTTATTTGTGTTTAGTAATTCTATTTGTTCTTTGACAGTCTTGAAATTGATTTGCAACTTTTATTTCTTTTTCATTTGCTTTATTACCTAACTAGAAGCCAGGTGCATGAAATTCATGCATGGGTGGGGGCTGTCCCTTAGCTCAGCCTGTACCCTCTCCAATCTGGGACCCCTTCAAGGTCATCCCACTCACAATCCAGGACTGCTGGATCCCAACTGCTTGCCTGCCTGCCTTCCTGATTGCCCCTAACTGCTTCTGCCTTCCAGCCTAATCACCCCCTAACCACTCCCCTGTCAGCCTGATTGATGCCTAACTGCTCCCCTGCCAGTCTGATTGCCCCTAACTGCCTCCCCCTGCCGGCCTGGTCACCCCTAACTGCCCTCCCCTGCAGGCCTGGTCTCTCCTAATTGCCCTTCCCTGCAAGCCCAGTCTTTCCCAACTTCCCTCCTCTGCCAGCCAGGTCACTCCTAACTGCCCTCCCCTGCTGGTCTGATTGCCCACAACTGCCATCCTTTGGAGGCCTGTTCCCTCCCAACTTCCCTCCCCTGCTGGCCATCTTGTGGTGACCATCTTGTGTCCACATGGGGGCAGCCATCTTGGGTGTTGGAGTGACAGACAATTTGCATATTACTCTTTTATTAGATAGGTTAAAGGCCTGGTGCACAGGTGGGGACCAGCTGGTTTGCCCTGAAGGGTGTCCCAGATCAAGGTTTGGGTTCCCTTAGGGTGTGGGGCGGCCTGGGCAAGGGGCTTGTGGTGGTTTGCAGGCCAACCATGCCCCCTGGGAACCCAAGCAGAGGCCCTGGTATCTGGGATTTATTTATCTTCTATAATTGAAACTTTGTAGCCTTGAGCAGAGGCCAGGGCTATAGGAAGCTCAGCTTCCTCCATCGCAGGGGGAAACCCAAGCCTCCTGCTCTCTCCCGCTCTATGGCTGCTGCTATATTTGTTGGGTTAATTTCCATACTCACTCCTGATTGGCTGGTGGGTATGGCATGTGGGCATAACAGCAGTATGGTCAATTTACATATTTCTCTTTTATTAGTGTAGATTCATCACTAAATGATGGAATCGATTCTGTGTTCTTCATCTTCTTATTTTAAATCATATCCAGAACCTGGGAACCTGGGTGGTTTTCCTCTGAATGCTAAATACCAGGATTGCCTGTATATGCCATACATGCAGGTTTATGCCTTTACCACTAACTGTTAAGTCTTTAAATAGTGTTTTTAAAGCATCCCTGTACTTAAAATGCCACATGGACATTTGTTCAAACCAGTTTCCTATGCTCCTGTGCCCAAAAGACACTGATTTAACAAGTATGGATTGGGCTTAAAACCCACAGTTTTAATAGAAACCAGATAATGTCTATGGATGTGGACCAGGAATGATACTTAGAGAAATAGCCCAATGAAGCTCAATCTCATATTAGAAAACCAGTTATTACCTCCTGTTTTTATAGGGAGAGTTTCAGAATCTCACTTCAGAGGCAATCTCTCTTTCTGCTCTAAGATAGATTGTTCTTCCTTGGGTCTTCGTACTGGCTGTAGCATGCAGTAGTTCAAAGAATATCCTCTTTGTTGCTTTAACCTTGACTTTTATCAAAGGAAAGCCACTTAGGTTCTCTGAGCCTCAGTCCATTTTCTATAAATAATAGTATAAATGACTGTCAGAGGCAGTTGGGAGGATTAAGAGAAATAAAAACTGTCTGAAAAGATGTTGCTATAGTGCCTGAGATATCTTGAGCAATCAATACATGTTAGTTCTTTTCCCATCTATCTGCCTCATTTCTGCCACTTATCTTTCTTGACTGTCTGAATCCTTGTGACCTCTGCTCCTAGAATATTTACTTGCACTTAAATCACCTCTTAGTCTTGATCTCTTGCTTCAGTGTGACCTTGGCTGTTAGGTTTTGAATCTTTCGTTTTCTGGACCTACAAAAAACTTGGAAAGCAGCTAGACATCACAATTCTGCTTTCATTGAATACTGAACTCAAGTTCTGAATTTTACTATTTGACACTTCATATGTGCCAGTTATCCTATATCATAAAAGTCTAATATGCAAATCAACCAAACAGTGAAATGACTGGTGGAATGACCAGTCACTATGATGCACACTGACCACCAGGGGGCAGATGCTCAATGCCGAAGCTGCCCCCAGCCTGCAGGCCCCAGGCCAGCCAAGGTGGGTGCCAGCATGGGCTCCCTGCATGTCCTGCCTGTTGTCCTGCAGAGGAAGGTGATTGGTGGCAGCAGACTGATGTTGGGCAGGAGGGTGTGGGGGAAGGCAAGGATGAGGCAGCTGGCAAGTGGTGCCAGGCTGGCCAGGGTGGGTGCCAGTTGGGGACCCCCCAAATTACCCTACTGGTCACCCCACAGATAGGTCCTGATTGCCGGCCAGGCCTAGGGACACTATCCATGAACAAATTTTATACGCTGGGCTTCTAGTGAATTTTCAAAGTAAAATTTTAGATACAAAATAATCAAAGAAACAAAAAAAATGTTATTTACTAAGAACCACAATTATTTATAAACTAAATTTTCTTAAATAGGTTTTCTATCTAATGTACTCTGTCTCTTCTGGGGAGTTAAAATGTAATTTGATACATACTTTTGTTTTTTTCTTAGTGACTGTTTAATAAAAGCATCTCTGGCATAAAGTAAAGGGGCACTTGTATTGGTTACAATATAAAGTCAATTCAGTTTTCCCAAAGCCCAGGTTATGGCTATCCCAAAATAGTAATTTAAACAAATTCTTGCAGCTTCTAAACAGAGCTTGCTTTCAGAGAATACTTTGTGTTCAGAGAAACTAGTTCATTCGTTTGAAGAGAAATCTTACATTTCAAAGTGTTGAAACATAATCTATCTTTATTATAGCTGAGTGCTCTGAACAAAAGTTATTATAGAGATGCTACATTGATCTCAAGACTTTAAAATACAAGTGTGTATTCTGGAAAATGCCAAAAAGCATTTCATGACTCGGTCTCCTCATCTCAGAAGTCATAAATTATATTTAACTAAATAATCACAATTTACTGAAGCATGGAGAATTTCATATTTCCAATCTTCTAAATAGGTCTGTTTGGGATGCTTGTTGATTCTGAGGTATATAACACACCATTTATAAAGATACATTGCATATACCCATGTGCCTATAGACATTGATAACTGTGTACATAAACTACTTGATCATTTAACATTAATGCTTTTATTCATTCAATTAAATAGTGCATGCTGATTATGTGCCAAGAACTATAATAGGCTCTGTAGGGAATACAAAGAGAAAAGAGTTTCAGGACATGAGCACTTAGAAACACTATTGGTGAGGCTGTAAATTAATACATTTTTGCAGGATAATTGAACAGATCTATTAAAAAACCAAAATGTGTATAACTTCGATCCTATGTTGTTACTGCCACTTTTAGAAGTTTCTTCTAAAGCAGCATTTCCCAATCATTTTCATCTCATGGCACACATAAACTAATTACTAAAATTCTGCATCACACCAAAAATATATCTTTGGCTAATCTGACAAAAATAGGTATGATTTTGATTAACTTAAAAATAACAGTAAGTACCCTACCTTTTTTGTTCCAAATTGACTTTTTAAAAAATCAGGTGCCTGTACTTATATGTGAGGATTTCTGGTACCAAGAATTAACGAATCAGACACAACCTTATTATGTGATATGAACAAAAGAAGAAACTCTATTATATGACCTACATATTTATGGCTCAAGTCAGGGCAAACACACCAGTCAGTTATTGTTGGTTGGCTGTTGTCAATTTTTAGTATGACAAAGGGTAAAGAGGTCAGTGCTTTTGACTAAATAGTCAGGTATCCCATGCTTTAAAATCCTTGTGGCTCACCAGTTGAAAATCTCTATTCTAAAGAAAAATGTGTGTGTATATGAGTGTGTAAAGAAATATATAAGTGAATTTTAATTGTATCATGTTTTTTTTTTTTTTTTAAGAAATGAGAATCAACTCAAATAGCCCTCGGTAAAGTAGTGGTTAAATACACAAGAACATTGTGTGATATTACCCATAATGAAATAAGCCCTTACTATGAATGTACCTTTACAAAGTAAAACAGGAGCTGCTGAACAATATATGTATTATGACTCCATTTTATTTAAAAATTAAAACAATCAATAAAAATAATAACATACTGAAATAAGTAGCAGAATATCAAAACTGTTGAAGGCCATTATGTTTAGAGGATGGGATAATGAGGGGATTGTAGTCTCTATATTATGTATTTTATAATTTTCAATATTGTAGAACTTTGACTACTTTTTCAAATCCAGAAATATATCTAAGTTTGTACATACTCTTTTTTATCCCCAAAGCATCCCTTTCCTGGTCTGAATGTGGGAAGCAGAAGTATGTGTTAATTTGCATGGAAGTAGGTCACTTATTTAAAGTCAAATGTTTATCAGAGTTGGTTGGACCAGAAGCCAGAATTCAACTCCTTAGGCAACTGCACTAATATTTTGTCCAAGTGTGTATCCTTCCTGGCTCCCCAGCTGACTAGGAACTCTTAATTGACATCCTAAAAGTAACAGCTATTCCACAGTTATTATAGATTTTAAGTCTTTTGTTAAAGAGAAGTTATAGTAGAAGACAAAGTTAGCAGCTATTTAAGTGCTTTTATAATTATTTGGTCAGATACATAAAAGTTACTTTCCAAATATTCATTCAGCATAAGTATTAAGTGAGAAACCAACTAAAATCCATTACTTCTTTTTAATGCTGAGAATGTTTGTGTGATTTTTTAAAAAGTAATTATATTATTTCAAAGTTATAATGGGTTGGAACAATCTCAGCTTCAGACTGGGAAAATTATATAGACTTTTAAAGATGATGGGAGGTATAGGTCTCTTTAATACATTAAAATATGTCATTTTCCTTTATCAACAATGTTACAAATGCATTTAACTGTCAGGGGATTTAAATGCATCCAAGCACGGTTTTTCCTTTTGAACTTGACTGAATGAGAATGAAAGATAGAATGTGTTTAGTTGAAAGACCACATTTACTCTAATTTTCAATAACTATACAAAAGCTGGATATTTAACCTGTCAGTGGATTGTGTTCCAAACCTCGCCTCTCTTCTGTCATGGATATATCTGGAAGCCTGTTTGCAACTCATTTTACTTTATCTGAAAGTGTCCCTTATTTCTGACACTTCTGGAGTAAATGCTAGATAGTCGGATGCTGCCATTTCTTGCTCTATCACCTCTAAATCTCCAACATCTTAAATCTTTTTTAAAAAATATTTTTTATTGATTTTAGAGAGGAAGGGAGAGGGAGAGAGATATAGAAACATCAATGATGAGAGAAAATAATTGATCAGCTGCCTCTTGCACATTCCCTACTAGGGATCTAGCCTGTGACCAGGGCATGTGCCCTTGATCAGAATCAAACCTGGAACCCTTCAGACTGCAAGCTGATGCTCTGTCCACTGAGCCAAACTGGCTAGGACTTGAATCTTTTTTTTTAAATCTGCAGCTTGGAGTTCACTACCAGCTAGGAGACTTAGATTTCTGTGACTATAAGTGATGATCTCGTAACTTGCCCATTTTCCTAAGCAGGCAGGTGGAAACTATTTCTGTTCTAAATGGTGGCTATAATAAATAATAGGATTTATTCAACTCAATCCTCTTTATATCCTGCAGAGTAAAGCAGAACCATCTTAATGGAAGGGAATAAGGGGGTAATTTTGTTGGCAGAGTCTTGACTTTATTACCTTGCACTCTCCTTTAGATTCCATGAGCCACATTCAGCTGAAAAATAACCTTTTTGGCTCAGAGCTTGCAAAATCTCAGCATGCCACCTTGGCATGCCAGCTCTAAGGTGAAGGAAGGAGATGCCTGCTGCTTAGAGACTATACAGGCAAAAGACCCAGCAGACTCTCTAAAACTGCCCTTTTGTGATTGGTGAAAAAGATAGGAAGCAGGACAGGAGAGCGATCAGCAGCCTGCTTCAGCTTTCCTTGGGGCCCTTCATCCATCCCCAGAAGGACTTCTTGGTTCCTGCCCTGGAAGGAGATTCCACTCTGGTAGAGTCTTAAGGAAATGTACATGAAGATACACATGTGGGCAGGCAGACACACATGCTGGCATACATACATACACACACACACACACACACACACACACACACACACATCATGCATACCTTCCTGGCACCTTTCAAACCACTGAAGTCAGGAGTGTGGTTGCTGATTGATTGACAGATCCCTTGTCTTGGCCTTAGCTTTGAGGTAGAATACAAATGAACTAACATTTATTGATGAATTTTATAGCCAGCTCTATATTAGGCTTTTATATTCCTTATCTCTTTAAATGAGCCTATAAACTGGAAAATACCATCCCCAGAGTTTAGGCAGCTTGTTCAATTCCATGAAAGAGCAGAGATTCAGACTTCTGGAGTTTCCAGTTACAAAATCCATGTAGTGAATAAGGTAGGATTTGAGATTACGATGCATTGATAAACATATCAGAGGAAAGTGTCAAAGTGTTTTCAAGGGGTGGTAGAATTTTCTTTGTTACTTCATTATATTATGAGCCTATAGCATATACACTGAGTGGCCAGATTATTATGATCTCTGAACACATAATAATCTGGCCACTTAGTGTGTGTATCCTAGCTAACAAAAGAGTAATATGCAAATTAATCATCACTCTGCTACACCCACAAGCCATGCCTACCAGCCAATCAGGAACATACATGCAAATTAACCCAACCAAGATGATTGCAGCCACAGAGCAAGCAGGAGGGAGACTTGGGTTTCCCGGTGATGGAAGATGTCAAGCTTTCCACACATCCTGGCAGGCCCAGTCCTCCACTCAAGGCTACAAACTTTCAATTATAGAAGTTAAATAAATCCCAACAAAATTGGTGACAGCCAAGGAGCTGGAAAGAGCAAGAGGCTAAGGTTGCCTCCACTGATGGAGGAAGCCAAACTTTCCACCTGCCTTGGCCTCTGCTTAAGGCTACAAAGTTTCAATTATAGAAGATAAATAAATCCCAACAAAAATGGCTGCCACCATGGAGTGAGCAGGAGGCTTGGCTTTGCTCCAGGTTACAAAGTTTCAATTGTAGAAGATAAATAAATCCCAGATACCAAGGCCTCTGCTTGGATCACCAGGGGGCTTGGCCAGCCTGCAAAACACAGGTCCCTTGCCCAGGCTGCCCCACACCCCAAGGGAACCCCTACCCTGATTCAGGACACCCTTCAGGGCAAACCAGCCAGCCCCCACCCATGCACTAGGCCTCTATCCTATCTAATAAAAGAGTAATATGCAGATTGACCATCACTCTAACATACAAGATTGCTGCCCCCATGTGGACACAAGATGGGCCACCACAAGATGGCCAGCAGAGGAGGGCAGTTGGGAGGGACCAGGCCTGTAAGGGAGGGCAATTGTGGCAATCAGGCCAGCAGGAGAGGACAGTTGAGAGGGACCAGACCTTCAAGGGAAGGTAGTTGGAGGTGATTAAGCCTGCAGGGGAGGGTAGTTAGGGGTGACAGGTTGGCAAAGGAGAGAAGTTGGGGGTGACCGGGCCTCCAGGGAAGGGCAGTTGGAAAGGACCCAGGCTTGCAGGAGAGAGCAGTTAGGGGTGACCAGGCCTACATGGGAGGGCAGTTAGGGGCAAACTGTCTGGCAGGGGAGCAGTTAGGCTTCAATCAGGCTGGCAGGGAAGTGGTTAGGGGGTGATCAGGCTGGCAGGCAGAAGTGGTTATGGGCAATCAGAAAAGCAGGCAGGTGAGCAGTTGGGAGCCAGCAGTCCTACATTGTGAAAAGGACATCCGTCTGCCCATTTAGGCCTAAACAGGCAGTCAGACATCCCTTGAGGGGTCCCAGATTGGAGAGGGTGCAGGCTGGGCTGAGGGACACCATCCCCCTGTGCAGGAATTTTGTGCACTGGACCTCTAGTGTGTGTGTGTGTGTGTGTGTGTGTGTGTAGAGGCCCAGTGCATGAATTCATGAAAGGGTCTGGTCAAGCCAGTTTAGCCATGGGAGGGACGTGGACGGTTGATCAGCTTGCCTGCTGGTTGAACTCCTGTTAAAGGGGTCAATTTGCATATTAGCATTTTATTATATAGGATATACACTGAGTGGCCAGATTATTATGCATTCAGAGATCATAATAATCTGGCCACATCAGCACTTACATTTACATTGAACAAACCAGTAATTTTCACATTAAATTTACCAGGTAGGTTTTGCCACCTCATTTTAATCAAGGGTGCTGAAGATTAGGAAGATTATCTGGTTTGCCTAGTGTTGTGGAGTTTACAGATAACAGCACTAGGAAATAGCCCACATCTACTGGGACAAAGCCCTTATCTTACTACATTAACTGCTAGACAGCATTTTTTTCAGGCCTCACCTTGTTTTAGAGATCAGATGCTCAGGCTAGTAAACTCTGGTTTACACAGTGTGAATAGTCAGCTTCATTTTTGACCACTCTCTAGTTGGGGTTTTAAAGTTAACTGTTTTGATTTTGTCACTCTTTAGTTTTAGCAAACATTTGATCTTCCAGACCTTGGGTATTAATTCCAATCCCAGAAAATCCACTGGAGAATTTTTTGTCTGATTAACTTGTTTGTTCTTGCCAGTTTCTCCAAGCTCTCCTGCAGAATTGCTTACTCATGTGTAAGGTAACTGTCCTGTGTCTCAGGCATCAGTAGACAGCTGTTTTCCTAGCACACCAGGATTTTCCAGTTTGTGTTTTTTCTTCTATTATGTGATAAGAGCAAAACAGGCATTGGAAGTCATATATGATGAACCATTGAGAGAAAGTCATGACACTTTTCCTAAAGTGTCAACATTATACTGTAATCCTCATAGATTGTCAAGACTATTTCCCCCTTTTTGATTCAAGAATGACTGCATTAGGGGTAAGTAGAAGCCAACATTGGTGAACATCTTGATTACCAGGGATTAACTGACATCTATCTAGCTGAGAGCTAAGAAAGATCACAATCAGTAAGAAATAAGGGGAACAGAGAAGTGAGAGCAATTATAAGAGGAAGCTAAGCAGGATATTGGAGATTCAGCAGGACCCCATTATGACTTTTTGCAGAGCAATGTATCTAGATCATCGAGATTTTTTTGTGAGTTAGGTTTATTTTGCTGCTGTGGCCACCACATGAAGACATGCTGGCATGAACCTCTTTCTGGACAAAACCAATGTTCAGATAATTAAAGTACCAGACAGACTCTTCTGATGGAACATGGTCCGTGATGTATGTCTCTGTTGTTCTCAATCCTTGAAGAGCACCTGGGTAAATAATGTCCTTGAGGTTAACTGTTGTGTGACTTCAAACTATTCCAAAATTATAAAGTGAAGTGCAACATGCTACAGTGTTGACCAACTGTTCTTGGTCCCACATATGTAACATAAATTTCATTGTGTGCCCTATATACTCTGTGTCTTACTCACGGGAATATGGAGGAGGTTGTCTGGATAGAAACACAAAGGAGGCAAAAATATTTGTTTAGGTGAGCAGGAAGGATTTACAATTTACCTGCACAACACAAGGACTCCCAAAAGAGAGTCCTAGCCCTCCTTTGCAATTTTTGTAGCTCAGCTTTATAATTTTAACCAGAACTAGCTGATGGGACTATTGCACTCAATGTTCCAAAAAAAAACCCAACAAAAAACACTTCAGCTGAGACCAGTTTGGCTCAGTGGATAGAGCGTCGGCTTGCGGACTGAAAGATCCCAGGTTCGATTCCGGTCGGGGGCATGTACCTTGCTTGTGGGCACATCTCCACTGTGGGGTGTGCAGGAGGCGGCTGATCGATGTCTCTCTCTCATCAATGTTTCTGACTTTCTATCTCTCTCCGATAAAAAATCAATAAAATATTAAAAAAAAACACAACACTTCAAGGTAAAACTCTGCCTGAGAATTCTATCAGTGTTGCTACAGAGTAAGTTCACCTTCTTGGCTATCATTTTATGTGAAGGTCAGATATTGAGAGAATTGTATCTATAAAAGGTATTATTTATATGGAGTTAGAAGAGAAAATGAGGAAAGTTATAAAGCTGGTAATCCAAATGTACCTGAATTAATTCAAGAAACAATGATTTATGACAGATGATAAACAGAAAGGAAGCAATTAACAAGGCTGTAATACAAAGGGACAAAAGTAAATTTGATGTGCAATACATTTTAGTGGAAGTAAAAAATTTAAACTAAGGTTTTTGCTAGCTCTGTGTATTTTAAAGTATTTGCCTTTCTTGTAAACCATCTACTCATGACTTTTTAGCTACAGAGAAAGCTTGGGAGGAATGAAATAATTGATGAATCTGCATATCTACTGATAAACTCAAAGAATCCTTCTCTAATTATTTACTTTTTTGGTTGTTTTTGCTATTACACCTGGAGGACAATAGCTAATCATATTTTTTAAGACATCAGCCACACATAAGAAACTAGTATTTCTTCACTGAACAAAACAGAGTAAATTACTTTGTAGGGATTCATTTTGAAATTATATTCAATCATCACTGTCTATTACTATATTTTATCCAACTCACCTTTAGTGACTTATTATTTAGAATTGGCAAAAAAGTGCTAGGATCCATGTTGTAAATTGAATTTTGAATTATAATAGTTTAGCAATGCTAATTAGCTAATTAGTGGAGGGAACACCATAAATTATAATTTGGTAGAATTATAGGATTATTTTATATACATTTAGTGTCTTCAATGATGATTAATTAATATCCCCAAGTAGGTGACTATTTTTGTCCCTTCTTTTCCTTTGTGAATGAATTATAGCACTTAAGCAGAAGTTAAGCTCAGGAAAGAAAAACAATGCCATTTCAGGCTGCCAATTTGAATCCCCTAGGTTTAGTTCAGATTTAAAAATAAACAACTAGAACAACTCACTAAATACAGATTTGGAGATTTCTTTGGATATCAGCCTAGATCATATTTAATTTCTATGACCAAATATTTGGATATTCAGCTAGATATAAGTAGTATGTTGACTTGTAAACTTAACAAGTTATTTTTGTTTAGTGTGTGATTATGGGGATATTTTATGCAGGAGACTTTTTTGGGGACAGAAATATTTATTATGACGTTTTTGCCTGTGACCTTCCACATTGCATACTGCTTGAAATCCCACTGAGATCTCACATTAGATGAGACCTTTAAATGTATCTTACTCAGCTCTGAGGCCTTCTGTTTCATTCGCCCCTTTAGACCTGGTGCCATTAAATACACAGAAGCATAGACGCAGAGTTTTGAATAATTCCAGTTCCTTGACAATATAAAAAGCTGCAGAGACTTTCTGCATATACCAAAAATAATTCATCCAGCTCATCTAAAATACCTAGAATGGTTTACATTCCCTACAAGTAACTTCTCTGACTAGAGAGATGCATGATAACACCATTATACTTACAGTCCTGATATTTATAACAAGTAGTTTATAAGAACATGACATGTAATGGCCTCATCCACAGAAGGGTCCCAAAATAGATATACCAGTTAGTGATATGTGAGGTCTGAAGCTTATTTATTATCATTAATCTCTTAAGTGCACTTACTAACCCAAGCAGTGATATTTAAAACTGAGGATAATGAAGATTTTTTGCAAAATATTTTTAGATTTTTTTTGTTGTTATGAAACTTTCACCATAACAAATATTAAAAAAATAACAATATACTGAAGTCATATTTTTGGTTCTTTAACGCCCCAACCTGAGACTTCCTGCTGATTTACTACTATTCCATTTATAGTCATATCCTGAAGTCAGCTGCTTCCATCCTTTTGCAGTTACTGGTCCGCTGTGGGGAGAAAAGAGAGTCTCCCTGGATTCTGTGTTGGGCACAAAGATGAGTAATTTCCAAACAGAATAGAGTAAACCAGAGCTGAATCCTCGCCTTTCACCCTCTGGGCCTTTCTGATGAGTGGGCTTCACTAGAAGATGAGAGTTTAGTAACTAGAAATAACTGTACTGTTTAAGAGATGAGTCTGAACATTTATTTATTTTTTTAAAGAATTTCTTATATATAAGTTCATTATTTGTCATTTCTAAGTAAAACTTTCATAAGTATTTGGATCAAAATTGTTATTAAAATAGGAGCATTAATTAAATAAATATTGTTGGCAACGGAATTGAAAAATTACCCCACATCTACTTGCCCAAGCTTATAATGGCTTTTTGTGGAGAAAATAGCAGGCATTAACATAGGTTTCATTCATTTTACTCTCAGCAGTGCTACTATTCAGGAGGGAAGGATTTTCTGATCTAAATTAAAGCAGGTTGGTAAATTAAATATTTTTTACAGATTTATTTTTTAGTTTCCTTTTCACAACCTTCAGATTCAATTCCACATGAAATACATGTTCTATAGAGATAAATTTCTCAATAACTAGTTGAGTTTATAGTTTAAGGATTTGTAACCTACACATATATTTACAAGCCTATGAAGTTTTATAGGGCTTAATCAACAACTGCTGTCATCCCATATACCTGACTCACTTGCCCATTTCCTTCTCCAGAGGCCCAATAAAGTAGCAGGAAGCATAGTGCCTGCTTAGATTTCCACTTTGTCACCCATGTATCTATAAAACAGATTTATAGACTTACTAGAGGCTTGGTGCATGAAATTTGTACACAGGTAAAGTCCCTAAGCCTGGCGGGTGATCAGGACTGATCTGTGGGGTGACCAGCAGGGCAATTAGAGAGCCCCCCTCCTCCCCTCTTCTTTCCCCTTCCCCCTCACCCAGCTGCAGGCACTTGCCTTGACTGGCCTGGGGCCTGCAGGCTGAGGGCAGCTCCTGCATTAAGCATCTGCCCCCTGGTGGTCAGTACGCATCATAGCAACTGGCTCCACTGTTGGTTTGATTTGCATATTAGGCTTTTATTATATAGGATGAGATAAGAAACTATATGAAGAGATTGGTAACTATAACGTTAAGTATGTGCATTTACTGTTATTTTGCTTTATCTGTGACAAAACAAAACAAAACAAAAATTCCATCATTTAAATTTATAAGTGATACTATCCCAAATTCTTCTACAAATGTTGTACAGAGTAATTTTTAAAAGATCTGGTAAGTAATAATTAGTTACTGCTAGACTGTTGTAAAGGAGCCTCACCTATCTGAAGGGATGTAGGCAAGCTGAAGAATAGGAAGAACTGAGAACAGGTTCATCTTTTGATTCACCTCAGTGAGCAAGTTCTGTGTCACACACTTTGGCACTTGTTTATAACTGACCTCTCATATTATGTAATTGTTGCATGTATGCTTGTTCTATCTCAAAAAGCCCGCTCTCTCAACAGTGTTTGTTTTCACCATTTTGTCAGTTAACTCGTTCAGCTCTTGCTAGCTGCAAAAGAAAGTTGGCATGGAATTGACCATATCTATCTATTATCTATCAATCTGTCTATCATCTATCTATCATCTTTATGTCTATTTATCTGATAGACCTACCTATTCATCCATATAACTATATATGAACTATAGCATTTGAAAACAAAATAAGCACATTATACCACACATATAGATTATATAATGTACAATTATATACCAGAAATATATAATTTTATTAACCAATGCCACTCAATAAATTAAATTAAAAATAAATATAACTTCTGGAGCTGAAGAAAGTTATATTTATAACTTTTTTTTTATCACAATGAGTGATAAAAAAAAAGAACCAAAAAAGTTTACATGTATTAGAAGACAAAATCATTGGGAAGTCTGATAAAAATTTCAATTTTCAGGCTTCTTCCTTAGAAATTCTAATTTGGTAGCTCTAAAGTGGTACCCAGAAATCTATATTTAATAAGCTTTCCTCTGATTCCGTTGGAAGTGATTTGTCTACCCATGTTGAAAAACACTGACTTAGAGAATTTGCATTAAGGATGATTCTGGTTTTCAAAGCTTATCAATTTTCTAGCTAGTCAACTGATATTTCTAGAGCTGGTGGTCTATAATAAAGTATTTTGATTTAAGTATTAAATTCGGGTTATTTGAAACCCAAGTTTATCCCAGAAGACCTATATTAGCCTGCTTTGAATGCAACATACATTCCTACTTACTTTTTTATTGACTCTTGCTTGATTTACTCAGAAATAACTATTATTCGTGTCTATTGAGGCCCCAGGCTGTTATATATTTAACACTTTCTTCTCCTCCTCTAAGCCACCCTGCTCGGTTTAGCTATGTAAACAGTACTGGCATAGTGGTGTTTTTTTTTTTTTCTAGCTATTTAGCCATGTATCAGTTCACTATTGCTTGCTGAATTGTTTCTCTTTTCCTGGCAGAAATGCCAACGTACCTGCTTCTATTCTTACATATTGTCTACAGCTTTCAGCCAAAATTATTAAGCAGATTTTTCTCAGTGAACCTTCATTTATTTTGAACAATATTCTTTACCTGCAGTCATTTATATTTTTAGCATCATTTTTCTCTGATATGCCTAAGGATTTTGTTTTGTTTTTCATGTTACTTCACTTAATAGCATATGGAAAAGTAGTTTCTGAAATCCTAAAAACATTTGAATTGTTTACGGGATTTAGTAATCCTCCCACCCTGACACTTACCTCTTTTTCTGTGGTGTGTGTGTGTGTGTGTGTGTGTGTGTGTGTGCGTGTGTGTGTGTGTGTTTCTGTGTGTATGTCTCTGTGTGTGTTTGCATGTTTATGTATGCGTGCATGCTTTCATTCCCTCTCAGCACCAGAAAGAGACATAGTTAGTGACCATATAAGTTAGTGGTAATATTGGGATTATGACAGCTATATAAATTGACAGGACAGTTATTATTTCAAATACATTATTTCATTTTCCTCTGGTATATATTTATATTTATACCAGAGGCCAGTGCATGAATTTGTGCACCCTCAGCCTGGCCTGTGGATTGGGCCAAAACCAGATCTCCGACATCCCCTGAAGGGTCCTGGATTGCAAGAGGGCACAAGCCAGGCTGAGGGACCCCACAGGTGCATGATCAGGGCCAGGAAGGGACATGGGAGGTTGCCCAGCCAGGGAGGGACTATGGGATGGGTGTGTCCAGCCCATCTTGCTCAGTCCTAATCAGCCAGACCCCAGGAGCAAGCTAACTTGCCTATCAGAGCATCTACCCCCTGGTGGTCAGTACACATTGAGTGTCTTTAGCATATCTTAGCATATTATGCTTTGATTGGTTGAACAGCCAACCAGAACACCGGACTTTATCATATTAGGCTTTTATTACATAGGATTTGTCAGAGTGTGAATAATTACTGATTTTGGAGTGAGAGTTTATGTTAATCACCGCCCATTTTTCAACAATTTGCATTAATTTCATCATCTAAACTACCTCTTGAATTCAGTCTTTCTTTCCATCTCAATTTCAATTGCCTTAAAACACTATTTAAATAATAAAAAGAAGCAAAATGTTTACATGTATTAACCTGCCTTCAAGATGATCCAGTTTGAAAATTTCCACTATAATTAAGTGATCCTCATAAATTCAATTTCCACTGTGCTGTTTCATGCCTTCAAAATTCCTCAATGGCTCCACATCTATATATAAAGTGGTATTATGCAAATTAGGCCAGAACATGGTAACGGTCATGGCCAACTCAGGAGGAAGGTCCAGAGCATGAGAGAACAACAGACAGGGTGGCCTGTGCCCAGTCCTGGAGCCGGAGAAAACAACAGGGGGCCCTCTCCTAGCCCCAGCCCCCACAGGGTTCGATTCTGATCAAGTGCATGTACCTAGGTGCAGGTTCCTTTCTGGCTGGGGCCCAGGTCAGGGCACATGCAGAAGGCAACCAACTGAAGTGTGCCTCTCACATTGATGTTTCTTTCTGTCTTTCCCTCTCTTTTCCACACACTCTGAAAATCAAATGAAAAATATCCTCAGGTGAGGATTTAAAAAAAAGAAAAGAAAAAAAAAAGAAATGTCATATCCTATGAAAGAGACATTTTAAAAATACCTAAAGTAAGTTGTCATTTTTTCATGGTGAAGGGACCGGAGTCTGTGTTTATGAAAACACCTTGGTGGCTGCGGTGGCTGGCAGTGACAGCAGCAGCGGGGTGATGGGGGTCGCACCTTCCCCTGATCAGCCTGGTTGCCTCCTGCAGAGGGAGGCCACACTGTGGCTTAGGCCCCCTTTCTGTGAACGAATTCCATGCACCAGGCCTCTAGTTGACTATAAGATAAAGTTCAAATTCCAACATGACATATAAGACTTTCCAATCATCCTGATCCTACTGTCTATACATACCTAGTCTCACATCTTGCATTCCTACAATGTAAACTAGTCCAGCCATAGCAAATTTTCCCTGTTCCCTTTCTGTGTGTGTGTGTGTGTGTGTGTGTGGTATGTGTGTGTTCTTTTTGCTTATGTGTGTTTTTTAACAATTTGTTTTCACATCTCTGTGTGTTGGCCCATGATATTCTGGGGTCTGAACTATACTTCCCAACTTGTGAACCTAGAGACAAAATGTGAGCTCTCCTTAGGAGATTTAAGCCTCCTCTGTTTCTCAAGTGGACCACTTTATTCCTTATTCTCATTCAATCCCTGGGTCCTCTTTTGTCATAGAAGTTGTCACACCATGTGAAAAATATTTGTTTTTCTCATTTTTTTTTCTTCTTCTTGAAAAAATTACTTCATTTTGGTCATTCAAAAATCTTTGTGCTCAGCTAAGTGTCTTCAGGAAATAAATGTTGATTTAAGAGCTCAGTATTTTACTGGCCAGTTTGGCACAGCAGGTTGGCCATCATCCCTTGTACCAGAGGGTTGTTGGCTCCATTCCCCATGGTGTCAGGGCACATGCCCTGGTTGTGGGCTCAATCCCCTTTGGGGAACATGAAAGAGGGAGCCAATCGATGTTTTACTCTCATATGGATGTATCTCCCTCTCCCTTCCTTTTTCTCTAAAAATCAATTTAAAAATATTTAAGAGGAAGAAAGAGAGAGAGAGAGAAAGGAGGAAGAAAGAAAATTAAACATTGGTATATTTGTCTTCATTGGTCTCAGTTACCTTTGCTAAATATCCTATTTCACTTGCCAGACTATCTCTTTGCCTATGATAAAAGATTTTGTGTTCTTGAAGACTTGAGGACAAGAGACTATCTATTAAATATATCTTATGTTAATACTAGAGTCCTGATGTATGAATTCGTGCACAGGTGGAGTCACTCTGGGTGGCCTGCAGGGATCGGGCCAAATCTCTCTGGGTGGCCTGTAGGCAGTCCAATGCCATCTACATCTCCTACTTGCCGCTCCTGCTCATCCTGGCCCCACTATGCCTATCACAGACTTGCACCCAATCAGTACCAATCGGGAGAGGCTCACACTACCACAGCAGCGCTCACCAGCCATGAGCCCCGCATCTAGCGCCCTCCCAAGGGGAGTGGCCTGTGGGATCGGGCTGAAACTGGCTCTCCAACATCTCCCATGGGATTCTGGATTGCAAAAGGGCACAGGCTGGGTAGAGACCACAGGAGGGCCTAGAGCATGTCTGGCACATCTCACTCAGTCTCAACTGGCCAGACCCCAGCAGCAAGCTAACCTACTGGCAGGAGTATCTGCCCCCTGGTGGTTAGTGTACATCATAGCGAGCTGTTGAACAGCCTTAGAATATTACTCTTTGATTGGTTGTTTGGTTGTTCCTCCATTTGGTCTATTTGCATACCCTTTTATTTTATAGGATTCTCCAATTTATGTCTATTGCCATTACCTGAGAAGCAATTTAAATATAATCCAATAAGTCAAACTTGACCTGAACTTAACACAAACCTTATCTACATGACAGTTATACGAATGGAAGAACATCCATTTCTCTTTCCCATATAGAAATGACAATCTTGAGTCTTATCAGTCTATTTGATAATCCTAATGATTCCTAGATTTTCAGAATGTTGTTAATTGTTGTTACTGGATGCAAGAAGAACATTATTCTGTTTAGATCTTTTCCAGCTGAATTGTTTGTATAACTCAGAGCATTCATATTTCAGTTAAAACATCACTTCTTCAGGGATACTTTTCAAGATTATCCAAGAAAGAGCCTAATGACTTTTACTCACTCCTCTAAGCTCTGCATTTTCCCCTTAGCCATTGGTGGGCAAAAGGTGGCTTGTGAGCCACATGCGGCTCTTTGGCTCCTTGAGTGTGGCTCTTCCACAAAATAACACGCGCAGGCATGCATGTACAGTGTGATTGAAGGAGTACCCTAAAGAAGTTAATAACAATGTATCTAACTATATAGTTTAAATTTAAAAAATTTGGCTCTCAAAAGAAATTTCAATCGTTGTAATGTTGGTATTTGGCTCTGTTGACTAATGAGTTTGCTGACCACTGCCCTAAGAGAACAATGTCTACGTTGCAATGCAATCATACATTTACATCTCTGTAGTTATCACTGAACTCTAACATTGTTGAGAAAGGAGAGTATCTCCTTCACCGTTAAACCCATGTACTTACAATGTGCCAGTACAATATTTATTAAATAAAATTTAAAAATTTCTGTTAGAGCCAACTGAAATTAAGTGTTTTCAAAATGAAGCTTTTGCTTCTTGAAATACCCACATTCCAAGATACAATCTAGAACCCACAAAATTAAGTTTGGTTTACAGTTTTATAATTCAACATAAGCTTTCTGATGGTTAAAACAAATCCAATCTATGTTATATTACTACATTTCAGAGGACACTGCTATTTTTTAGAGCCCAGAGGCTTTGAGAGTGCTATTGCTATGGTTTGGTTCTGTCTAAGAGCTCCTGTGCTGCCCAAAATAGCTTGACTCAGCAGATGCTCAGAGGTTGTCACTGCCAGCTTCCTGATGTGGTCATGAGCGAGGACATAGTGACGTTTGAGTGAGAGGGATGGCTGAGTGGATGGGAAGTCATCTGGCTGGAGGATAGACAGGTAATTGCATCCAGTATCAATATAGTGTCATTATAAAAAAGTTCACGTTATAGAAAACTGAGAACAGAAGGAGCAGTGAATCTTTCATGGATGTGACATGGATTCAATCGTAGCTACTTCAAGATGACAGATACACACTGAGTTGGCATCTAATGTGGCACTTGGCCTTCTTGTGCTGGGTGAGACACTCTGCCTGTTGGCTCCCTTTTACCCGAGGACACTCAGATTTTCCCTTTAAATGTACAGAGTCCTATGGAGTGAACAGCAGAGTGTGAATGTAGACTAATCCAGCGAACACCTAAAATAAGTGTGATTCCTCCCCTTCCATCCCCCTACCCAACCCCAATTTCCAAGAACTCTGAATCCTACTCTGACATGGAACCTGTATGGGTACCTAGAGGATTTTATTCAATGACTTGCCAGTTAGTGGCTTAATGATTTGACAGTTTCTAAAATTATAGGGTGATCCTTCTTTTTTTTTTTTTGAATGAGTGAATTAGTGCTTATTCAGCTAATTGGTACTCTAGGAAATCATCTGAATTCTCATGTGTTAGTATATGCCCTTTAAATTTTTTCTTAATAACCTTCTCTCTTGTATTCTTCTTGTAAATGCTACTTAGAAAACACGCTCATAAAAATGACACAGTGCACACCATGCCGATTTTCGGTGTAGTTGCTTCCTGGTGTTTAATGAACTCGCATTTATATGTAACCCATCCATCTCTTCCCCTCGCCAGGACATGGTGTTGCTTTCATTTTATCCAGGCACTTTTCCTTTTAATGTTCGGCACGTTGTCAAACATACCTTATCTGAAGTAAATGATGTGGCTGGCTGTCCTGGGAGAACACAGTAAATATCAGCAGGTAAACAGAAGCTCCGGTAACTTCGGCAAAGTCAACTTTATCTCTGTCACCACCCTGGTGACAGAAAGCATGCAAAGCCTGCTGGTCTATTCCATCTCTCTAACGACACCCCTTGCAGTCAAGGGGATGTGACTAATGTGTAGCTACACTTGAGTTTTAATTGCTTTGAAATAACTTCATTGGCAAATAAAGATCAAGTTTCAATATGCAGATGTACACAGAGGCTCAATAATTATTAGCAACATTAATCAACATTCTTTTCATTCATCTATTTATTCATTCATGGGACTTTCAAGTTTAAATAGGAAGATTTGCCCTATTTAGGGAGTTCAGCAAATGTGTTCACGTGAAAAGGATTCTTATAATAATATGTGAAGACCAGTGGAAATTAAGTTGGACAAGAGAAAAAAAGAACTTTCAAAGCAGTGGATGTACCAAACCTGTTTTAATGTGAAGGCAGATGTTGACTATAGGGAACAGAAAGAAGGTTGGTGTGGCTAGAGTGCAGGGGCTGAGGGTGCAGTGTGGTTTGAGATGATGTTAGAGAAAGAGGTGGAAGTCATACTGTGTGCAAAATCTTGTTACCCATGTTAAAAAATATTTTTTCTTTATCAGTAAAACAAGGAGAAGCCTCTGAAAGTTGTATAAGTCTGTGTCTCTTTATGTGGCATGTATGTTTTTGTTTGTATATGTATTTGTGTATATGTGTTTGGATGAATAACATAAGCAACTTTTATTAACCTAGTCAACAAATATTTGACCATCTAAATGTGCTGAGAGAATATCTGTATATAAGACATATGAGATCTCTGATTTCATGAGAACATGCATTCTCATGGGAAAACCCAAGAAAAAATAATGGAATAATATAATTTCATGTAATAACATATGATAAGAGAATGATTGAGTAAAATGATTCAGAATGGTAGGTGATGGTGATCAAGAAAACCAGAATTGGGAAGTGAGCTCTGAGAAGATATAGGAAAGAACATTCTAGTCTATGAAAAGTGAGTGAAAGGCTGCAAGAAAGGAGTGAGCTAGTGTGATTGAGCAACAGCAAGCAGGCTGTGTAAGAGGCACCGTGATAGGACATGAGTAGATGTGAGTTAAGAAAGGTAGTCAGGGGTTAGACCTAGAGGCTTTACCTGGTGTATTTATTGGCGTCTTTCCACTCTGAATTGTGGTTCAGGGATTATGGAGTGCAAGGGGGGATACAGAACAGATTTATAGACTAAGAAGGTTGTTGCAATAGATCTGGCAAGAAATGACAAGTGTTTGTCAAGGAGCATCAGATTCTACACATATTTTTAAGGTAGAGTCAATAAGACTTGCTGATGGATTAGATACAGAATGTAGGTGGAGAGAAAGACCAATTTTGTTTAGGGTCTGTGCTACTGAATGAATGCAGATGGAGCAGATTGGAAGAAGAGTAGGTTCGAGGAGAAATTGTGCTCTATTGTATTCTATTTTGGGCATTGCATCCATCCTATGAGAATAGTTATTCTGATATGCCTACTAGGCATCCAAATAAAGATTTGATTATGAAGTTAGATATGATTGTGGTTTGCATTTTTGAAAATACCTGTCTGCTTTTGAAATAGAATGGGCTATTGAAGAAGCATTGTTTCTTCCCACCCTACACTTCATAACCAAACTGTAGTCCGAGTGTGACTTCAATGCACTCACTTAGAGGAGGAAGTGGTGGGAGAAGGTGATGTAGTAATAGTGAAGAATTCCATACATAACTAGGGTTCCACAATGGAGTGAGGTGGGGAAATTGAAATATTTCCCATGGTGTTGACTGTCTGCCAAATTAATCTGATCCTGATTTCCTGATGAAGAAGGAAAATGAGACATCCTCCTTTTCTATTCAATTATATAAATACCCCCATAGGCTGTTTTACATGGGAAAGCTGATAGATTGCTTCTGTCCTATGGATTATTATAAAGCTATATTGTTCAACATAGAAGCCATTAGCCACATATGGCTACTTACATTAATACAGATAAATGAAATAATATTAAAAATATATTTGTTTGGTAACAGCCTTATTTTATGTGCTCAGTAGACATATTGAACAGGACAGATAGAGAATATCATCACAGGAAGTTCTTTTGGACAGCACTAGTATAGAGAGAAATGAATGGCAAGATAGATTCATTTCTGTCTCTTAGTTCAACCTTTATCTATTGAGACCAAATAAAAATGTTTCTTTAATGTGAAGAATTTGGTCTGGATCCATATTTAATTGGGTTTATTATAGTAATTTAGAACCATATATTCCTGCAATTTCCTATATGTGCTATGGCCTTAAAGTATTACACACAAAGAAAGATGCTACCCATAAAATAATGAAAAAAAATGCTTTTCAACTGAGACCTGGGAACATGGCTTCTGCATTAATTCAAGGAAATATATTGAAAACTAGAGCTGGACCATTCTATTTAGATTCCCAGAAATGTACTTTCTATTCCCTTTGTCTCCATTTGATGAAGCTTTGCCACTACAGCAAATTATGTAAGTTGTAAACAAAGGGATACATCATTATGAGCAGAACCTGATGTAATATCAGCCTTTAATGGTCTTTTATAGACCTGGTATGAACAGCAGCGCATTACAGAAAAGCAGCACAATTGATCTAAAGAAAACTCTTCCATTCTGCACACTATCTAGTACAAGAATAAAGAACACGCCACCAAACAATGAATTGTATTGAAATAGAAAAATATATGAAACAAGGCTGCCAAAGTATTTATCTTTCATTAAAGGAGAAAAACACGCATAATTATCTCTAGTAAATGATCACGCTTGTGAAAGTTGGCCATGGGCTCAGAAAAAATATAACCATAAAAATAATCCTGCCCTTAATCAAGTTAAAATAACTGCCTGTTTTTACATAAATTTTAGGAAAGAGACTTCTGAGCAAGGAATGTTTTCAGATGTGAATGCAAATAGCCCTCTAAGCCCTGCTTGATCATCAGTATGGGCGGCAAGGCATGGGTTACTGCAACTAAGTGGAGTTGCTCATCCAGGCTAAAGGTATTTGTGTATCCCTGTAACTTAATTATTGAGCAATTACAATGAGTAGCTTTGTAATTTATGCATAAACAAGTAACAATTGAAAGCGTTTTAGCTAGAGAGCCTTAGAATACCATGCCCAGAAAGGAGCCTGAAAGAAGAATGAAAAACTTTGTGGTTTTATTGTTATTATTTTGTGTGTGTGTGTGTGTGTGTGTGTGTGTGTGTGTGTGTGTGAGAATGTATTATGTATTCTGCAAAATTAAATAATATATGCAGAGAAAGATAGCTAACAAGAATTTGCATTTCTGCATGGAGATGATGAGCCTATGTATTTTTAAGCCCTCACAATCCGGGGTCTAACTAATCTGAAAGCTTTCAACTTTTGGTAAAGAATGGTTGTTGGTTCAAAAGATAAATTTATGGGTATGCAGGAAGCGCCAAATCAAGTGTTTCCTTCACTGTTTCAGAGGAACTAAAACTGTCATTTCATTTTATTTGGGGCATCAAACTGCTCAGTCTGTAAATATCCTTGACAGAACTTCTGAATAGGTATCTCTTGGTATTTCCATTGAAAAATCTTATCACCTCAAGAAAATATGCTCCATCTCTTAGCTATTGTAACAGAAACTGAAGTTAGAGTGGAAGATTTTTCTTTTCCTTTCTTTGTGTGCTAAGTAATGTTTATTAAACCATTTCTAGTCTGCTTATCTCAATTTCTATACGGTGGTACCTCGAGATACGAGTTTAATTCATTCCGTAACCTTGAAGCGTGGGAAACTATGAGGCACTCGAGTCATGGTAAACTGGTGGGTCGTGTGCAGCCGGCTGATCTGCGCGATTACTCCTATCTCAACTGTTGCTCGTTATTTCAAAGCAAAACTCGCTCACTCAAAGGCTCCTATCTCAAAAATCTCGTATGTTAGGGCACTCGTATCTCGAGGTACCACTGTATAAGAGAATTTCAAATACCCTGTTCCAACATTGGCCTCTTCTTGTACTGGTTAGTCAAGTTGAATTTCTTTGCTTCTATGTTAGAAGTACCACATTATATTTATCTCTATTTGGGACTTCATATTGATACTAGAGGACCAATACCCAAAATTTGTGCAAGAGTAGGCCTTTCTTCTCCCAGCTGCCAGCACCGGCTTCCCTCTGGCACCCAGGACCCAGGCTCCCCTCCAACCACCAGCAGGCACCAAAGACCCGGGCTTTCCTGCCATCCCCAGCTTCCTCCAGAAGGACGTCCAGTCTAATTAGCATATTATGCTTTTATTATTATAGATTTTAAAGCTGATAGCTCAAACCTCACAGCTTTATAAAAAAATGGAAATTTTAAATTTTCTTTTAGACTTTGATGCCAGGAATTTATTTTTTTGTTTTTGTTTTTGTTTTGTTTTGTTTTGTTTTAATCCTATTCTGTGATCTGATGAAAGTTTTTGTAGACTCTGAGACTTATGAGAGAGTAAAAAATTCACTGTAGAAACAAGTTGGTTGCCTCTGACCACTCAACTCTTTTCCATTATTTAAAGTTGCTTTAGGTCAGTGATTCTCAACTTTACTAATGCCGCAACCCTTTAATACAGTTCCTCATGTTGTGGTGACCCCCAATCATAAAATTAATTTGTTGCTACTTCATAACTGTAATTTTACTACTGTTATGAATTGTAATGTAAATATCTATGTTTTCCAATGGTCTTAGGTGACCCACAGGTTGAGAACCACTAGCAGGGTCGCCTGAGACCATTGGAAAACACAGGATATTGACATTGCAATTCATAACAGTAGCAAAATTACAGTTATGAAGTAGCAATGAAAATAATTTTATGGTTGGGGGTCACCAGAACATGAGGAACTGTATTAAAGGGTTGCAGCATTAGAAAGGTTGAGAACCACTGCTTTAGGAGCTCATATAAATTTTCACGACTACTAGTATGTTAATTAATAAATAAGGTACCCCCATTCTCTAACCCTTCCCCCCCTTTTAGTGCTGTAAACAGAAATTTAGCTTCACATTTGGTAGAGCATATTACAAACTATGTGCATTATTTTATAAAATCGTATGAATTCTGTTTCATTCTATCCTACTTTAAATTTGCCATTGGACCTTTCTTATTTTTTCACTACTTCCCAACTCACAGAGATCACCTGAGCTAACACCATTGATTGTCACAGGATAGGGAATTTTTAGGAGCCACAATTGTATACTTTAGGTCTTACATTATATAACTCCAATAGATTATTTAGATTTAAAAGTTCTCTTTCATTCTATTGCCAAAGCTAACCACTTAGATATATAAGTAACAACTTCTATAAAACTGTAGAATGCCAGACATGGAGAAAACCTGAGAAATAATCAAGTCCATCTTCTCAGGTTCTAAACATAAGGAACTGGCAAATTACATACAACAGGAGCTCATGAACATCAGAGGTGCATCTAAGTTTTAGGCCTCTGGACACACTTCCTCTTTTCCCAACACCCTGCACTAATGATGTTTTCTCATAGTGTTTAGTCTCTAACTTATTATCTCTCCTCCCCAGTGCAATTGCTAACCTGAACTCCTTTCTGGTTGCTAGGAGGTATGGCTATTTCTTTGCGTGCCCCACACATATCCCCAGGGCTTACTGACACTTTTCTTTCTGTGAGCCTCAGACATCTGTTTTCCCAACCAGTACTTTTTCTCCCCCTTGGTCTTGGTGCCTGGGAGTTTATCTGAAATCTGTCCTTGGGATAAACTACTCCGGCTATAAATTCCCCTTTTAGGAATTTAGACAGGAATAGCCTGACTTATCTCAGAACTTTGTTGCAGCAGAGAATTAGAAAATGTGCTTCATCTTCTCACAGGCAGTATCCTTCAGCATTTTTAGAAGAAGTAAAGTACATTTTAGTGTTTTTTAGTTATACTCTTTCTCCTTCTGCTTTTTCTTCTAATTTTTTAGTATGTAATTCACTTCCTGGATTATCAAGAGGATTACAGTATTAGTAGTAAGAAAACAAATAATAAACCCATAAGAAGGTAGTGGATTTTAGGTGATAATAAATCATACTTACTGACCAGACAGAGACCAATTAGGATCTAGGATCTAAATAGCTCATATTTATTACCAGTAAAGATGGGCTCTCTTCCAACTTGAATTGATCTTACCTTTTCAAAAGGATACAATTCTCTCCAATGAAGGGAGAATATACTTGGTTATAAGCAGGAGCTGGAGAGCATAGAGGTGTCTAGACTGTGAGCCATGAAGGAAGCAGTAGGAGAGTAAACAGAAATACAAAGGCGGGGGTGGGCCTCCAAGAAGTCAGCTCCAGCTCATGCACCCAGCCAGGCCCAGAGTCATGCACGAATAGAAGTGAAGCTTCTTCCTGGGTCCTGGCCCAGGGAGTCCTCCCTCTCAGGAGGAATGAGTTTTGACCAAGAGGGAATGTCAGAAGGTTCGTGTGGAGGACTTCCTGAGAGGCAGAGAGTCATGGCAGAGACACCCATTTATGTGTGGAATCGGGAATATAGAAAATAATTTTTTAAAGAAGACTCTTTCCAAATGCTAAGTAGTAACATAAAAAAAGTTAAGGAAAAGATAAGATGTTTAAGTGGCATCACTCGTGTCAGACATGATGTTTGTGTTTTGTATACTTTATCTCATTTAATTCTATTAAAAACTCTTTTAAAAAGCATCCCAGAAGAATCCAGGCCCTTCTTAAGTCCTCCCACCACAATTCATGTCAGTGCATAAGGCCCTGGAATTTAAATATTACCTTAGGGAAAAGGCTGGGGGGGAGGGGTAGAAACCCTGAGTTTAAATAATTAATAACTGAATTTATAAAAAATTGCCAACTTATTTTCTGATGCAACAGAATAGGAAAAGGGAAATAATGAAAGATGCAATTTTAGTACATCTGAATACTTGTCTTGAAAATTCATAAATTTCTACGTGTAGCATTTGAAAACTTTATGAGGTTAATATGGTAAGTAAGTCAGTCATTCTTGTCTCCCATTGTTTCATTTATGCTGGGAAAAAACAGGAGGTTCATGATCCAAAGACAAAAGAAATGGCACAGCTACTCCTACTTTTATTTTATTTTTTAATTTTTTAAATTTTTTTAGAATTTAGTTCTTGTCTTTTTTTTAAAATATATTTTATTGATTTTTTACAGAGAGGAAGAGAAAAGGATAGAAAGTCAGAAACATTGATGAGAGAGAGACATCGATCAGCCGCCTCCTGCACGCCCCCCACTGGAGTTGTGCCCGCAAGCAAGGTACATGCCCCAGACCGGAATCGAGCTTGGGACCTTTCAGTCCGCAGGCCGATGCTCTAGCCACTGCACCAAACTGGTCTTGGCTACTCCTACTTTTAATTTGCCATTAGATCATTCTCATTTTTCACTACTTCTCAACTCATGAGCATGAGGTTTATGTTCCCACTATAGGTCAGGTACACGAATTTGTGCATGGATGGGGTCTGGTTGGCCCACCCAATTGGGGCTGATCAGGCCTGGAGGAGTGGCCTGGGACGATTGCCTGGCCAGCCCTGGCCCCTGTCAAACTCCCAGTCAAACTCCCAGTCGAGGGGACAATTTGCATATTAGCCTTTTATTATATAGAATTGTTTTCCATTGTTCCTAACTACACCTGCTGCCAGTATACATCACTCCTGAAAAACTTGGAATGTAGAAAACCTTAATCTGTGAAAGACTTGAAAACAAACCTGGATCTCTTTTATCCCACAGGAAGATACTACCTTTATTAACCTCACAGCATATTTACCCCTTCTGCTCTGGAGCTAGATACCCTCTCTGTCTTCTAAGACTGTTTACTTTGCAAATATCAATGAATACAAAAATTATCAATGTCTCTGCTCAGAAGACATGAAGTCAGAGATACCCATGGGGAAATGTCTCCCAACAATGGTTCTTTGGTCTTGGGTGGTATCTGAGATTCTTCATTACTACCTAGCTCCCAGTTTATGCGTTTATGCCAATGACCAGATGGCAAGAAAGAAGTGGGTACATTTATTACTCTTTGGTAATCTAGCATGCTATCTTAAATTTTTAAGAGCAAAATACAAAAATCTGCAAAATCAATAAAGGGCCTGTGATGATGCCCCAGAACAAAATTAATGGGTCCTCCCCTAAAGTGCAAGGCATGCTACAAGTTCCTGAGCCACTTCTCTCCCCCTTCTTCTCCACCTCCTCCTCTCTTTCTGTCACACAACTCTCATATTATAGAATCTTAGCTAAATATACTTGTTTATGTATATGTACATATGCACATATACATGAAATGAAAAACTTCACATTGCAAATTTAGAATACTATATAAAATGCCCACATATGTCTGCCATCATAACAATTGCTATTTAGGTTTTTAAGGTGCTGTGGTTAAGAGCATGTTCTCTGGAGCCAAGCTGCTATATTCAGATTTGGATTCTGCAAGATACTAGATCTATGAATTTTGTATAGTTAGTAAACATCTTTGTAACTCAGTTTCTGCATTTGTAAAATGAAGATGATAGCATTAGTAGGTGTCAAGAATGCAGAAGCAAAGCTGTTCTCTAATAATAATATTATTGCTGTATCCACTTAACATTCTCTTTGTGGTTTAATATATTTCTTGACACCAAATTATGAAGGAAATTGTCAAAAGCACTTGTTGTGCCACAGAGTAATACTACAGTATCATGTCATATTAATAAAGACCCAGAAACTATACACTTGGGCATTATAAAAGTAAAATACATTAAATTTCATAAAATGAGGATACTTAGATATTTTTATATGAGACATCACAGGTTGAATATATAATTAATGTACTTTCAATATCATCCTTTAACTATAGTACCATAAATATGCAGTATATAACACATATGGTTCTAAAATTAATATAATATTGATCTAATGGGTTAAAAAATCTAAGTAGTGTTTTTGCTATTGACTTTAATTTAGAAGAGCTTTTGTATAACTTATTTAAACTTAGCAAATATGAATGAATGTCTTTTATGTGGTATTGCTGGGCAGTAGGGATATAGAAACTAGTAAGATCTAGGCTTTTAATGACCTCACCATCTAATGTCACAAATGCGTACACCATAATACAGTTATTTAATTATTACATCTATAAAGTAAGAACTATCAGGATACCAAGTAAGAATCAATAACTTTTGACTTCCTAAAACATAAAATACTTGAGAATCTGAAATAATGTGGGTCTTTTTTTTTCTTTATTGATTAAAGTATTACATGTGTCCTCATTCTCCCATTGCCCCCCATCATTCCCACTCATACCCTCCCCCCCCTTGGTGTCTTTGTCCATTGGTTAGGCTTATATGCATGCATACAAGTTCTTTGGTTGATCTCTCCCCCTTACTCCCACCCTCCCCTACCTTCCCTCTGAGGTTTGCATTATGCTAAGTGAAATAAGACAGTCAGAGAAAGATAAATATCACAATGATCTCATTCATTTGTGGAATGTAATGAACAACATGAACAAAAAACATATCCAGAGACAAAGAAGCATAGATCAGACCAGACCGTTAATGTGGCTCTTTTAGCTATCAATAACATTCTCTAAAATTATGTCTTTTTTTTGTCCTTTGTCCTATACAATTTGTAAATATGACTTTCATTCATTGATTCAATATAATTTATTAACTATTCTACAGTGTGCCAGGTACACTTATGGGAGGTAGAAGGGCTGAAAAAATGAAAACAAAAATAAAACATAATTATAGTGTATGGCTTTAAAGAATCCACAGTGTGTAGATGAGGAAGACAAATAAGGAACCAGTTGCAATGAATTTTGATGAACTTATGACAGGGGTAATTCTCAGGTGACTATGAAAGTACACCTTTAGACCATACCAGGGTTACTGCTATTTTATTACATTTTAACACTTGTGTGTGATTGCATTTATTATCCATTTTAATCTCAGTAACTGTCTATTCTTGTCCATTTCTCCCTTTAGATTCTTTGAACTATTCATCTTTTTTTCTAAACTGAAAGATAAAAATGGATATTTACTAAATTTTGAACTGCTACACTTAAAATAATTATGTTGATTATTTTAAGGTGTGCATGTATAAATTGCTTGTTCATATCTACTATTATAATCTATTTTTTAAACTGAGTTTATCTTTTTAAAAAATTTAAACTTAATCCATATTAATGATCATCCATTTCAACAGTCTGGGGTCATTCCAAAATCCATAGATGATTTAGGGGAGGGAATATTTTTTTTAATATATTTTATTGATTTTTTACAGAGAGGAAAGGAGAGAGATAGGAAGTCAGAAACATCGATGAGAGAGAGACATCATCGATCAGCCGCCTCCTGCACGCCCCACTGTGGAGATGTGCCCGCAAGCAAAGTACATGCCCCCAACCGAAATCGAACCCGGGATTCTTCAGTCCGCAAGCCGACGCTCTATCCACTGAGCCAAACCGGTCTCGGTGAGAGGGAATAATTTTTGTCAATATTGTTTTCCTGATAAGGAAATTTAGAGATAGTGAACTTTGTTAAGAATAGAGGGGAAAACCGCACAAGTTCATGACTAAAAGTAATGGCAGCATTCTGTAAACAGACAATGCCCCACTCATTTAGTTAAGAACATTTTTTTTTTAAATAGTAAAGTTTAACCAGATTTTCCTTTAAAAGCTCAAAAGAATGTTCTTTTTCACTTTTTGAGTGCCTTATGTTTCAGCATTTAGTCTTTATTCTTCTCATATTTGTGCAGTTCCCATGCTGAAACACACAAGGTCAGCAAAACTCATCAAAGACACTTTAAAGTTATTGCTTGGGCTTGTGACCTCTGACACCCGAATATTTGAATAGGTCATTTTTATGTATTCTGGTTTGGGATAACTCTCTCTACTAAAATTAATTTCTACAGGTTTCAGATTTGGTAAAGTAATTAATTCAAGGCTATTAGTAACTTTCAGTAAAATATATTATGCATGTTCTAATTTGTTCATTAGACATATTTCCTCTAGAAAATATTGAACACTATAAGCTATTTTTAAGACAATGAAAAATTATGTAAATATACATATTATACATAGTGATAATTGTGTAAAGACATATATAAATAGATGTATTAAAGTTATGAATAATTTATTCTATAATATTTGGCACAAATGAATTTGAGAATTTCAATTCAAGTTACCTAATTAGAAAATAACCTTTATGAATATATTTAGGAATTAAATGTTGTGAGAGATTTAGCTTTACCTAATGCTTTGTAGAGCAGCTATTTTAAAAACAGACCTCCAGTGATTGATATGTTCACTTTTTCAAAGATACCAATATACACATTGATTTTTTAAGTTCTCAGAGGAAATTCAATAAAATCTAGTATACAAATCTCTTTATATATGGAGATATTTCTGGTCTATTATTGGAAAGCTTATTTTAACTTGCTGCACAAGTAATGGTGATAGGCTTCATGAAAAAACATTCACATGATCAAAATACAATACAATGAAATAGACCATCCGATTTTGCAAGGCTATCAGTATTTTGAAAAAGCAAAGTCATATTCTAATTATGGATTTTAGTAGTTGTTTAATGGTAGCACATTGGGCTGTACATTAAAAAGAGAAATACTTAAATGCAAATGCAGAAAGGGGAAAAATTCTTATTTCTGATTTAACATGAATTTTATCTTATAAAAAGCAGTGCCTTCTTTGAGGTGAGTCATGCAGGAAACATTATGATAGTTTATTTCAATGGAGAGGATTCATTGGCATCTTGATTTTTAACTGAATTAATGAGCACACATCTAATTAGAACAAAACTGAAAAATATCATTCTCCAAGAGTCAGAAAATTACGTTCATTGTGATTTACTTTCATTAGTTAATGCAGTACAAAGAGTTATCTTGAGTTTGGAGGAACTCTTAATTTCAATGCCAACATTAACCTGGTGTGTATTGTTGAACATTATTCAGTAGAAAGGCAAACAGGGGCAGCGAGCACAAAGGAGAAGGATGCTTTGGAAGAGTGCATCTGAGACTTGAGTGAATGTAAGAAATGACCTGGGGAGTAGGTCTAGAAGGGCGGAGGCCAAGATTCCTTACTTCTGATGAGCTTCCAGGAAGGTGTTGATGCTGCGGGTTGCAGAGGACACTTTAAGTAGCAGATGTTTGGAACACTTTTTATTCTGGAGCTAGACTGCATTCTAACACTTGTCCAAAGGGAAAGCTGGGTTAATTAGATTGTGCTTCCATTTCTAATCTGTAAAATGGAATAATGATGAATTTACCTCAGAAGCTATTTCGTGTAACCCTCCTAAGATTTCAAGTTGGTCAAATCCTAGAGGAAATAGCACTTATTAGAGTGCTGGAAATATTCTGATGCTTTTTGCCAGCACGCCTTTATCCCCTTTAATTGACCTTTTAACTAAATGTGTCTCAACTGTTTTTAAGAAATTTACAACTCAAAGTAAAGCTGCCATAAAGATGTATAAAAACAAAGAAATGAAAGTTACTAAAAGGCAAATCATAGTCTTTGTCAGCTAGGAACCCCTGATTTTCTTCCAAGTGAAAAACTCACTATTCTGTATGATTTGCTACAATAGTGACGTATTGTTACCCTCCAAAGAGTAAGCAGCTTTTCTTCCACTGAATTTCAATAAAATTAAGAACTAAATAAAATATAGATGGATAGGATTTAAGTTCCACCTGGGACAGCCCGTGCGTTGTTGGTGCTTGTTGAAAAAATGTTTTGAACATGCGTGAAGCATGCCTGGATGGTAGAACAAGTAGGCGAGGAAAATTGTAACTCGTAACTCCTGTGCAGCCGGCCTGCACTGCTCTGGCTCTGGATAGACAGGATCCTGCTCCGCTTGGAAAAAGCATTTGTGTTCAAGTGCCTGAATCAATTTAAAGACCACAAAGAATAGAAACTCCTTGTTATTTTTCTTATCTCTTTATGATGGACACGGGTGTTAGTGCTCTGGAAGAAGTACTGTCTTCCTATTTCAGATTTTTTCCCTTTTTTTTTATAGCCCAGCTAACTGGATAATGATTAAATAGTTAACAAGTAATGACCAATGGTCAGGCACTATATTTGGCATTGAGGGAGCTGCAGGTAGAAAGCCCAGCTTCCAAGGAGTTCATAATGCAGGACAGAGTATGAGGCTGCTCACATGAGTCGAAGTCTGAGGCCAATCTGATAAAGATTATAAATGGAGAATCACTTGTATTTTGAGAAGGGAAATATTCCTATCAATGGACTCCCCTTGAAGGAAGTGATACTTAAGTTCAGCCTGGAGGAGTAGAGAGGATATTAACATATAAGCCCAGATGGGCTTATCACTTAGGATATAAGTAAACAAAGAGAAAATCCTGGGCAAGCTCTGGCCACACAGACATTCACATTTGGCTTTGGTGTGAGTTGCATAATTGCTGATGGTAGGAGAAGAAGGTATTTTGGATACTGGTCATAAGGGACCTTACTTAGGCTGAGGAATTTGTACTATTTTTCTCCTAAGGAACATGGGGAGATCCTGAAGGTTTTTACACAGAAAAGTGACACATAAGCATTAGGCTTCCTGGGCATGGCATGATGGATCTGGGGGCAAAAACTAGTGAAAATCCAAGAAGGAAATCAGAATAACCTGTGACTGTGGCCCTCGTCCTGCTTGATGATGCATCAAGAAGCAGAGACTGAGTAACCTATAGCTATTATCTAAATCTCCTTTCCATGTAACCTCATTATCTATTAAATTCTATGATTCAAATCTAATTTCCATTCTTGTCAGCAGAATAGAGTAAATATGTGGCTGTGGAAGCCGTAATCAAGCTTACCTCTTGGTCAAATCTACAGAATAACAAACATTGGCTCTGACAGCACATTGCTTTTCTAATGGTAACAACTAAGAAAAAGAAAAAAAAAATCAACTAATCAGAATGAATAGAAGCCAGAGGGGAGATTGAAAACAAAATAGTGAAAAGATGATAAGATTTAAGAAACAATTAGAGCTTTAAAAATTGACCTTCTTTTAGTATCTTATATTATTAATTAGATACTAATATTCAATGACAGAAAATCTTTGTTTACTTTCTTAAAAAAGACAGGTTTGTTCTAAATTTGGGAATAGAGAATCTGTCCATGAAATACTTATGTATTGCCAAAAAAACATTAGGGGATGCCTTTCTGTTAGTCCTCAGAATAGTTCTATTTTATGATTGTTATTAACTTCATATCTGCAGATGAGGAAACAGTCCCAGAGAGATAAAATGATTTCCCCCTGTTCATACAGATAGAAAATGGCAGAACCAAAGATAGAACCAAGATCCATTGGGTTTAAATTCTATATTTACATTGTTTATTAATGTTGCCTCAAATTCCACTTACCTATTTTACAAAGAAAGCATAAACAAGGGTTATCTCAGTCATTGAGTTTGAAGTCAGAATACCCAAATTTATGTTTGGGCTCTTCTGAACTAACTTGGTGTGATCACATATGAATTAGTTATTTTTGGATTTCATCGTAAGATTGTGACATTTGTTATCTGCCTTGTGGCTGCCACTGGAATGATGGAAACAAGGTTTACTCATCTTGCAATCTTAAAGCAATGTATATATTATGTTAAACATATTAATACTTAATATAAATCCTTAATATTTCATTAAGCATTAATAATGATGAATAGCATTGGTTGGGCTTTGAGAAGCATGTAAGTTGCTCAATACATTCCTGTTGGTTCTTGTGTTTAAATTAAGGTAGTTATTCCTATCTGTCCAAATTAGACACAGTATTAGTTTAAAAGTAGAAAACCAGCTGTAAATAGTACACAAAAAGTAGTTTGGGATAATGGTAGACAATTGGTTTTTCAGCCTCACAGCCTGATTTAATTTTCAGCCCAGATATCCCTAGCTGTATGAATTTAGTTAAATTACTTAACTTGAAATATTTCCATATTTACAAATGAAAATATTAAAATACATACTTAAATTTATTGTGAGGATCTGAGATTGTGCACTAAAGCACTTGGCACATATAGCATGAGCCCAGTGGAAGGCAGTAACTATTGTCGTTATTAACCTCATTTCCCATTTGATTTCCTTATGTAGATGGAAACTTCACAATAACATGAAAAGGGGATAGTTTAGCAAGGAAGATTTTATTTTCTCTCTAAAAATTTAATAACAATGAGAGATGGATCACCAGGGGAAATATCTCCACGTACATACTCTCAGTCATTTCTTGATGCTTACTCTCTGTCCATTCTGGGGACATGAAATTTTACACTGGCAAGAAAATGGGCATTGTGCTCATGTGATATGAGGTGATTATTCCCAAACAATTTCATTTTAGGCACACAGATGATAAATTTTTTGTGCTCATTACATATTAAGCTCACATATATATATATAGAAAGTTTGTATATTAGATCATTTATAATTCATAATAGGATTCATCCTCAAAAACAACGAAAAGGAGGTAATTAACCGTAAACTATACCAAAAAGTAATCTTCCTTTGCTCAGATTGAGATCAGACCACTCAGCTTTTTTCTGGCTTTTTCTCTACTTGTTGTGTGAAATTAGATTATTTGGCTTTAAAATAAGTTTCTTCATCCTGTTAAAACAAAATAAAAAGTATTACACATGCCTCTTAAGGTTGTAGTGATTAATGAGGCCATTAATGTAAAGCACCTAATTCAATGGCCAGCATATTCCTTACATGCCATTACTTCTACTGTGGTCAAGGACATCAGCATCATTGTGGGGTCTGTTTTCCTATAGAAGACAATGGGCACTGGCCTCTGTCCTAACTTGAATGGTCCATGGTGTACAATATATGCGTTGACCTATTTGCTTGACATTATAAAACCTATTTCTTTCCAAAATAGATTAGAATACATTCTGGTTATTTGAAATTTCTGGTTCCTTGATTATAAACTGATGACGATTTCTGTCTATAAATGTCTCATTCTGTTTTCAGCACCACATTTAGAATATTTAACTAATGAAGTCAATTTACAAAAGCAAAATCAACTTAGCTTTTGAAACGGATCCATAATTTCTCACCTCTGGTTTTTCTGCATGCCAGAGCACACACTTCCATGAACAAATCTCATTTCCCCTTGAAAACCGTAGGCATAAATTTAAAAGCCGCTTTCAGAATTTTGCTTCATTATGCCTAATCCTTTCTGGAATCAGACTAAACTACTTGCTTCAGTAATCTCCCCTGGGAAGGAGTTTCAAGGGTTAGCTCAGCTTTATGCAGAGAAATATTTCTTTTTATCTAGTTTTAATTTATTGCTTTTAGATGCTATTTATCTCCCCAAAATGGGACATCTGATTTATATTTTCTGTACTACTTGTTCATTTTGTAATACAACCTGTGCATTTTAAGAGACATATGAATATGTTGATATCTAAATTATTTTATAATATTGATATTTTATTAAGTGTTAAGAAAACATGTAAGAATAGCATAAATAGTCTACAACTAATTCATAAGTTGGACACTACTGACTCATTTGTAACTTTTGTTATTTGGAATATGGAATGGAATTTATAAATAATGATTTAAGAAATAGTCATTAGAATAATAATTAAATACATTTTTATGAAGCACTTACTATCTATTGGGCTTTATATCTTGCTCTCTATTGGAGACATGAGTTCTGACCTCATGAACTCAATAATATATCAGTTAATAATAATCATAATCATAATATAACAACAATAATAACTATCATTTATTGAGAACTAATGTTAAATACTATGCTAAATATTACATATGCATTGTCTCATTTATCTTTCACAAGTGATGTAGATATAATTGTTACACTTATTTTATATAAATGAGGAAGCGAGGCTTACAGATATTTAGCATACTGCCTGAATTCAGAAAGTAGTAGTCTTTTGAAACTAGCCCTGCCATACCTCAAAATACATTTTCTGGCCCTTTAAATGATGCTGTTTGTCTTACTTTACCACTTTAAAGGACCATTACTGGCTAGATGGACATATGTAGGTGAAGTACTCAAGTACCATGCGCATTATTACTTTCTCCAACAATGTCCCTCAAAATGCTGTGATGTACCTGCCTCACACTTCTAGAAGTTATCAAGGATTCCTGCCAACCACGGGCCTAAAATAAGCCTTGCTGGCCCCCTACCAGCAGTGATAGCAAGAGCAGGCACACCAATGGAAGAAGCAGAAAGGTGTTAAGGTCCCACTCAAGGTCAGTTCCTTTTCCCTGGAAGGAGGTTTGCCCTCCAGATATAAATGGACATGGATTGGTCCACCCTCTTACTCTGTTACCTCCTTAAGTTGATATTTTAAGAAGAAAATTGTAAATGGGAAGGAACTTAAAGGGAGGGGGCAGCTAATTAATGAAATAATGAAATGGGCAGAAATTATGAGAATATAATATGTATCTCTTAAGGAAAACAGCAAACCTTAAAACCAAAAACTGCCCTAAAAGTATCCCTCAAAGCTAGATAGATTTGTATTTTTTATTGAGAAGACATTTTCACTGTAAGTGAAAAACTCATGTCTTTCTCATTTTGACTGAGATTCAAGATGTTTATAGGAGGACAAGAGAAATATGATGGGCTAGAGGCCAAGAGATGAAACTATTACTCACATACGTATGATTGCATGGGGAATAGACCATTGAGGCTATGTACTTTAAAACTTTGTGCTGGAACCTTCATGCATTGAATGGGATGGGATTGTATAGGAAGCAAACGCTGATGCCTACATACATTTTAAACTGGCAAAAAAAAAAAGTAAATATTCTTGATGGGAGTGGTGAATGGCCTAATTTGTGGTCTCTTTTATTTATCTCTAGGTTATACATGATTCTCTTATTAGAAATTGTCTGCATAATTACTAAAACATGAAAGCTGTAACATGATTAAAACATGAAATATAAAAGATTTTTATAAAAAATTATCCAGATCTTTTTGAATTCATAATTCTACAAGAGTAGATTCCTTCTGAGTTTACCTCATGGGGAAACATTATTGTCTAATCAAAATAGAAGTCTTCCTTCCTGTGTTTACAAAATTGACTGATGTGGTTTGTAGAAAATCAGACAATTCAGAAGCTTTGAAAAAGACAAATATAAATCTAAGATTGTAAAATGTCCTAAACTAACTTTAATTTTTTTTTCTTAAGATCAACTAGTGCATTTGAAGTAGTTGTAGACATGTTTGCTGCTGCTGCTGTTATAATGCTTTGCCTTAACCTAACATTAACAAAATATCTGAAAGAGATCAAAATAATAAGAAAATAATTTTAAAAATGAATGTCATTTGGTGAAAGTATTTAAACATTGAAAGCCCTGTGTCTATACCAGTTAGTCTGTGAAATTGTTCCAAATATTTTCAAACTCATGGGATTATAAAGCTGGAGAATCTTGGAGATTATTCTAAGCTGCTTATTTTTACAAATGAGAAAATTGAAACAAAAAAGTTATGGCTTACCCAGATGATATAAATTGGCAAAATTATTACTAGGAGATGATCTTTAAAATTCTGTTTATTGCTCTTTCTATGATCCTTTTCTTGTTATGATTATTAAATATAATTGTCTTTAAAATAAAACAAAAATGTCTGGCTTTATTCTTCATTTATAAGAGATACAAAATAGTGAACATACAGAGTAAATGCTACTTGAAAAATATAGTAATGAAGTGTTTACATTTTTATTGTTGAATATGATGATGCACAGTTTTATTAATTGAGAAAAATCATCAGGTCCAATTTTCACGTTTCCAGAGACTATCTGACAGCAACCTGGGTTGTCGAAGGTATCTGAAACCTAGGGAGTTTAAAAGATAAGCTAGTAATAAAAGAAAACATTCATAACCGTGCTAATCCAATAGAAAAATAAAAAGGACTAAATTATCCAAATGCGGATGAAGTGAATGAGTCCTGTTTCTCTGGAGAGACCGGACATTATTTAGGAGTATGTGTTTTAGTCAGCTAGCCTGAGGACTAATCCTGTTGACCTGTTCCCAGCTCAACTTGGGAGAGAGTATCTGAAGCTCTCCAGAGCTCTTTATCTGTGTAGCTCTCTCCTCTCCTGCACTGTACACTGCCATTTCTAGCTGACTGTGCTTCCTTGTACTTAGATCTCAGTCTCCTCAATGCAAGGGGCCACCCTTTTCCTATGTTGCAGGATAGAAATCATTCCAGGAAATAAGCTGAGACTAGTTGTAGGACTCACCTTGTTTGTTTTCTATGCTGCCTAATGCCTAAAGTCCGAAAACCATGATTGCATATTTTTGTCTTCATGTATATATATCAGGTTAGAGGGAAATACTAGTCTTCCAGTTACTCTACTTTGGCCAGCAGAAAAAGATTATCTACTAGTTCTAGTATTTTGGATTCAGATCTGGCTAATTCTTGGACATGACATGGTTTTATCACTCCTTCATGAACTAATATTCACTCTCACCCACAACCAAATACAAATAGTGACAAATCTCCACCATCTTTATATTCTCACCCATAAGTCTGACAACCTTTCTGTGGCAACTAAACATTTTATTTGCCTTGGTGGTTTATTTTGAGAAGTGTTATTTATGTTCATTGGATATTCTTTTTTAAAAAGTTTTTTTTAGTTTTCATTCAAGAAAGGATGCTTTTATGGAGAGAGAGAGAGAGAGAGAGAGAGAGAGAGAGAGAGAGAGAGAGA
>JAAGEH010002531.1:9276688-9471879 GCA_011751065.1 Lasiurus cinereus
GAGAGAGAGAGAGAGAGAGAGAGAGAGAGAGAGAGAGAGAGAGAGAAAGAGAAAGTGAAGAAGGAGTGGAAGCAGTAGAAGAAGGAAGAGGAGGAAGAGGAGGAGGGTGGGGGAGGAGCGGGGAGAGAGGGAGGGAGGGAGAAAGATTGATTAGTTGCCTCCCATGTATTTCCCAACAGAGGGCCAAACCCTCAATCTAGGCATGTGCCCTGACCTATAATCAAATGTGCATCTTTCTGGTATACAAGATCACATTCCAATCTCCTAAGCCACCTGGCCAGGGCCATTAGGTATTCATAACACAGTTACAATGTAGAACACATTCATTACAATATATAACGTAAGAAAGTCTGAAATAAGGAATGAACAGAACTCTTGAGTCTGGAGATAGGAGGTATAGAAAAACAGAAAGTGGTAGAATCTCAGAAAGAAAAAACAGAGGTACTCTTTTTAGAAACTGGTCAGATGTAGAGAAACAGCCTGAGGGTGCAACCAAATGTTTGCAGCATATAACTTAGTTATACCATTTGAACTTGACCAGTCATATCACAATCTGATATTCCAGGCCTGGTATGATTAAAAATTATTTAGGATGTGTCACTTAAAAAATAAAAGTCCTGTACTTGTAAACAAAGTTTTTTTCCTTGAATATCTCATCCTGCAGGAATTGACAATTGTGTGTTCAATTAGGATTTCCCTGCATTCCCTAGCAGTAAATTCAGGTGAACATTTACTAGGTCTCAAAGATTTTATTTTTTCCTTATCAACTCAAATATAATTTGTATCTAACTTTCTTTCATTGCATTTCACATAAGATGTATATTTATCTCTCACATATATTCCTTTTATACCTTGTCGGGTGTGTAATTATGGAGTATAAGGTCATTAGGATGTTTAATCTATAATAATAAAAGCATAATATGCTAATTAGACCAGATGACCTTCTGGATGAAGTTGGTGCTGTGAGGAAAGCCTGAGTCCTGGGTATCTACTAGCGGCCAGAGGGAAGCCTGGGTTCCAGTTCCAGGTGCCAGAGGAAAGCTGGTGCCGGCAACCAGGGGAAGAAAGGCCTACTCTTGCAAGAGTTTTGTGCATTGGGCTTCTAGTATGTTATATAATGAAGGACTTCTTGGAAGTGTTTATGGAAGTGTTTAGGGTAGTTAAGTGGGTTTTGCATTTTACAATAAAGTAGAAATTAATTATTTTTCACATTTAAAACAATAGAACAAAACTCCTGTTATTCAAACATTTGATATTAAATCCATTTTCAGAATTGAATTGATTCAGATAATCAAAAATGCCTATATTAGCAAATTGAATTAAATGCTATGCAACTGTATGTCAGTATACTATGGGTAGTTATGATTCCTACCATGAATATAAAAGTGACTGAATAGTAATAAATATAATACTCTAGAGAATAAGCCAATTGAAAAATTACTAATTTTATTACCAGCCCAGTTACTGAATTCTGACTTTTTCCATAATTTTTCAGTTGATTTTGTGAGGGAACTTCCTAGTATTATAATCAAATTACCTGAGAGAAAGTGATAGTTTTTCTTACTCTGTCATAATTTTTGTTTTCAACTTGTCAAGTTAAATTAGCTATTTGCTCCAGAGAAGGGCTAAACAACAGTGGTAACATTGGTGATTCATATCTATTCCTGACTTAAGAAATATGAATATGGTATATGTGATGAAGTTACATCTAAAATACATGGAAGAATACAACTTTATACATATAACTGAGAAATGGTCAGTCATATCATTATATACTAGAGGTCTATTGCACCAAGAGATTCATGCAATAGGCCTTCCTTCCCTTGGCTTCCAGCACCGGTTTCCTTTGGCACCCGGGACCCAGGTCTTCGCTCAGGCCAGTCTGCCTTCTTCGTCTTTGCTGCAGACTCTGTAGACTGCAATATTGTCTTCCCTGTGGCTCTCCGCTCCTATAGATCCTTTTACCCCTCACCCCTGTCCTTCCTCTGATAGCAGGCATCCTGCTCCACCTGGCCACTCACACATGGAGAAGCTGGGCTGCTGCCATCTTTGGCCTTCTAATTTGCATACTCACTCTGATAGGCTGTGGGCATAGTGGAGGTACAGTCAATTTACATTTTTGTCTATTATTGGGTAAGATGGTATCCCAAAAATATATACTTTCAATAATTATAAAGGCAGATTTTATTAAAATATATTTCATTTTCAAAATTAAGCTATCAGCTGTTAAAGTATATATACAGTTGTTGATATATATATATATATATATATATATATATATACTTCTCAGTACATAATAATAAATGACATAAAGCTTTAATTAATAAACTTGTTATAAAAAATAAGAATGAATTTCTTTATTAGAAAAAGGTAAGATTCTTAACAAGTAGGCCACCAAGAATCTATACAGAAAAATATTAAGTAATTTTGATACTTAAACATTTACAAATTATATATGATAAAAAAATGACCTAGATAAAGTTAAATGTTACATCATACATTGTGAAAACTTAGTGCAATGTAAATTTCAGGCAAAAAACAAATTTACTTGATTTACAAAGATCTAATGCAAGTTAATAAGAGAAAGATGAAAAATCCTATAGGAAAAGTGGGTAAGATGTATTCATGGCTACTTCACAGATTTAAAAGTAACAATGTTAATAAGTATATCAAAAACTCAACATTACTTGTAATTAATTAAATTTAAATCAAAATGACAATATTTTAACTTATCTAATTGGCAACTATCTAAAAATTTTGATGATATGGGAAAACAATGACTTCCATATTTTGCAAAATAATCCAAAATATACGTAATAGAATCTACTTTGCAGCATTACTTATACTAAAAAACTAAAAAATACTAAATGTCCATTAGTTGGGATTTGTTAAAAAAAATTATAACTATACACTTTACTGTTAAACATAATGAGGTAAACCTGTATGTTTTGATATGAAAATATAGGATAGCTTGGTGAATATAAACAAATATATCCCATATATACTGATACATATGCTTTTCCAGAAGTATAAATAAACAAAGATGTGGTTATGTTGGAGGAAATGTACAAAGGTGACTGGATGTGGGAATGAACAAGAATGAAACTGTATTTGCATTTCATATCCGAGTCTTTTGTGTGTACTTTCTTACGATTTACATGCAACACACATTTTAATGTCACTAAGGGTCCTTTGAGTAATGGGTTTAAGAACTTTTTTGTTTACCTCTGTGTAACAGTCTAATAACAGAATAAAAGTATAAAAATTAAAATCAGCTATCTCAAATAATTTTTTGATGACTAGTTTGACAAGCTATTTCCCCCAAATGAATACTTTAGGGTGATTTTTTTCTAGATATTTTAAATATAAGCATTCTAAATTAAGCCATTTATTGAACAGTCTTAGCTTGAAGTGATATTAAACTTGAAATGGAATTATTTTCCTCCCATCTCTCTTTCAAATAACATGCATTTATGCATAGCAAATCATTCTTCTCCAACCCTCAACCATTATACAGTTTTCCAGTCACTGCCGCTTAATTAAAAGCACAAGTAGGTCCACTTTAAACCTCTGGTCTCATCTTTTCTACTCTGCCTTGACCTTGGCTAGAGGAGCCTTGGTGTGGACAGCTCTTCAAACCCTTCCCTGCTCTGTTTTCTAGTGTTATAGTAGGAAAGATGCATTAGAGAAAATAATTTCCCTCCTGAACTGGGCCTAAAAGTGCAATAATACAAATATCCCTGGAGCACATACGTAAATTTTAAAGAAGTCCCTTCAAAAGCTTTTTCATTTCCCAGTTTCCTAGCATATGAGATCAAACTTCACCCCATCAGTCCACTTTCCTGGTGGGATGGGCAGTAGTAAATACTTAAACCCAGCTAGCCAAACCACACTTGCTTCTGCTGACTGGCTCTCACTCTCATTCCCATCCCCTCCTTCCATCTGTGGCCTTCTTATAGGGAGGAGGGCAAGGGGTACAGGTTATGTGAACAGAGGCAGTTAGCCAATTAGCTGACCTTTGATAATTCATAGGAAGAAGAAGCTGCTGGCTTCTATTTGGTCCAATTCCAGGACAATAGAAGGGTTATCATACAATCTCATTTTCTACCAAATTTTCTCTCAACACATTAAATATCTCCAAAGCTAGCTAGCTTTAGTAAGTCTTTGATGCTAGGGATCTGTCAGTTTATCCTAAATCTCTTGCTAGATTTAAGATTTCTTGAGGATATTACAGAGTTGATAGTGCTAATACTTATTCTGTGCCTATAAGGAAAGAAATGATAAGATGTGTGGCTGAAGAGATAAAATAGAATAAGATTCTTAAAGATATCATATTCCACAGAAATGAGTTTGGGTTTTGCCTTGTCAGTAATATTGTGATGGGTAGTAATAACTCACATTATCATCTGGTTTTTATCCTGGCTGGTGTGGTGTGGTTGAGGAAGGACTGGCTGCTTCGATGCAGTGGACTCTCACTTAAATGCAGTTTGTTTCTAAATTCACTAGGTAAGTCCAAAAACGTTATAGATTATCATAAGTGTCTTGAAAATCAACTGGGAAACTTCCAGCTTGGTAGCAACATACCATCTCTAAATAGATATACAACACAGGCAATTTCCCCTCGGTTTGTAATGCGTGCCTTGTCCATGGTGAAATGGTAGGTTAGCTTGCATTTGGAGTTATTGTATACTTCTCTAAAACTGTCTAGACTGTTAGTTTGGGAGTATTAGGGCAGCAAGAAGCTCACACATGAAAGGGACAACAAGCACTGAGACCTCTGAAGGAAGCAGCAGATACATTGCTCTCATCTCTTGCTGACTCTGGAGCAAACCCTCGTGAGGTGAAATGATGGGGGAATTGCCCACACTACTTACATATTTTTTTCTCTATTTTTACATAACAACTAAAGTTTATTTATATAATTTAGACAGATATAAAGAACCCTGATGAGGATGAAGCAAAGTCAAAGTAGACATAGGTTTTAGGGAAGAGAAAGTAATGTGATTTGGAAAAAGATAGACCTTAAGGGAGACACAAAAATTTCCAGGATACCAGTATGGGGAACTGACAAAATCATGTCCTTTATTTTAATAGTGAAAACTTTAGGAAATGCACATTTGGGGAGGAGATTATTATTTCAGTTTTAGATGTACGTGTGTAAAGCCTGCGTAAAGATCCACATTGAAAAGAGGAATTGGGAAGTCATCAGCCTATATGAGCAGTGGGCATAAATCAAGGTTTCTCATTTCTTAACTGCAGCACTGTTGACCTCTGCACAGGAGAATTCTTTGTTGTGAGGAGCTTTGCTGTGCATTTGGCCTCTAGATGCCTCTAGCATCTCCCAGGTGTGACAACCAAAAATGACTTTAGACATTATGAACTGTCCATACCATGGAGGGCAAAATTGCTTCTGATTGAGAACTATAGGCATGGTTGATATAACAGAAAGAATTAGATGGGAAATTTATTAGGATGTAAAATAATTACTAAAGTCATACAAAAATTTATTGGATAGGCAAAAGAGGAACCATCCTCCATCCTCAAAAAATACTGAGGAGGGCCTACTTTAAACATGGGGGAAACCAACGGAACATGGAATCATAGAATCAGGAGCATGGAGTATTTCAAGAAAGAAGAGGTAAATCATATCAAAAGCTGTAAATATAAAATAAGATGAACATAGTTTTCTATTACTGCTGTAACAAGTGATTTCAAACTTGGTGGCTTAAAACAACAGAAATTTGTTTTTGTAAGCCCTGAACATCAGAAGTCTGACAAGGGTCTCACTATGCTACAATCAAGGAGTTAGCAGGGTTGTGTTCCTTTCTGGAGGTTCTGTGGGAGAACCTGTCTTCTTGTTCTTTGTAGCTTCTAGAAGCTGCCAACAATCCTTAGTTTATGGTACCTTTCCAGCGGCACCAGACCCAGCAATAGTGCATCTTCCTAAACTTTCTTCCTTTATCCACTCTCATATTCCTGTCTCTGATGGCAGCTGGGGAAAGTTCTCTGTATTAAAAATTCATCTGATAAGACTAGCTTACCTGGATAATGCAGGCTACTCTACCTCAACATCCTTAACTATGACTTGTAGGGGTTCATAACGCCATCCCCAAAATGTGAATTATTTTGAGCTGAAGGCAATCAAGACACTGAAGACTCATGTGGAACTGTCAATTCTCCCATAAAGAGTTTAAATTAGGGACTTTGCCCCTAACGGTTATCACCATAAATAATTTATTATCTATAAGGCAGAGCCAACTTTTGATTAGTGAACATCTGTTCTTATCATCCTGCAGTGACCTTCCTCTCCTGAGAAGCCCCCAGTAGCTTACTTCATCCTTAACTCAGAATGTCATATATACCTCATTTTCTCTTTCTGTCTGTCTCTGAACCTCTTATATGTATGGATCTCTCACTCTCTCATGTATGTAGGGTTTCCATGGGTACATAATCAGGGGTGGGCAAAGTAGGTTTACAGTCCAGAGTACCTGAAATACAGAGCCTAATCTCTTATTATTATTTATTTAGTAATGATTGTATTATTCATTATTATTATAATTACCCTACTTTTGCTCACCCCTGTATATTAGGGTTTTTTTCCCCTCTTGTTTATCTGTCTCCTGTAGATTTAATTATTAGAGCAGCCAAAGAATCTATGAGAGTAGAGGAAACTTTCTCCCCCATGTTCTAGATCTTTGGTTCTTCCATTAGGACAGAAACATTTGGGGAGGGGTTTTATTTTGCCTACCACAATGAATCCACAAGAAAACTTTTAGATTGAGCAATAAGAGGATCACATTTGATCTTCCTGAGACATTTCAGTATCCTGGTGGAGCCTAAGGCAGGTGCAGAGAGCAGAGAACAGCAACCCAACCGAGGCAGGAAAACTAGCGGGGATGGTGCTTGTCTCATTCCAGTTTAAAATGGAATTATGTTACTTCTTATCACCAATTATAATGATTTCTGTGTTTCATTTTCCAAAAAACCTTTTTGTTAAGGATGATTTTTTAAAACCCTAATTTTACTAAGCACTTTTAAGATAAATAAGGATGTGATGTAGATTTGTCAAGGTCTTCACTGATAAGAACTTCCTTAGAAATTTAAAATCATCTTTCTGTTTGTTATGCAGTAATGGGGGGCCCTCCTCAGAAATTCACATTTCCCTCCTAAATATAAATCTCTCTTACAGAAGGCTAACTGCTACTGGATTTCTAGAGCTTCACCTCTGTCTGCTGTTTCCTAAAAATAACCTGCTCAAAATAATATGAAAAAGAAGCCTATTTTAGGGTGGTATATTTTGTTCCCCTTCACTTGGCACCATAAATATTTTACATCCTTTCTTCAAAAGGAGAATTTTGTTCTAGAAATTCTGAGCAGACCTTAGCTAGTGGGGCATAGTCATATTAAATTCAGAAATGTTTAAAGCATTCAATTTCTCAGATTTAATTTACAATTAAAATTTTTCATTTAGCCCGCATATTACACAGGACTCATTTTTTTCAAACTAAATGCTGACTGTTTCTATTTTAAAATCATTGTTGGTCTCAGTGCTGCCCCAAATGTCATATTCATTTTGTGCTGGAACAAGTGTTTAGAACAGTAATTGCTTAAATTTGTGAAATTTTTTATTCTTTGTGCCTTTTTCCTGGCTATCTGTATGCATACTGCTGACTGAAGCAGTATCCACTTGTAAACACATGTTACAAAATCAATGGTTTTCAACTTGAGGCCTGGGATCCTTGGACTCTAAACATTTCTGAATAATCAAACCATACAACCTATTTTATCTCGAAAAGAATCAAATGGTTTGCTTGTTTTATTCATAATGACAATTTTCTTCTGTTGTTCTCTAGGTATCTGGTTAAGAACTTATGCAATGAATTGTTAGGATATTTTGTAAGATTGTCTGGAAATTAGGTGATAAATCAATGGTCTAGGACTGTGATTTCCCCATAACTGAGTGGTCCCCAGGAGGTCAGATTTTCAGATATTTGTGGACAATGGGAACAATTGGTTATCCTAGCTGAAAGCCAAACTAGATCCAAAGTTTGGATTATCTCTGTTTCCAGCCAGAATTCAGTGCACCACCAGTTTTTCATTTTTGGTTTTTGTTTATTTACTTATATCAATAAATTAGAGGCCCGGTGCATGAAATTCGTGCACAGGGACAGGGGTGTCCCTCAGCCCAGCCTGCATCCTCTCCAATCTGGGACCCCTTGAGGGATGTCCCACTGCCTGTTCACTCGGATCAGGCCTAAACAAGCAGTCGGATATCCCTCTCACAATCCAGGACTGCTGTCTCCTAATTGCCCGCATGCCTGTCTTCTTTATTGCCCCTAACTGCTTCTGTCTGCCAGACTGATCACCCCCTAACTACTCCCCTGCCAGCCTGATTGATGCCTAATTGCTCCCCTGCAAGCCTGTTTGCCCCTAACTGCCCTCTCCTGCAGGCCTGGTCATAGATAACTGCCCTCCCCCGAAGGCTTGATTACCCCCAACTGCCCTCCCCTGCTTCCCTGATTGCCCACAACTGTCCTTCCTTGCGGGCCTGATCCCTCCCATCTACCCATCTACCTGCCCCTGCTGGCCATCTTGTGTCCACCTGAGGCAGGATCTTTGTGTGTTGGAGTGATTATCAATCTGCATATTACTCTTTTATTAGATAGAATAGAGGCCTGGTGCATGGGTGGGGGCCAGCTGGTTTGCCCTGAAGGGTGTCCTGGATCAGGGTGGGTATTTCTTTAGGGCATGGGGTGGCCTGGGTAAGGGGCCTGTGGTGGTTTGCAGGTCAGCCATGCACCCGGGTGACCCAAGCAGAGACCTTGGTATCTGGGATTTATTTATCTTCTACAATTGAAACTTTGTAGCCTGGAGTGGAGCCAAGCCTTCTGCTTGCTCCCCACTCCCTGGTGGAAGCCATTTCTGTTGGGGTTTATTTATCTTCTATAATTGAAACTTTGTAGCCTTGAGCAAAGGACTGGGACTGCCAGGGCAGGGGGAAAGCTTGGCTTTCTCCATCTCCAGGAGCAACTCAAGCCTCCTCCTCTCTCCAGCTCTGTGGCTGCCACCATTTTTTTTTTTTTTTGGATTTTATCTATCTCCTATCATTGAAATTTTGTAGCATTTAGTGGAGGCCTGGGCCAGGACAGGCAGAAAGCTTGGCTTCCTCCATTGCCTGGGAAACCTAAGCCTCCCTCTTGCTCTCCTTGACCACAGCCATCTTGGTTGGGTTTATTTGCATACTTGCTGATGATTGGCTGGTGGGCGTTGCTTGTGGGCATGGCTTTGGAGTGTAGCCAACGTATGGTCAATTTGCATATTACTCTTATTATATAGGATGTGGTAGGTACTGTCATGTCTTTTATCTTTTTTCTAAATAGATTTTATTGATTTTTTAAAGAGAGGAAGGGGAGAGGGATAGGAGAGTTAGAAACATCAGTGAGAGAGAAACATCAAACAGCTGCCTCCTGCATACCTTCTAGTGGGGATGTGCCCACAACCCAGGTACATGCCCTTGACCGGAATCAAACCTGGGACCTTTCTGTCCACAGACAAATGCTCTATCCACTGAGCCAAACCAGTTAGGGATCATGTCTTTTATCTTATACTGGAGGCCCATTGCAGGAAGATTCCTCCAAGAAAAGGGCTTCCTGTGGCAGTCTCAGCTGCCACATCTTCTTCTCTCCTATCTCCACAGTCCCACCTGCTTCCTGCCCCACCTGCTTTCCTCCCTTCTCTGCAGCCCCACTTGCTTCTCTCCCTTCTCTGTAGCCATGCCTGCTTCCCTCCCTTCTCCATGCCCCACTCGCTTACTTCTCCGCACCTTCCCTCCCTATTGCAATGCTTGGCTTCTTTCTACACTGTATTCAGTCTTTGCTCTGCACCAGGATATGCAAATTAACCCCGATCTTGGTTTGGTTAATTTGCATACTTGCTCTTGATTGGATAGTGGATGTGGCTGGTGGGCATGGCTTACGCACGTAGTGGAGGTGCAGTCAATTTGCATGTTTCTCTTTTATTAGATAGGATGTGTTTGACCTCAAAAAGTTTTGCAAAATGTGCTTTGTATATGAGGTACATGCAAAAAAAGTGTTTAAGAAACTAGTTTGGAGAAGTAATTTTGCTCTGTAAAACTCTATTTGCATTAATAAGAAGACATCAGGCCCCAAATGGAATTACTTATTCTAAGCCCAATGACACCAAGCATTTGGTGTCAGTTTCTGCTTCTCCCAGAAATGAGATCTGAAACCAGGCAATCAGGAATCTTTCAGAAAGAACCTGCCATCCACTGAAGGGGAGCAGAATAGGCCACCTCAAAAATGTACAGCTTTGGCATATGGATTAATTTGAGCTGAAGGTAATCAAGACTGAGCTGAGTCAATAAATCTTCTATATCTCCCTTATCCATTTTAAAATAATACAAATATATACAACTATATATATAATCGATTGGGGGCATGGCCCAGAAAGAAAACTATTACCAGAGATAACTTTTGATCTGAAAGACTTACTAGTATAGGCATCGCAGGGCAAACATCTGATTACCAAACATCTGCTCTTATTTTCCTATGAATGGCTCTCCTCCTTGAAGCTCCAAGTCACTATCCCATTCCTAAGCTCAGGGTGACATAGAAACCTCCATTGCCTGACAGCCTTTGGGTCTCATGTTTTTATTTATTTTCATAATTTAATAAATCTTTATTGTTTAGATTATTACAATTATGTCTCTTTTTTCCCCACATAGCTCCCCTCCACCCAGTTCCCACCCAATATCTACCCTTACCTATCCACCATTGTCCTCATCAATCGGTGTATGATTTTTGTCCAGTCTCTTCCTGCACCCCCCTCATCCCTTTCCCCCTAAGAATTATCAGTCCACTCCCTTTCTATGCCTCCGATTTTATTATATTCACCAGTTTATTCTGTTCATCTGATTTTTAATTCACTTGATTTTTAGATTCACTTGTTGATAGATATGTATTTATTGTTCATAATTTTTATCTTTATCTTTTTCTTCTTCTTCCTCTTCTTAAAGAATATGTTTTAGCATTTTCTATAATACTGGTTTGGTGGTGATGAACTCTTTTAGCTTTTTCTTATCTGTGAAGCTCTTTATCTGACCTTCAATTCTGAATGATAGCTTTGCGGGGTAGAGTAATCTTGGTTGTAGGTTCTTGCTATTTATCACTTTGAAGATTTGTTGCCACTCCCATCTGGCCTGCATAGTTTCTGTTGAGAAATCAGCTGAAAATCATATGGATGCTCCCTTGTAGGTAATTAACTGTTTTTCTCTTGCTGCTTTTAATATTCTCTGTCTTTTGCTCTTGGCATTTTAATTATGATGTGTCTTGGTGTGGTCCTCTTTGGATTCTTTTTGTTTGGGGTTCACTTCCTAGACTTGTAAGTTTATTTCTTTCATGAGATGTGGGAAATTTTCAGTCATTATTTCTTCAAATAGGTTTTTAGTATCTTGCTCTGTCTCTTTTTCTGGCACCCCCATAATTCTTATGTTGGTACCCTTGAAGTTGTCCCAGAGGCTCTTTACACTATCTTCAAATTTTTTGATTCTTTTTTTTTCAGTTGAGTGTTTTCTGCTTCTTTGTATTTCAAATCTTTGACTTGATTCTTGCATTCCTCTAGTCAGCTGTTAGGTCTCTGTATAATATAGTTTTTTTTTTATTTCAGTCAATGTATGTTTAATTTCTAGTTGGTCTTTTTTTATATCCTCAAGGGTCTTGCTAAATTTATTGACCTTTTCTAGGAAATTCTTGAAAAATCTTGTAACTGTGGTTTTGAACTCTATATCTAGTCATCTGATTTTCTCCATTTATTTCGTTTGTGATCTGTTTCTTTGTCTCCACATTTCTGCTCTTTCCCTGAGTTGATAGATAGCTTTTTGTGCTAGGTGCCCTATATGACCCCATAGTTCCACCTCCCCAATTATCTGAGGTGGACCTTCTTGATGTACCCCTTTGTAAACTGTGTGTATAGGCTTTTTGTAGTTAAGTCTTGATTTTTGTTGGTATTACTGGAGGGAATTTATCTCCAGGCCATTTGGCTGTGAGGATCAGCTTTTTCTATGCTGGGAGAACTTCTGTGCTGGAAACAGCCTTATGAGACAAGACTTGCAAAATTACAAAAGCCTCTATGCTCGGCTTGGATGGGGCACAGTTTCAGGGCTGAGCAGACAGCCTTGGCTTCCTGTCAACCCTGCCCTATGAGGTTCCTGAGTCTCAGTGCCCCCTCAGTAATTGCTGCAGTCCCCTCTGTGCACACTCACACATGTCCCTCCAGCCTTTCATGGCTCCCCTGTGTTCTGTGTGCTCCAGGGACCTGTATGAGTCTGGGTCCCCAGGGTCTCACCCGGAAATGAGGTTTAGTGCAGTCAGAACTGGAGTTCAGTGCAGTTGGGAGGTTCTGTCTTCCTCTTTCTAGAGAAAGCCAGCGGCACACTCACCAGTCAGTCCTCTCTGTCCGCCTGCAGACCTCTGCCTTTCGTGGCTACCCTGAATTTCCATACACTCCTCCCTTTTCCTGACAGTCCAGATTCAAACCCCCTGTATGACTCTCACCCAGAACTGGGGTTTAGTGCATTCAGAACTAGAGTTCAGTGCAGTCAAGATTTTCCATCTCCATCCTGTTAGAGGAAGCCAATCAGGCACTTAGCCACCTGTCTTCTCCATGCACGTGTCTCTGTACCTCAGGTTTTTGCAGCTTCTCAGAGTCTCTGTGAACGCCTCTCTTTTCTTCTAGTTGTAGAATTTCCACTCAGCCAGCTTTCCTGTTGTTCTGGATGATGTACATTCTGTCTTTTTTTAAAAAAGTATATACTTTATTGATTTTTTACAGAGAAATAGGGAGAGGGATAGAGAGTTAGAAACATTGATGATGAGAGAGACATCGATCAGCCACCTCCTGCATGCCCCTACTGGGGATGTGCCCGCAACCAGGATACATGCCCTTGACCAGAATTGAACCTGGGACCTTTCAGTCCACAGGCCAATGCTCTATCCACTGAGCCAAACCGGTTTCGGCTCCATTCTGTCTTTTAGTTGTAGTTTTGAAATTATTTTGTGAGGCAGCAGTTTAGTTGTCCACCTAGCCACCATCTTGGTTTCTCCTCAAGTCTCATGTTTTTATGGGGCTTTGGTATATACAAAATTAAATTTGTTCATTTGTCTTTTATCAATGTAGTTATTATACCAGCTAAAGAACCTAAAAAAGTAGAAGAAAAGTTTTTCAGCCCCAACACCCCTGAGGGAAAGTAACCTTGCCATAACCAATTTGCTTTTTACTTACTTGTTCCCATTCCCTCCTGTCTATCAAGGTCTTTCAAATTGTATAGCTCCTCCAAGCTGCACGATTAGATGCTACCTGATTCATGCCTCATTGAATAAACCAGTGATATCTTTAAACTGTAGCCAACTAATTATGTTTTTTAAACAATGCTTATTTGTATGAAGGTTTAGTGTAAGTTCTTAGAAATAAGCCAGAGATGGTATTTTAAACATATTTTTTCCCGTAATGGTAATTAAAAAAAAAGAGTAAGTCCAGTTTTTGGAAGGAATGTGAGGGTGCTCATGCCATGTTATTGTGAGAATACAATCTGTGTGGATGTGGTCGAAAGATTACCGAAAGTATTTGTGTCTTTTGAGGAGAAGGTTTTTAAAAAAATGAGTCTCCTTTGATATAGGAGAATGAAGAAAGGTGGAAGATCAGTCACAAGCATGTGCACAGACAGTAAAATCAGAGGACAGAGCTCTTGATGACAGGCTCCTGTGATGAGGCGTTCAATGCCCCTTAAAGGATTGATTGAGCTCCATAAGCAGGCAGGCATTCAGAGTGGTGGTTAACTTTCTTTATAAAGGACACAATGAAAACTGGTGTCACCAGGTGACTTATCTAATTTTCACCTGTTTTCCCAGAAGGTGGTGAAAGAATTGGGGTGGGAGGGAGAGATTGCAGCAGCTGCCTTTTATTTGTTATTTTATTATTTAAAGTATTACAAATAGACATTACATTTTTTTTCTCCATTGACCTTCTCTAAGCCTCCCCTCTCCTCCCCAGATTCCCCTTCTACTTCCCTCCACCTTCCCCCCTCACCCACCACCTTGTTCTCCTCTCCCCAACCTATCTCTCACCTTTTCATCAGCAAAGCAGGGAGCAAGGCAGCTAATGTAGCTACAGGGACTTACATTTTATAATAAACCCTCCCTGACGTGTGGATTTGTCCACAAAATAAGTTAGATGTATGCTGGGTGGTAAAGGTAACTCATTCTTCTTACCATAAATCAAGGTCCTAGTAGATTTCTTCCCTAATCAACATTTATGTAGCAGTTTAAGTGTTTATACATATTTCCTCCTTTTACCTGCCAGTGTTTAATAAGCAGTCAAATTAACACACACTAAACCAAGGGCAACGGAGCCTATTCTACTCTAAATTTAGAGGGTCTTGCAATATCAGGGCTATTTTTATCAAAATCCAGAGAGTACTTCTGAAACTTTCTTGAAAGCCCCATTTTTCTTCCTTTCTTATATCGATTTGTTTATAGCACTGCCAAATACATGGATTTATCCGTCACCTACTGTCAAAGCAGCCTAGTTCTGATGTTGAACATGGCTTATTTCAGGTAATCGATCATGAAATGGCTCAACAGCCTCAGTTTCTACCCCTTCTGAATGTGTTTTCTTACTCAAAAGCACCCACTCTGTAGAGTGAACCCTGCACCTGGTGTGACTCGATTTAGTAACGGATTGAATACACAGTAATTTCAGTTCCCCCAGGACAACCCAGACCATCAGGCTGAGGCCATCTTACACAGTGGGACGTATGAATTAGTATAACAGTTCATCAATCCAGATTTAACCAAAAATTAAAAAAATAAATAAATAACAAAAGAAAGAATGAACTGTTAGTAAAATTATACCCTTCCACATTTGTACCCAACCAGCAAATAATCATCATCATGCTGAAGTTGTGATAGGAAGTGGAATAAATATAGTCTTCTTCTAAAATCTTTAGCATGTAGAAGGAAATGAAAGCACTCATTTGGGTCGAACACATTTTTATTTGACAATGAAGGTCTCAATTCCAATTTCATCCTCACTGTCATGAGCATTACCTATTTTTATACACAATAGGTATTATTCTTGTGTAACATATATGCTCCTTACAGTCTTAAGAGCAAGGTGATCTAACAAATCTAATGCTGTAGATCAGTTCCCACAGACTCTGAGATGGAGAAAGATATGCAGAAAGTTTATTAGGGAATGTCTTGGGAAGGGAAGAAGGCTGAGCCATTCAGAGGAAGAAGTTGGGCTCCCATACAGTGGTGCCAAAGCCTTAGCCTGTTCCCATGAGGAACCTGATGCTTGGATTGCCCATCTGAGTTGCCCTGAACCCTTGGTCAGTTAATGCAGGATGCTCTAGGGAGGGGACATGATCTTAGCCAAGGTTACTCTCTTCAAGTACCTGAGAGGGCTAGAGTACTAAAGGTTTAGTGAAGAGCATCCTAGCAGATGAGAGAACAAACCTATGAATTGTGAAGGGGAATGTGGGCATCCAAATAGATATGGGAATAAAAAAAAAAAACAGTTCAGGAGAAATTCAAATAGTTAATTGTTGTATTTCTTCCCCCAAATAAATGCTAATGAAATTCCTTGAATACAAGAACCTCACTATTGGATTCTTGATTGTTTTGATTCTGCAGATATACTTTGTTTGAGATAAGAGTGGTTTGACTCCATGTAGATATGTATAACACCAATTTTAAAAAATTAATGTTTTTATTGAACTTAGAGAAACAGGAAGAAAGAGGGATACAGAGATAAGGACACTGATGAGAGAGAAACATTGATTGGCTACCTCCTGCATGCCCCCCATTGGGGATTAAGCCAGAAGCTTGGGCATGTGCCCTGACCAGGAATCAATTTGGTGACCTCTTAATTCATGGGTCAATATTCATCCCCTGAGCAACACCAACTGGGCTATATCATCAAATAGAAGCAAAGCACATATTTAGTCACAGAAGCTTGTGATTTTGTTGATGTTGTTCAAGGAACATTCCAGAAACAGGTGAGTGGCCATGGACTACAAAATATGGTTAGGAAGTAGAGAGGTCATTAGTACCTTTCACTATATTAAATTGGACATAATAAGTAAAGAGAAAGAGTTTGCAAATGTAAGACCGAGTTATAGGAGTTGGAAGAGTTGACATAAATTAGTTGAATTATAGGCAACCGGTGCTTTAGAAAAAAAATAGTTCTATTACAGGAAGCAAAAATCTGCTCAAAAGAAACACATGAGGCAGGGGTGGAAAGTAGTTGAGAGTAATGTGAGGCGAGATGTTAATTTAATGCAGGTCTTCTCATCTCAGCCCTAGTGACATTTTGAGCTGGATGATATTTATTGTAGGAAGACAATCAAGAATATTAGTAAAGTGCTAAAAAAGTGAGTCTAGAGTGGAATTATGTTTTCATTACAAAAATTGCTTTTTGTTGTTGGACAGTGGTGTCCTCTGTTTTTCTAATGAATGTGTCTCTCATTTTGTATTTATCATCCTCTGAGTCAAGGTAGCTGTGTGTGCATTGGAAACAGAGTAATTGGAAAGGATGGAAATTGGGTGTACAAAGGAATGAAAAGCTCAATAGAAGAAGTAGTTGGTTATTTAATGTAACCTTGGGAGACTTCAAAAGTATGCCAGGGGTGGTTTATCACTGCAAATATCTAACAGTTATAGTTTTAAAGGCATACCCGATAATCACCTTTCTTAAATTATATGATTAGAATTCAATCATTTCATTCTTTATCTGCAAATTTAATAGAAGTTTTGAAAGTTATGCATATATTAGGGGTCCTTTTCTCATTTTCCAAATATGTGAATTGAAGAAAATGTAATCCAATGTTACCTGAATTTAAGTGGCTATATATCATGTTGCCCAAGACACTAACACAACATAATGTTAACGTTAGATAATCTAATAGGCATTTCAGATTATGCTATCCTTTTCTTTCCCCCTCTCAGGAACAGTTTCATCAGGTTGTTCAAATTTATAATGTTATATGAGGTTTATTAAGTAGAATCATCCTATTTTCTTTTTGTACTCTTAGATCAAGCACAATGTTTATTTTTTTGTTTTTTCTTACAGTTGTATGTTTCTAAATGTTAAAGCAAAACATTTAATATCATATTGGAATCTATTATCATTCATGAAAATAAGTTGCATTTGTATAGCTATGAGAAAGGGACAAAAAGCTAAAGAATTAAATTTTTTTTAGAACCTAAAGTGATAAAAAGGAGTATCTATTTTTCACTTAGATATTATGAAAAATTTGCTTTCAAACTCCTTATCTTTGGTGGACTTATGTCAGCTTTTAAAAATCCAAATAGGATTATATTAAAGACTTTTTCCCATCAATGGAAATATTAAACATCTTTGTAGTGTGGATTGTATTCACCTTACTTATTTGCAGATCCTTCCCCTCCTCCCTCACATATAAAATGATCATTCATTCCATCAATTGACATTTCTTATATAAGCAAAGAGAGACATGAGAGTGTAGTATTTTGAGAAATAAACATTAAAATGTTCACCAAAATAAATTCTTGAAGTTTCTTTTCATCAAGATTGTACTTGTTTCTGTTCTCTGAATCATACCTTTGATTTTTTTAAAAAATATATTTTATTGATTTTTCACAGAGAGGAAGGGAGAGAGATATAAAGTCAGAAACATCGATGAGAGGGAGAGAGAGACATCGATCAGCCGCCTCCTGCATGCCCCACAGTGGAGATGTGCCTGCAAGCAAGGTACATGCCCCCATCAAGCCGACACTCTATCCACTGAGCCAAACCAGTCTTGGCCATACCTTTGATTTTGACTCTTTATATTCCTTTCCACTGAACACCTTCAATCCCATCTCTATGTGATTAAACCATTCTCAGTTTAAATGCTCTCCTTTTTCTGGTATCATAAGAACTGAGTACGTAAGTAAATCATAATTCCTCCTTTGCTTAGGTTTCCTGGGCTTCAACTTCTGTGAATGAGATTATGTTTTTCCTTTTGCCCATGGATTTCCTCCTCAGCTCCTGAGTTTCCAGGGTTAACTAGCAGCCAACTGGTCTTCTTTCAGAGAGACATAAAGTCGATCGAGGGTTGCTCTGTCTCCCAGTAGTTCAGACCTGTGTGGGGAGAAAATTCTCCATGCGTTTGTTGTGTTCCACATGTCTTGAAGCAGAGGCTTTCTCTGACGTTGTTCTAGACAAAGAATAGTTAAACCAACCTGTGGTATCCATTAGCATAAGCTCTTTAATTTCAAGAAAAATACTACTGTTTAAATATTAGTATCAATATGCATACATGGAATTAATGAGATCTAAAAAGATTTCAAAGTCCATCATGAAAATTTGCAAGTATACTTTCCATGATCTGGTCAGTTGCTGTTTCAAAATAGTGGTAGTAGGCTAACAAAGGCCGTATCATATTGGCAAACAGAAGAAAACAACCTGAATAGTTTGAACAAGTCACAAGTTTGTTTATTCAAATGAAATAAAATCAGAAAAATTCTTAATGAACTATCTGAAATTATTTTTAAGTATAAGGTCTCATTACCTTTTCTACTACCCATTTTTCTTTTACTTGCAATAGTCTTTACTGGGGTGGAGAAAATAATTCTGTTGATTATAGTAGGAGAAGCTCATAAGATTGTGAAAATGATTTCTTATTATTGTTGGTGCAGTAAGCACAGTATTAAGGAAATGTTATAATTTTGTTGAAACAGGCCTCCCTCCTGCCCTTTGACATCAGCTTAAAGAAAAAGTGGTCTTTGAATAGGTTGCTTAAGACATGCTATATATTTTTGAAATTAGCAGAAAGGGCCAATTTCAGAATTCATTTAAATCACCTGTTTTATTGCCACAGAAAATAACAGAACTTGGTATTATGTTCTCTAAAAACTATATAAAGAAGAGTCTAGCCAAAACCGGTTTGGCTCAGTGGATAGAGCGTCGGCTGCAGACTGAAGGGTCCCGGGTTTGATTCCAATCAAGGGCATGTATCCTGGTTGTGGGCACATCCCCAGTGGGGGGCGTGCAGGAGGCAGCTGATCAATGTCTCTCTCTCTTCAATGTTTCCAACTCTATCCCTCTCCCTTTTTTAATACAATAAAATGTATTAAAAAAAAGAAGAGTCTATATTTAAGACTTGAGACTTTGCTGTGCTATCATATCCTTTCAACTCTATATGCAATGTCATGCTTATAACTGATCTTCATCTGTGATTTAGTATTTTCACTTTACAATAGGCTAGTTAAAGATGTTTGGGCTAGCCAAGACCGGTTTGGCTCAGTGGATAGAGCATTGGCTTGTGAACTGAAAGGTCCCAGGTTCGATTCCGGTTGGGGGCATTTACCTTGCTTGCCGGCACATCCTCACAGTGGGGCATGCAGGAGGCGGCTGATGGATGTCTCTCATAGATGTTTCTGACTTTCTATCTCTCTCTTTTCCTCTCTGTAAAAAATCAATAAAATATATTTTAAAAAAAAGTTTGGGTTAGTAAATGAGTTCATTTACTCTATCGCTTTATTCTCATTTAAATTGTCATGTTAACACTATTCTTTTTATTAGAATATCTTTCAGTAAGGATACTGAAGAACTTTGACAAGCATAAGCAAAATCTCCCCTCAAAAGCAAGTTGGCACAAAGCTAAGATAGAAAGATAGATGGGTAAGACAAAAGCAATGTAGAGCTTAAGCTCCACAGTTCAAGGTCAGTCAGCAAAATAGTCACTGTCTACTTTGTATCCAACAGGTTGACCTTTTGCAAATGAAGGACCCAAGTGGCCAAGTGACACTATTCAGACAAAATACTTACAAGGCAAAACTTTGGAGCAGGAAAAATAGCCTTAAAACGAAGAGTTTCTAACAAGGGCAATTTGACAAGCACCTAAATCAGACTACCTGTTAAGTATAGCAAATAAATTTTACTGGTAAGTGTGTATTTTTAGGATAGCTATTGGCACATGCCATACATGCTGAGAATCCTCATCATGATCTCTGTGCTCTCTCCAATCTTGGTAGGTAAGAAATTAAGAAAAGGCCAGCCATTGTCATGCAACTTTGTCTAATCCAAAATGGTCAATTTGAATAAATTGCTTAAGATATGCTATCTATTTCAGAAATTAGCAGAAAGTGCCAGTTTAAAAAAAGGTGTTTTTTTTTTTTTTTTAATTCTAGTGTGCCTCGTATGTCTCTGACATGGAAAAAATATACATTTGGAGAGAGCAGCCCATTATACTTTTATGATTTCATTCAAGTGAATATAACAAACATATGTACATCAATTATAAAATAATTATAAGTCACAACAATGGTAATTATTTTAGGTATGCCTTTACGTTTTAGTAGCATAAGGTCAATCAATAGTCAAATGGTTAAATAAGTTACAGTTCACTGACATTTGAAATAGTCTGAAATAGAAATACTTAAAAACATTAGTCAGATCTAAAATTCATAGACATGAAGATTTCTAATGCACATTTTAATATTTTTCAGTTGTAGAACAACATTATGCCATGATATTATTTATTGAAGAAAACACCTAAGGATAGATTGGGAGCTGCTCTTCTAAGAGCCCTCAAATACAACATACCTCAAGTATAAGCTGGCATGTCTATGTCTGTCACAGAGAGACAACTTTTATAAAAAGCCACCAAGCCTATACAGTGTGGTTCAGTGTTTGAGCATCGACTTATGAACTAGGTGGTGAAGGTTAGGTTGCTATTCAGGGCACATACAGGGTTGTGGGCTTGATCCCCAGAAGGGAGCATGCAGGAGGCAGCCCATCAATGATGTCTCTCATCATTGATGTTTCTAGCTGTCTCTCCCTCTCCTTTGCTCTCTGAAGTAAATAAAAATATATATTTAAAAAAAAACATACTATTTTTAGCTCTAGCTGGCTTTGCTCAGTGGATAGAGTGTCGGCCCATGGACTGAAGGGTCCCAGGTTTGATTCCTGTCAATGGCACATGCCCAGGTTGTAGGCTCAATCCCCAGTGTGGAGTGTGCAGAAGGCAGCAGATCCATGGTTCTCTCTCATCATTGATGTTTCTGTATCTCTCTCCCTCTCCCTTTCTCTCTGAAATCAATAAAAATATATATTATTTTTAAAAACTATTTTTTAAAAACCACCAAGAACAGAATAGATGTTGCAGAACAGCTATGGGCCCTTGCATAGGAAAGCTCTGCCTGTTCTAATCCTCTCCGCCAACTCCAGAGGAGAGGGTGTGTGTGAAGGGAAACCTTGCCTTTCTCTCCTTTGGTCCTGAGGAATTGTCTTTACAGTATCTGTAGGACAGTATCCAGCTTAGGGGGAGGATTGGTGGAGAATGAGGAAAGGGACATGGAAACGTTTTGTCATTGTTATTTAATTGAAAGTAAAACTACAACTTTTTAAAATACACAAAATTCAGTCTCAATAAAAATGGATTGAAATTATGAATGGCCAGAAAATGAGAGCATAAAAACCCCTGTAGCTATTTAACAAAGTCACTGTCCTATAGGAAAAGGAATTTGATATAGTATAGCAGGGGCAGAAGTTTGAAAAATCAAACTGTTTTAGGTTTTATTTCAAGAATAAACTTGTTTATATAAGCAAAGAAGGTAATGGAGGGCATGTAATGAAAAGAATTACATTTTTTTCCTCTTTTATCTCTAGCTGGGCTGTAAAAGCGGAGTCCGGACAACTGAATATCTTAGTGCAGGTTCAACAGTCTCTGGAGCATTTGTTATTTTCACTATCCTACCCAGCTACTTTATGTTTCTTTCATCTTGAATTTGAGAACCCTTTCATTCTTAGATCCCTAGGAAATTTATTTTATTTTTTTAAATATACTTTTTTAAACATATTTTATTGATTTTTTACAGAGAGGAAGTGAGAGGGATATAGAGTTAGAAACATCAATGAGAGAGAAACATCAATTAGCTGCCTTCTGCACATCCCCTATTGGGAATGTGCCTGCAACCAAGGTACATGCCCTTGACCGGAATCAAACCTGGGACCTTTCAGTCTGCAGGCCGACACTCTATCCATTGAGCCAAATCGATTTCGGCTTATTTTATATTTTTATTTTAGATCTGATTCCATTTTATTCAGCCTCAGGTTTTCTTAACTAGTGCTTCCATTCACTAATCACTAACATTGTAAACTCACCATAATCGCTTGAGTCCTGTATCTTGTTTGCTGTCTCCAGACAATGAGTGACATGGAGGAGTGAATAGATAGTAAAACCATTTCCCACAGAGTTCAGTGTCAATGGGAGAGCTTCTGCAAACATTTAGGAATTTGGGTGGCAGGGAGGGGTTAGGGGTCAAGAATTGTGCTCAGAGCAGTACACAGTATTGAGTTAGAACTAAAGGCAAATTCAAGTAATGGTGACTTAGAGGATGTGAGGAATTCCGGAGAGAAGCTACTGGGATTGTCTGTTTCCTATACTCAGTTAAGGCTTAAGAAGTTGAACTACAGAGAACACAAAAGGGTCTTTTAAGGACTGGGATGAGGCAAATAATGGTCTGAGTTAAATGGTGCTGTCATTAAATTAGTGGAAGCTGATTGATGAGCAAGAGGTATTTTAGTTGGAATAAGATTTGTTATAGTTGGGAACAGAGTAAATGAAGGTATTAGGTACAGAGCTATTTCTATTAAAAATATTTTTAGTCTAATAGGAAGGCAAATTTAGCTTTCAGAGAAGAGTTGGTTTAGTGATCTCAAAATATATACTTTTGTCACCATACTACATTAAAATTTATCATATAGACTTTTGTAGTGGAGATTGCCTAATTGTTGAAATCCATTGCACTTTCTTCCTGGGCACATAGATAATTTCATTTCTCAACCTCCATTGCAGTTGGGTAAAGTTGTGCATTAGCAAGAATATGGAGAACAATATGATGAAGCTATTATGACACTGACCACTTTATATTTTAGTAATACCAATTACAATAGTTTTTTTTTATTTTAAATACATTTTAGGTAAATAGATGGAGCAAAAAAGAAAATAATGAAATAAGTACCTATTACATTTTTATTTTTTATGTCAAATGTAGAATGGGCCATTTATGATATCACATGCCTTTTTGGCATTTATGGAAAGGATGACAGGTAACTCCAAAGCTGATAGGTATATAAAAAGATAAAGTAGTATAAAGATATTCTCCAATGTATTTTCTGAACCCAGAAGGTTCAAATTTCTTATAAGCTAAATACCCAGATGACTCTCGCTAGCTATAGCTCTTCATTGTTTCACCTGTGTAATGATGAAGTTGTCTTTCTTCCAAATGCATGACTCTGTATTATAAAACTACTAGAGACCTGGTACATGAAATTTGTGCACTCAGGGGAAGGTCCCTCAGCCTGGCTTGTGCCCTCTCCCAGTCCAGGAGCCTTTGGGCGATGTCCAACTGATGGCTTAGGACACCCAAAGTGATGTCCAAGAGTAGTGCTGCTGTGGAGATGGGAGAAGCTCCCTCAAACACCACTCTGTCACAGAAGCACAGTAGTGCTGCTGTGGAGATGGGAGAAGCTCCCTCAAACACCATTCTGTCATTAGCCATGAGCCCGGCTTCTGGCTGAGCTACCCTCCTCCTGTGGGAGCTCACTGACCACCAGGGGGAAGCCCCTGCATTGAGCGTCTATCCCTTGGTAATCAGTGCACATAACAGCAACCAGTCATTCCACCATTCAGGTGATTTGCTTATTAGCCTTTTATTATATAGGCTATTTTTAAAGGAAAACTGAATATTGTAAAATTATGAAAAGAGAGATTACAATTTGTAAGAATGTGGATAGAACTACAGTGTGTTTGCTCCTTAGCTGCTCCAAACTCAACTAACAAGAAGAATAGTTGCTTATGCCAAGTCATAATTAGCTTAATTGTTTTAATAGGTCAATTTTCAATAGCCTCCTGGGGACATAGATAGAGGTTGTTATGGTCTCCAAATGTGTACAAAAGAGGTTATCCTAAAGTAGCCTAAAATAGATCACAAAGTTTGAACTGTTTAATTGGATAACCTTTGAATTAAACAAAGAAAACATCTAAGTAAATATATGAATATGAATTTTAGACTGGTTTAGGTAGCATGTCATTGGAAAAAAATAAACAGCATTCATAGATATATCAGCTTTATAGCAGTTGAAGAGCTTCATCCACAGCTGAGTGCTGTTTCTTGTTTTGGTGGATGAGTTGGGAATGTATGAGGAATATGGAATATGTTCCTTTCCCATATACATTTTTATAACCCAGGCCATTATTTGTTCCCTCAACTGTGCTCATTACAGCCCACAAATCTAACCTCCTTTACTTGGCGTAGGATGAAGTCTCAAGTTTTGGAGTCTAGTACAAGAATCAAAGTTGTCTGCACACTGAAGGTCAACGTCTTAAGTCACCTTACACATTTACATTTACCCCAAATCACTCTGGTGCCTGTCTTTTCTGTTCTCAGTGTTTAAACTGGCTTGGCTTGCTTCCACTCACTATAGTGTTGAACAGACTTGTGATTGCCTTCAATCAGAATAAATAAGGAGATTACTGTGCCATAGCAAATAAATTATGGGCTAAGCCCTGTCATAATAATAGTTTTTATTTATATAACAGATTGGCTTGGGAGATCTTGAAGAATTTACAAATATGGTTTCTCCAATTTTGCTGATAGGAAAGCAGTCCCTGGCACCAGTTTAGGATTATAAATCTCGGGGCTTCAAGCCCTCAATAGAGAACTCACATTTTGGAAATTTGGACTCAGTTCATTAGAGCAGGATAATAAAAATATGACCAGGATCTGCATCCTCCTGCCATTTGGAGGAGGTAGTTTTGCTGAATCTGCTAAAGAAATACTTGGCAAAGAATTTATTGTTTCCTGCTTTGAGATTTTGAGAGCATTTAGAAAATGTAGAATGTGAAACCTAAAAAATAATAGCAGAAGGTCATATGCTAACTGCTATCTCCAAGGGAAATCTGCAAACAAATTTGCCACTTAAATAAACACTTTTTATTTATGGAGTACAATCTATCTGTCAAAACACCAAGAGGCTCTGCTTGATTAACTATTTGAATACAATTAACAAAGTAATATAATTATCTGGCCTTAATAGACATCAGCTCTATAGGCAGCATCACTAAAGTTAACAGTCATGCTGGAGATGAGACCAAGATGCTGCAAATGAAGCCAGATGTACACACAGAGCGGCTATAGACTCATCAGGATTTCCTGGGCAAACTATTCATTAGACTGTGCATCTGGCAGAGTTTTTCAGAAATCTGCACCTCCCAAGTGATCTCTTGGTAGATTTGGTTAAAAAGAATCTCCCCACAACCTACTCACTTGAAAGGCAAACATATATATGATGGTGTTAAATAAACTAGCATACAGGGATGGGTAAAAATAAGTTTACAGTTATGAGTGTTCAGAACAGAATTTATTCTTATGTCATTATTAATTATTATATTATTTTCCATATAAACATATTATTGCCAAAAAGTATCACTCAGACAAAATGATAGCTTCCTAAATGATAGTGATGCAAATTAATAGAAACATCTTTATCTTCTTCTGTTAGAGAAATTTATAAAAATATATATACAAGGATGGATTGAAGATGGTCATAATTTTTTTGATACTTCCCTCATTGAGGCATAGGAGGGAGGGGAGACATATCTGAGTTCCCTTTCCTTGCATCTGAGTAGGCTCTGTGACTATATTAGCCAGTGAAATACTGTTCAGTGACCTTGTGTCAGTTTCCAGACTCAGGATGTAGAGATGGAAAGTTTCCATTTCCTCTCTCTAGCACAGTGGCTTTTGGAACCAGGTGTGAGGAACCCCAAGCATTCTCATTTGAGAGGCCCATGGAGAGGTGTGAAGAGAAAGGGAGACCCCAGATCACAGTTCTAGATGTGATTTAGCAGCCAATACTAAACTGCTGTCTTTAAAGCTGACCCTCTATCCTAGTCCAACTGCCCCCGCAGATTCTGCATGGAGCACAGATAGACTATCTCCATGGAGTCCTGGCCACAATACAGATTTGACCCAAATAATTGAATATGTTTAGGTCACTAAGTTTGGGACAGTTTTATGGCCATGATACATAATTGGGAATGCTCATCAATAGCTAAGCAAATACATCAACACACTGATATTTTCTGTCGTCTCTCTTGCTTTATAAACACATTTTCCCCAATAAAGTACTCAGCTGCTCTTTTCTCTAGCTCACTGTCCTTCATCAGTAGCTTTGGATCTTGATTTCCAACATGTCAGATCTCTAATGGAGTTGTTGCTGTTCACTCTCCAGTTATACATCCTTTTCTGAAATTCTCATCAGGAGAAAGAAGACTGCTGACCTTCCCTCAGTATCTCAAAGAATGTGGTTAGTAAAAGTAAAAGTAATTTTTATAAGAATTAGAAGCCTTTACTATGTTATTATTACTTCAAGTAGCCAAACTTTGTGTGTATGTATAAGATGCAATGCATTTCACACACATACAAATAACAGTTACATGTACAAATTACAACAGTGGTAATACTATTATAGAAATGGTTTGGATCTTGTCTTATAGATTCTTTGTGAAGTATGACTTTTTCTCCTCCATGCCCACTTTCTCTCTGTCCACTGACATACATGGTCAAGTCTTTACCGTATTTTAAAGAAATTAAATCTATCCCTCAGCCTAGCTATTCTTCTAAGATTATTTAATTAATTTCCAAGATTGGAAATTAATTATCAACATTTCTTTAAGAAAGGTCTACCCTTGATTTGCCTCCCTTATTTCACCCACTATTCCATGGATATTCAATGAGATAATCAATGACCCCCTTATTTTCTGAACCTAAAATTGTGTTTTAGACCTAATGTCATCCTTTGCATAGCATTCAACATTAATAACTATTTATTTATTCTTAAAATACTACTTATTATACCATCGTGGCACTGTAATATTCATGTGTGTTTTTTTTCCCTTTCTCTGTGATTGCTCCTCCTTAAGCCTCTTTTTCTTTCCATCAGATCATTTCCTTTTCTCTTTATAGACAATTCCCTTCATATTCATGGCAAAATTGCTCTTTAGGCAGGACCTCAGAGTTGAGTTCCAAACCTTTATATCTAACTGCCTATTTGATATCTTCACATTTTCTTTATGGAAACTCATTTTCCTCTTTAGTTTTGACCAAGTTTTCCCATATATTGTTTCCAATCTCAGTGAATGGCATCAAGTTGTCCAAAAACTGAAAAATAGGAGTTAAGTTTGATTCTGTTCTCTGTGTTTCTCAAAACTCCCCAATTCAAACACTAAGGATTTATTTTCTTCATTAAACTCACTCAAGACTGTCCACTTATTTCCATTTGCACTTTTTCAACCCTGTCCCGCTGCCTCCTATATTGACCACTCCAACCCATTTTATTACATTCCAGTTCATATAATCTTTCTAAAATGTAAGTCTGAACATGTCATTCCCTATGTAAAGATCTTAAAGGACACCTATACCCTATTTGGACATGGGTCTTTTATATTTTATGCTTCCCAGAGCTCTTCTCCCCCTGCCCACCTTTCAATGGTTGTGAATTTTGCACAGATGACATTCAAATTCCTTTGCTAAACCATCATTGGAAAACACCAGCTCACAGCTAAAGTTTCTGTGATAAATGGCAGAGGGCTAGATCACCTTTCTTCATAGACTCCTTTTCTGTGACATACTGGGCAAACCTCAGGCTGTACCATGTTTCAAATGAGACCAAAAATCATTTGAACTTTGACAAAATATCTTTTAAGAGTTCTACCTGCTAACTTTATAGAGTACCATTTATTTTGATTAAATGTCCCTTTTGAACCTTCGTCTGTTATTCACTGTGAGACAGCTCCTGACTGCCTTTTGTTGAAGGATGGCAGTATGTGTCACATGAAATTTTTCTTTTTCTTGTTTCTCTTTCCAAACTAAAGCCAGTCTGTTGCTGGAATTTACCTGTCTGTTGACAGGACATACTAGGACCCTATGGTCTGAATTCATTCCCTCTATCATTCTCCATTATCTTCAAGTAGGATTGTATGCATTCTTACTTAAACACAAATCTGTATGTTTATTTTTTCTAGATTTATATAATTCCAGTTTAGATTGTGTGGTGGCAAAATAAAATATATATTGTAAGGCTGATTTTTTGTTTACTCTTAAAACCCAAGATTTTAAGTCATCATTTTTAAACAAGTCTAGTTACACTTCAGTGCAACAGCAAAACCTAGGAAAAAGCTCAAAACAACTCAGCTTACACTTACTGATTTACAAATTGAGTTGCTGATCTTATAAACAGTGAATAGAGCCATAGTCTTATTCTGAGACCTCAAGCTTTGACTTTCGCTTTTAATAGCTACATATAGTAATACTTTGCTAGTTAGAAAAGTTAAAAAGAAAATGTTTAAAAGTCATTCTTCTTCACTATAGAAAATACAAAAAAAATGTGAGAGAAAATTAAATTTACATAGTCCTTACATAAAATGAATAAGGTCTGTTGACTTCCTTTTTTAAATTTAAATTATTTATTGTTTAAAGTACAGTGGTACCTCTAGATACCTGTTTAATTTGTTCCGTTACCTTGAGGCGTGGGAAACTATGAGATGCTCCAGTCGTGGTAAACTGGTGGATTGTGTGCAGCCGGCCAATCCCCTCGATTACTCTATCTCAACTGTTGCTAGTATTTCAAAGCAAAAATCACTTGCTCGAGGGCTCGTATCTTAAAAATTTCGTATGTTAGGGCACTCGTATCTCGAGGTACCACTGTACTACATATGTCTCTTTTTTCCTCCATCGACCATTCCCAGGCCTCCCCCACCCCCTAGCACATGACTTCACACCCCAGCCCCAGTCTGTGTCCAATGGTTATGTTTATATACATGCATATAAGTCCTTTGGTTCGTCTCTTACCCCCTCACCTCCCCCCTCCATGTTCCCTCATGGGTTGGTTACATCTATGACTTTGGTTTTATTTTTGTTTATCAGTTTATCTTGTTCATTATATTCCACAAATTAGTGAGATCCTGTGATATTTATTGTCCTATGACTGACTTATTTTGCTTAGCATAATCCTCTCCAGCTCCATCCATGCTGTTGCAAATGATAAGAATTCCTTAGTTTTTACAGCAGCGTAGTATTTCATTGTATAGATGTTCCACAGTTTTCTAATCCACTCATGTGCTGATGGGCACTTAGGCTATTTTTAAATCTTAGCTATTGTAAATTGTGCTGCTATGAATATAGGGGTACATATATTCTTTCTGATTGGTGCTTCTACTTTCTTGGGATATATTCCTAGAAGTGGGATCACTGGGTCAAATGTAAGTTCCATTTTTAATTTTTTGAGGAAACACCATACTGTTTTCCACAGTGGCTGTTGACTCTACAGTGCTGTCTTTTATTACACACAATTGCTGCTACATTATATGCACTCAGTAAACTAAAAGGTTGTTGAATGGAGAAATGTATATAAATGAAAATAATAGTACTTTTTCATATATTAAAGTAGTTTTTTAATATACTAACAAAAGTATACTGTCCATTACATAAGTAATCATTTCCCTATATGCAACAATTTCCCTATTATTAGGCATCCAAATATCTCTTTCTTATAAAATACTTTGGCTATATATATCCTGCCTACATTTTAATTGTTTCTTTAGAGTAATGTGTATGTATTTTTATTTAAAAGTTTTTGATAAATACATATTAGAAAATTGCTTTTCAGAATTATTATATTAAATTCATACTCAAAGCAAAAATGACTGAGAATATCTGTTAATTTGAATTTAATGTTTTTAGTAGCATAGCTAAACAGTTTTCGTTTATCAGCAATATTCCTTTTGTGAATCTATTGACAGGTTTTTTTCCCCCTTACATTTTATTGAATACTGGCACTATTCTGAGTGTTTTAAATGTAGTGAGCCAGTTCTCACAACAACCCTATAAATAGTAGTATATTCCTATAACTCCCATTTCAGAGATGAAGAAAATAGTTGGGATGATTTCTAATGTTGTCTAACAAGATTTTTTTTTTCTGATTTAGATAAACTCTTTACATAGTAAAATGATTACCCATGTAGACAATTGCAATGCTAATGGTTTGTTATGCAAATTTTCCTTTGTCAGATTTATCAATAAACTTCATTTTGTAAGTTAAGTTCATTGAAAAGTTAAATTCACAGGGATATTCACTCATATATTATCCTTGTATTGTGTTTGTTTGTTTATTTTGTTTATGAGCCCTATCCATTTCTATTCATTTTGATGTGATCATGGGAGGAGTTGAACTTAGCATTTACCTATTCTTGCTATCTTGGCTCTGCCCCTCAGTTAAATGTTCCTCAATGATTCTTCAACATGAAAAGTTACTTGAACAAATTATGTTGTATAGAAATATCACTAACTCCTATAGCCTAATTTATTCCTCTATCATCTCCATCTTAAATTCAATATAAGAAAGTCCATTTATTCTCTTATCAAATCTGATCGATTATATAGTATTCAGATATATTATGCTTTCTTAAATAATTACATAAATGTATGTATGTATATATATACATATATATACATATTTGATACGTTTGTTTTATATAAAACTTTTTTAGTTGGTGATTACATATAAGTAATTGTGAAACAAAATTAGAATATACTAGAGGTCAAATGCATGAAAATTCATATGCACCGAGACAGGGGGGCTGGGTCCTCCTCATCCTGATCTGCACCCACTCAGAGTCCAGAAGCCATCACTAGGAGCGGGCCTAAGCCACAGTCTGGCCTCCCTCTGCAGGAAGTGACCTGGCGGGCCCCCCAATTGCCCCTCTGCCATGGCTGTTTGCTGCTGCCAGCCTCCCCCCCCATTGTCGTTCCCTCCCTCTGCCTGCTGGCAAGCACCTTGGCTGGCCTGGTGCAGTCTGCTCACTGGCCCCATCCCCCACCAATTGGTTGTTCTACTGTTCGGTTGATTTGCATATCACACTTTTATTATATAGAATGATTTATAGCTTTAGGTACATTATTTACCTTTTAATTAGTTATAGCTTTTTTGTGCCTCAGTTAGGTCTTACATGAGCTAAGCAAACACTATAGGCAACATATAAGTGCATGTGAGAATATATGGAGCTAGGACAGTTGATAAAGGTACTAATCTTGCAAATTTCAGTGGCAGATTTTATAGAATGCTTTTGTCAGATACTATGCTAAATAACTCAGTTTTTAAAAGAATTTTGATGTTATTATAATTTATTTCATTAGTGATTATTTGAAAGTTGCTCTGAATTGTATTATGACTGTGACTATTCAGAGTGCTTCTCAGAGATGGTATGCTGTTATAACTCAATTAGGATAGACTATGTATTTATGTAATGTGTTTTATAATAAAGAAAAGTACTTCATTTACATGTTCTCTGTCTCATGGTAGCTATTATGCTAGGTATTTTATATATAAACTTTACATCACTTTACTTAGCTTAATTTTTCTGAACTGCTGTGAAATCCTATCTAATAAAAGAGTAATATACAAATTAACCATCACTCTGCTACACCCACAAGCCAAGCCCACCAGCCAATCAGAAGAGAGTATGCAAATTAAGCCAACCAAGATGGCTATGATCATGGAGTGAACAGGAGGCTTTGGTTTCCCTGGCAATGGAGGAAGCCAAGCTTTCCACACACCCTGGTGGGCCCAGGCCTCTATTCAAGGCTACAAAGTTTCAATTGTAGAAGATAAATACATCCCAGATAACAGGGCCTCCACTTGGGTTATGGGGGAGGGGGGTGCGTGGCCAGCCTGCAAACCACTACAGGCCCCTCACCCAGGCCCCAAAGGAACGCCCAACCTGATCCGGAACACCCTTCAGGGAAAACCAGCCAGCTCCTTCCCATACACCAGGCCTCTATCCTATCTAATAAAAGAGTAATATGCAGATTGACCATCACTCCAAAACACCAAGTTCAAAGATCCTGCCACCATGTGGACACAAGATGGCTACTACAAGATGGCCAGCAGGGGAGTGGAGTTGGGAAGGACCAGGCCTGCAAGGAAGGGAAGTTAGGGGTGACCAGGCCTGCAGAGGAGGGCAGTTAGAGGCAAACAGGCTGGCAGGGGAGCAGTTAGGCATCAATCAAGCTGGCAGGGAAGTGGTTAGGGGCAATCAGGAAGGCAGGCAGCTGAGCAGTTGGGAGCCAGCAGTCCTAGATTGTGAGAGGGATATCCAACTGCCCATTTAGGCCCCATTCTACGTCAGACATCGTTTGAGGGGTCCCATATTGAAGAGGGTGCAGGCTGGGCTGAGGGATACAAACCCCTGTGCACCAGGCCTCTACTATAGATATAATTATAGATACAGACACTGAAATTCAGACAGGTAAATTACTATTAGAAGGTCACACAGCTAATAAGTGCTAGAGCCAATATTTGAATGTATAGGTCTCTGCGTCTTTTCTGTATGCCTAATACAATGTGTAGATAATTTGGTGTTATCTTCTCAATCACTGAATAGTTTCATTAGTATATATGTGTAGTCAGAAAGTTTTTTCCGCTTATAAAGATATTCAACCTAATGTTATTTATTACTTTTCCCCAATCCTATCTAATAAAATAATAATATGCAAATTGGCAATACCTCCCCTACACCACACCCACCAGCCAATCAGAGCAATGATGCAAATTAATCCAACCAAGATGACTATGGCCACAGAGAGAGCAGAAGGGAGGCTTAGGTTACCCCTGGCAATGGAGGAAGCCAAGCTTTCCACAAACCCTGGCAGACCCAGGCCTCTGTTTAAGGCAACAACATTTCAATGGCTGTGTGAGCAGAAGGCTTGGCTCCAGGCTGCAAAGTTTTAATTATAGAAGATAAATAAATCCTAGATACAGGCCCTCTGCTGGGGTCGCCAGGGGGCATGGCCAGTCTGCAAACCACCACAGTCCCCTCGCCCAAGCCACCCCATGCCCCATGAGAACCCCCAACCTGATCTGGAACACCCTTCAGGGCAAACCAGCTGGTCCTCACCCATGCACCAGGCCAATATCCTATCTAATAACAGTAATATGCAGATTGACCATCACTCTAACCCACAAGATGACAACACCCATGTGGCCAAAGATCCTGCCCTCCATGTGGATACAATATGGCCAGAAGGAGAAGGCAGTTGGGAGGGACCAGGCCTTCAAGGGAGGGCAGTGGGGGTGATTAAGTCAGCAGGGGAGGGAAATTAGGGGTGACTAGGCTGGCAGAGGAGGGAAGTTGGGGATGACTGGGCCTGTAGGGGAGAGCAGTTGGGGGAGACCAGGCCTGGGGGGAAGGCAATTAAGGGTGACCAGGCCTGCAGGGAAGGGCAGTTAGGGGAAAAGAGGCTGGCAAGGGAGTAGTTAGGCATCAATCAGTCTTGCAGGGGAGTGATTAGGGGGTGATCAGGCTGGCAGGCAGAAACGGTTAGGGGCAATCAGGAAGGCAGGCAGGTGAGCAGTTGGGAGCCATTAGTCCTTCATTATGAGAGGGATGTCCAACTGCTCATTTAGGTCCAATCCCAGTAGGATCAGACATCCCTCAAGGGGTCTCATATTAGAGAGGATGCAGGCTGGGCTTAGGGACACCACTCCCCCATGCACGAATTTTATGCACTGGGCATCTAGTATAAGTAAAATAGACAAACCCTTAACTAGACTAAGAAAATGAGAGAAGACTTAAATAAATCAAATCAGAAATGAAAGAAGATACATTATAACTGGTGACATGGAAACAGAAGGATTATAGGAGACCTTACACATACATAACAAAATCATGAATTCCTCTAACTACACAATGTACCAAAACTAAATCATGAAGAAAGCAGGCACCTAAACAGACCCTTAACTAATGTGGAGAGAGAATATGATTTTGTTTATTTTTTTAAATGTTTTTCACTAATAGTAACAAGTAGAGAGCAGAATGAATGAAACAGACCTCACTGAGACTTCAAGATCTAGAGGTATCCAAGTCTTGTTTAAAGTGTAGCTGCTAAAGCAATCCTCTTTCTTCTCTTTTAACTTCTCCTGGGAGTTAGAGACAGCCAGGCAAGCCTTCTAGCTACCTTTCTATTCTTTGCATTAATATACCAACACTCTCTCACCTCTCAAATCTTTTTTTATATACATTTCTTTTCAATTTTACCTTAATTCAATAGGTAGAGCAAGCAAATCTGGCACAGTGGGCACTTGGTTTTAACAATAAAAGACAGTTTTTCTGAGCAGAAAACACCAAAAATGAAATTTTTATATTTTTCTCAATATAGGGCCAGAAAGAGTCATTTGGGGTGATCAGAGATTAAGTGGGCAGTCATTTCCAAACTCTCATGGTTCTCAGATGGTGAGGACTGGGCTCCATGCACTGCTGGAGGGGTTCCATCAGCACACATAAGGGTTTGTCTGAGGTGATTCCTACATATTAGTTTTCTTCTTTCCTGTCTTTTCCAGAAATCAGTGTTAAAACTCGCATTCTCTATTGAGGTTCAATTTTGGTTAAGGTTATGTGGGAGGTTTTATTAGGAAATGCTAGAAACTATTCTATAAGTATAGTGCTTTTTATACAAAGAGCTTTCGAGGTAGGCTAGTTGATGATTTTTGTTGTTTTAAAATGTATTATTATTGTGTGTACATAAAACAACCTATTATATATACACTGAATGGTCAGATTATTATGATCTCTGAATGCATAATAATCCGGCCACTCAGTGTGTGTGTGTGTGTGTGTGTGTGTGTGTGTGTGTGTGAATTCATGCATGGGTGGGGTCCGGCCAGAGAGAAAGGGACATGGGCGGTTGGCTGGCCTGTCTGCTGGTCGAATTCCTGGGTGAGGAACAAATTGCATATTAGCCTTTTATTATATAGGATATACACTAAGTGGCCAGATTATTATGCTTTCAGAGATCATCATAATCTGGCCACTCAGTGTATTTAGCTTCAAAGATCATCTGTCTTCATTTTTTTTTCTAAGGCCTTTTGAGTGTTGAGGGCCTGAGTTTGGCTAACAGTTATAAATATGTAGCATCGACCAGTAAAATACTCTATAACAGATAGAATGAAAGTAGTTCCAAAGATGTATATATTTTATCAACACAAGATATTTTTCATGTTTTACAATTTTAAAAAATCATTTACAATGGAAATATTTGGACATTCTTTGCATTTTATTTTAGTGTATTTCAAGAAGTGGGTTTTATAATATGTACTATAAGATAATGATGTTTATACTATATATATAAAGATATATGTATATATATGTATATGCTAATTTAATTGGCTAACACAGAATCCATGTATATGTTCAGTAATTTTTTGTGATGTGGAGAATTATAGTAGTCTCATCTTTTGAAAGCTTATATGCTTCCTGGTGCTTCATATGCACCCTCTTAGTACTAGAAGAGTGATTGCATGTACAACAGCTCCCTTAGAGTTTTATGTTTTATTTATTTTGTTTTAGATCTTAGGCTGAGGAATCTGTTGTTACTTCCTGCAATGTCACATGACCTTCTCAATGATTTGCCAGCAATGTGCAATAGGAGGCAGTGTGGTATTTTTTTATTCTGTTCACGTGTTGGGACCTAATATTATTTTCTGGAGAGAGATTGCATTATTCCAGATCAAGCCCTCTGATGTTTTTGAAATATTACCATCATTGATATTCGGGAGAACTAAAAGGACAACCACAAGGTTCAGTCCCCAGGAGAACCTCTTGTTTGCTTTACATGTTCTCCCTTTAGTTGAATGTATTTATGATTTTTCTTTAAGAGTGCGATTCAGGAACATCATCGTGGTCTAAGACCTCAGGATGGGGAGGCTTGTAATTTGATTTGACTCAGAATTAAGCAGAAATGATAGTGACTTCCTTTTGCAAGAAACTAAGCAGGGCATCGGTAGGAAGAACTGAGCCTCCGAGCCATAAAGAAGATTGGATGGCCCACTTGTTTCATGCACTTTAATTCAGAACCTGGAGTTGATACTTTATATATATAATTGATTTTTCACAGAGAGGAAGGGAGAGGGATAGAAAGTCAGAAACATAGATGAGAGAGAGACATAGATCAGCCGCCTCCTGCACACCCCACACTGGAGATGTGCCCGCAAGCAAGGTACATGCCCCCGACTGGAATCGAACCCGGGACCCTTCAGTCCACAGGCCAACGCTCTATCCACTGAGCCAAACCAGTCTCAGTGGAGTTGATACTTTTTGCTGCCTGTCTTGCTTGCCAGTTTATTAAAGTTGGCATTGGCTTTCATTAATTCAATTTGTTTTCTTTACATTTACTAGTGTCCTGTTTTGTTTTACTAAGGTGGCAAAATTTTATTACAATTTTTAACTGTCTCATCAATAAAAAGTATTTTGGGATGCAGATTGAATTTAGCTGGGAATGACTCATCAGTAAAAATTATATTTGGACATAAACATGTTTTGGCTGTAATTTGGCTCAGGCATAGATTTTGTATTATTTTAGAAAATTGTTGTTTCATCATGAAATACTAAAGTTTAAAAAACTCTAAATAAAATGCTCAGTTCTACTCAACTAAATTGAATATATAATTGGCCATTAATATGTACCAATATGTGTAAAAGTGTAAGTTCATTATATGGTTAAAAGGCATGACTTACTTTGGAAAAGTGTAATATATAGTTGGTATGCCTAAACTTATATGTGTTTAATGATCATAGGACTAAACGATGGCATTATTTGTTTTAAAAAATCACATTAATTGATTTTAAATATTTTCTAAAATTAAGTTGTGCATTTTTAAAAGACAAATTTGTACAAAACAAATTTCTGCAATTTGTTATATACATGTAATGTCACAATATCTCCCTCTCCTTCCCCGATCTTAACCATAGACAGCTGTTTTAAAATGTATGGTTTGTCATAGCAGCATAATTCACCATAGCTAAGATTTGGAAACAGACTAAATTCCCATCAGCAGATGAGTGGATTAGAAAACTATGGTACATCTACACAATGCAGTACTACACTGCTATAAAAAAAAAAAAAAGAATTCTTGCCATTGGCCGCAGCATGGATGGACCTGGAGAGCATTATGTTAAGTGAAATAAGCCAGGCAATGAAAGAAAACAAAAAACACATGATCTTATTCATTAATGGAAAATAAAGAACATTATAACCTGATGAACAAAAAGATAGATACAGAGGAAGTAAAGCACCCAACAGACTGTCAAATTACAGTGGGAAGGCTGGGGAGTATTGGGGAGGGAGAGAAAGAGATCAACCAAACAAGTTGTATGCATGCATATAAGCACAACCAATGGACATAAGACAGTGGTGGGGTAGGATGAGGGCATGTGACAGGGGGTAGGGGAGGCTGGGGGAAGGTAAATGAGAGGGGGAAAAAGGAGATATATGTACCACTATATGTAATACTTTAAACAATAAAAAATTTTTAAAAAATGAAAAAAAAGTATGCTTTGTAGTGTTTTTTAAAATACTAGGTGATGATGGCAATATGGAAGGCTAAAAAATGAAAACTACATCATTGGGGGGAAATATTAAAAAAGAGTTCACAGCCAAAACCAGTTTGGCTCAGTGGTCTGCATACTGAAGGGTCCCAGGTTCGATACTGGTCAAGGGCATGTACCTTGGTTGTGGGCACATTCCCAGTGGGGGGCATGCAAGAGGCAGCTGATCGATGTCTCTCATTGATGTTTCTAACTCTATCTCTCTCCCTTCCTTTCTAAAAAAAAATCAATAAAAAGTATATTAAAAAAAAGAACAGAAGAATGTCAGACATAAATAAGGTGCAAAGATGGTATGGTAAAGGCAAAGAAGCAAATCTACTCCAGGCAGGAATAGGAACAGAAACAAAATGATCATGAGAAGGTCAGAAGCTATGGAGATGGGTTCCTAGCAGTAGAAGGTGCCTCAGTCAGAACAATGGAGATAACACATAACTCAATAAGTCCTGATAATGAGTGTGGGCTTGGATTGCGTGTTGGATAAGTTTGATAAGGTAAGGAAGCCTTTTTTGCAGCCCTCTGAACAGGTAAGTAGCACAATGAAGCAGTGTTTTCACTTCTACTAGTCACTTATAAATCAGGAACAAATTTCTGGGGAAGGTATCTGGACATAGAAAAAAGTAAATGAAAGAAGAATGAGCAGTCAGGAAGACTATAAAGCTGAAAGGTCTGTGTCAGACCAGACAGCTCATAAACAGTCAGAATGTGTGAATAAGTGTTTTATAGAGGACACTGTTAATGTTGAGGTAAAAGGGCAAAGACATACTAGAAACATGACACTGTGCTGAATATTCAGGTAAGTGAGCTGCTAAATGTATCCAACATGAAAGGAAGAGGTGATAAAAGAGAGAACAACAAAAATATGAGCTGATATTTCAGTGCAGGCAAGAGGATAAAAGATGAAAGAATAATTATGTACATGGAGTAAGCAGATTTTAGCTCCTTAAAAACAAGCACTATATCCTGTTATATTTTTAAAACCACATTTTTAATACCTTGAAACTTGAAGTCACTCTATATGTACTTGTTAAATGAATGAAAGAAGGCTTGTCATAATTTCATAACTGATTGAAGTTAGAATTCAAAACAAAAAGTGTCTCCCAGGTTTTGAGATGGAATGATTAAGGGGTACTCCATTTGAAGTGGAGTAGAAAGAACAATGGCTCCCAAAGATGCCTAATCCTTATCATGGGGAATCTGAATATAGTAGGCTATATGGAAAACGGGTTGCTAATTGGCTGACCTTAAAACACGGAGACTATTTGAAAAATCTAGGTAGGCCCAGAGTAATTACAAGTGTCCTTAAGTTGTGGAAGAGGAAAGCAGAAGTTTTAGTGTCAGAGTGATGCCATTTGAGACAGATTCAAGTGGCTCTTGCTAGCTTAGAAAATGAAAGGAGGCCATGATCCAAAAAACATGGGGAGTCTTTAGAAGCTAGAAGGCAAGGAAAAAGTTCTCCCTTAGGACCTTCGAGTGAACCAGCCCTGCCTACACTGAGATTCTAGAATTCTGTCCTCCAGAAATATAAAATTCATTTGATTTGTTACAGTAGCAATAGGAAACTACTGCAAGTTGTTTGGGGAAACATATACAGCATTTAGTGTGAAAAGCATTGATTTTGCTATTTGGATTATTGACTGAATATCTAGATGGTGAGTTTGGAGGAAATTGCTTAAATTCTTTGTATGTCAGTTTCCTTATTAATTATTTCCTTGGCATCCAAAAAGACTGTTCTTCACTGTATTGCTCTCTCTCTGATTGGCCTTTTTTGACTTCTCTCTTTCTCTTTTCTTTTTTAATGATTTAACTATTATATTCTTATTCTAATTTTCAAAATTTATTTGCCCAAATGAGGACCCCATTTATTTATTCAACACTTAATCTTCAAATTACATCATATTTGACTCTTTAGGGCCATTAGGAGGACACAACAAGCTCAACTTGTCTGTTAAAAAGTTTATCGTGCTGTCCCTTTCCCCAAATTCTTTTTAAATACTGCAATAAATTAAATTACAAATGTTTTAAGCATCTAAAACATCAGTGTTTTAACTTTTCTGGTTAGTTAAATCACATACTTTTATTCTTTCTTCATCATCCTCATTGAGGAGAAGCCTGGGAAGGAAATGGACATGAACACAATATATGTCAGATAGTGAAATAGAGCTTTTCTTTTACATCAAATAGGGATTTTTGAAAAATATTAAACTGATTTCCTTAAACTGAAGTACAAAGCTTCACTGTGTCTTTCCAAGCATTTAAGCAAAGGCATTTATAACTTCTAAAGAAAGAAGATGCCATATAAAATAGGGGTTGGCTAACAATTTTTCTGTAAAAGACCATAGCAAATATTTTAAACATTGTGAGTCAAATATAATCCCCGTCTCATATTTTTCTTTTTTTTTTGGTTTCTTTTTATCATTTTTAAAATATAAAATATATTCTTAGGTCTATAAACTTAGGTTTATAAACCATTCATAAACAGACTCAATTTGGCCCACGGACTGGTTGGTTTGCACACTATAGTTTGTCAAGTAGAACAAATAGGACATTGCTGAACTGTGTCATTGTGATAAAATATGTTGAGAAAGAAAAAGTGTTTTCTTCCTTCTAAATTATAAATCTTTCCTTTCATCTATCAGGAACTGGTTCTGATAAAACTGGGTTATTTTTACGATTAGCTATCACATAGAGAAATGGATTTAAAGGACATCCCTAAAAGACAAGAAAGGGAAGTAAAAAGTCCTTCTAGAGCTGAGAGGTGAAGCCAAAGAAAGAGAAAGGCCAGCACTTAAACACTTCTCTGCACCATCAGGTCAAATCACAAGGGTAGAGGTGACAGAAATATCTAATAATATTTGGAAGGAAGGATTTCAGAGGAGGGGGAAATGTTCCCTTCTCTTAATGTATAGCCCAAGAAAATTATAGCTCATTAGAGAGGCACCTTATCCAAAAGATTTAAATGTAGTAGAGCAGCTTTGGCAGAGGGTGGTGGTAGACATGGCCTGAGATAATCTTTCTGACATACTTAGCTGCTGTTAGGCTTGCAGAAGATTTAAGTACCTAATGTCTTTCCTGGAAGCAGGAAGCTAAGGTACTGAAAGAACTGGTGGATAAGAGACCTGATGTTTGAAAAGAAAAGGGAGCTTCAAAGCTTCATAATAGTGGAATCTATATGGGACTATAAATTTTAAAAACATATGCAATTCTAATGCCTAGATAGACAAATTTAGCAATAGGGTATCCAGAAACCCAGACGAGTGACTGTCTCTCAGTGGGTATCTAAAGAACAGTGTGGTGGGCATGACTATTTCTCAAGATTCAATCCAACAGTGATAGAACATAGATGACCACAAATGTTCTGATGCTCCTATCATAAGATGGGTATTATGCCTCCCTCCTCTTGAATCAGGACAGATTCTATGGCTGCTTTGACTAACCTAGTGTGGTAGGAATAAACATTATGCCAGGCCTTAAAGGGCAGGCAAATTCTTCTTCCTGTCTTTTGCAACACTTGTTCTTGGTACAGTCTCTATGGAAATCTCCAAACCCAATGTTTTGCACAGCTCAAGCCACAGGAGGAGGCCACAAGCAGGCATTCAGGTCCATGCCCCAAGCTGAGCTGCCAACAGTCTTCATCCAGCAATATGAGAGAGCCACGATGGATGGCTAGCCCAATTGATCCCTTAGGGATGTCTGTAAACTTAGCTGATTTCTGACTGCTTCTATACAGGACCACCTCAAGTGTTTACCCTGCAATAGAACCTAGTTAGCACACAGAGGCATACAGACAGAACAGTAGCAATAGATCCTTAAAAGACAGGCCAAGAGCACTTTATCATTCCAGGGAGAAGAGTTCTCCAAGTGAAGCACTCACACTAGGAGTGGATATTTCATGAGTGATAAGTAGCTTTCTATCTAAGAAAAGAGTAACATGCAAATTGACCATCACTCCAACATACAAGATGGCTGTCCGCACGTGGACACAAGATGGTCACCACAAGATGGCTAGCAGGGGAGGGCAGTTGGAAGGGACCGAGCCTGCAAGGGAGGGCAGTTGTGGGCAATCAGGCCAGCAGGGGAGGGAAGTTGGGAGGGACCAGGACTGCAAGGGAGGGCAGTTGGGGACAATCAAGCCTGCAGAGCAGGGCAGTTAGGGGTGACCAGGCCTGGAGGGGAGAGCAGTTAGGGATGACTATGCCTGTGGGGGAGGGCAGTTAGGCATCAATCAGGCTGTCAGGGGAGTGGTTAGGGGCAATCAGGAAGGCAAGCAGGTGAACAGTTGGGAGCCAGCAGTCCTGGATTGTGAGAGAGATGTCCAACTATCCGTTTCGGGCCTAAACGAGCAGTCGGACATCCATAGAGGGGTTCCAGATTGGAGAGAGTGAAGGCTGGGCTGAGTTTAGGCCTCTAGTTTAATAGTAAAGTGACTTGGATTTCAGAGTTAACTTTTACCACAGCTACATATATGGTTTCTCAAAAGGTATGGGTTATCACAGTATGGTCTGCAGACCCAGAAGTTTCTGAGATCCAGTTAGGTAATCTGCAAAGTCAAAACTATTTTAACCTAATTTTAAGATTTTTGTTTTAATATTTGCATTGATGGTGTAAAAGCAACAATGCCTGACACTGCTGGTGCTGAATCAAGGAAGTGGCACCGAACCATACTAGATACAGGTCATCATATTTTTTACTAGCATGCACTTGGATTAAACACTTCCAATTTCACTTAATAGTGTCCTAGGTAAAGTAGGAAAAGTTGGTAATTTTATAAATTTTGACCCTTGAGTGTACATTTTTCTATTATTGTGTGTGACAAAATGGAAATATGCATAAAATTGTCAACGTAAGAAACTTTGAAACCTGTAAGAATTCTTATGAGGTTTTTGTTTTTTTTTGTTTTTTTTTGTTTTGTTTTGTTTTTTTTTTGAGCCAAACTGATGACAATTGCTAGGAAGAAAAATCTCAAGGGAATGAGACAATGTTCTAGAGAATGGAAATCTGCATTTTATTTTATATATTGGAATCAAAGGAGGAAGCATGAGACAGGTTACATGAAATGAGCTGGTGGTACACTAGGGAGGAGGGAGTAAGGAAAGTGGAGAAACATCTGAGACTGGATAAAAAGTAAAATAGACACATACTTCTTTTACATCGGTGGCTCTATGATAGTTAATATTTACAGCACATGGAGATGGAATTTGCTCAATAAGATAACAATAAGGGGTGGAAGTCTTATGCTCTTGGTGGGAGATTGGGCCATGAGGGGTCTGGAAAAAGAGATTATGCAAACATTATCTTAGATGCAAAAAGACAACAGACAGGCTCTGTTAAGGTAAAAATTGATCTTTATCTTGTCCAGAAGATACCAGCCTAGGACATGACTATCTATCTGCCATGGCTCCCTTTTAGTTAAAAATTATTAATATCAGACCATACTAGTGAAGCATCCATCTTACATAAAAACTGCTGTTTGAAATTTTAACCTTGCTATTGGCTTATGTAAATATTTGCTTGCTTAAATAATAAAGAAAACGAGGCTATTCTTACTTCAGAGAGACCATTTAACCTTCCCTGGACAAAATTATCAGTGCTGGCACCAGGCCAGGCCTTTGGTTGAGGTCTTAAGGCAGTGGTCCTCAACCTTCCTAATGCCGTGACCCTTTAAGATAGCTCCTCATGTGGTGGTGACCCCCAACCATAAAATTATTTCCGTTGCTACTTCATAACTGTAATTTTGCTACTGTTATGAACTGTAATAAATATCTGATATGCAGGATGTATTTTCATTGTTACAAATTGAACATAATTAAAGCATAGGGATTAATAACAAAAACAATATGTAATTATATATTGTGAAATATTTATTTCTAATTACAAATAAATGAAATTTTGTCTTGAATTGTGGTGTAGTATGGGCAACAGTCTTCATATAACAACAGTAAACTACATTGCTACATTTTGCTATACCGAGGAGTTGTGTGTTGGTTCCTAAGACCATGGGAAATAGGTGTTTTCCAATAGTCTTAGGCGACCCCTGTGAAAAGATCATTTGACCCCAAAGGGGTCGCGACCCACAGGTTGAGAACCGCTGTCTTAAGGCCTCAGCACATGGGGGCCCTTTAAGAATTTACAAAGGGGCGGGAAACATCCCATATTTAGGAGATAAAGAAGGTAAAAACATATAAATAGGGAAAATTTCAGCATGTTGGGGCCCAGAATTTGAGAAACATTTTCCTCTGGACCTGCATGTAATAAATGTAACTCCAAACGCTCAGAACATGGTTTGATTATTCTGGATTTCTGTAACACTAGGTGGTTACTGTGCTTGCTAAGTTTGTGATGCCACCATGCAGACCTCCCTTGAGCTTGTCAGCTTTAATATGTGGCCCTTTCATCCACAAAATTCTATATAGCAAAGTATGATATTTGTAACAAGGAAAACCATATGAGTGCTTTTTTTTTTTTTTTTGAGTTGTGAGCTAAATTAGCTGCTTCCCTGCCCCACCCCCATATTCCCCCATGGGTCACTTTTTTAACTTAAAACAACAACTGACAGAGAAACATTTGGGTGTCAGGCAGATAATTTCTTGAAAATAAAAAAAGTAAGCCTATCATTTAAAAAATATGCCCATTGCTTGTATTTGTTATTGATGGTAAAATAAATGTTTTTAAAGAAACATTAGAAATTTGGGTCCTAAGCCAAACAATGCTCCTTCACCCTGTGAGGTCCCTGCCCTAAACTCCATGAATATTTTGTTACATGACAAAAGGGACTTTGCAAATACAATTAAGGTAACCAAATCTTAAAGTAGGGAGATCATCCTGGATTTTCCCTGAGGAGCCAATCTAATCACATAAACCTTTTAAGCAGGAGACTTTGTCTACCTGGAAGCAAAAGAGATGTGGCATAAGAGGAGGCCAGAGATATGCAAAGATGTGAGTATGCAACATGCTGTCTTATGTTTGAAAATGGGAAGTGCAACATGGCTAGCCATGCAGTTGTCTTTTAAAAGCTGAGAGCATTCCTGGCTGACAGGTTATAGGGAACCAGGGAATACAGACCTACAGCCACATGGAGCTGAGTTCTGCCAACAGCCCCAAAAATCTGGAAACAGATTCTCCCCCAGAGTTTCCAAATAAGAGCAATGCTGGCCAATACCTTGATTTTATCCCTGTAAGACCCAGAGCAGAGGAACCAGCCAAGTCCAACTGGACTTTTGAACTACACAATTGTGAGATCATGAACTAGTGGTGATTTATTATGGAACTAATGGAAAACAAATACATTTGAAAAGCTATTATTTACTTCCTTATGCTTGACAGGTATTACTTATGAGATCAGTGGTGATATTAATGAATATGTTTTTGACATTGTACAATGAAATGTGTCAACATATGGGAGATCTATATAACTCATTCAACTAATATTTTCCAAGAAATGTTACAAACTGATGCATGAGTAGAACTATTCAAATTACAAGTCTAAAACTTGAGTCCATAAAAAGTACAAAATTATTCAGGTACTAATACTTAATTTAGGATCTCACTTGTTGAGTTTTGTTAACCATATCAAAAGAGAATATACAAAATTATATGAAAAGACTATTAGAACACACCTTATGTTTCCAACATACATGTATATGAGGTTGGATTTCCTTCAAATATTACAGCTAAACATATTTCAGCAGGTTGAATGCAGAATTATTTATGAGAATCTAACCTTCTATTGAGCCAGATGTCCAAAAATTAAAGAGATTTATAAAATATAAAGCAGTGCCACTCTTATCACTAACTTTGTTTGGAAATGTGGTATTAATATATAAGGGAGTTTTGTTATTCTAAAATCAATATGTATTTAATATTTTTTCTCTTTGATTTCTAATATGGTAAATGTTAATAGATGAGATAGGTTATATTGTTGTTGTTGTTGTTGTTGTTGTTGTTGTTTTAAATTCAGCCGAAACCGGTTTGGCTCAGTGGATAGAGTGTCAGCCTGCAGACTGAAAGGTCCCAAGTTTGATTCCAATCAAGGGCATGTACCTTGGTTGTGGGCACATCCCCAGTAGGGGACATGCAGGAGGCAGCTGATCAATGTCTCTCTCTCATTGATGTTTCTAACTCTCTATCCCTCTTCCTTCCTCTCTGTAAAAAATCAATAAACTATATTTAAAAAAATATTCAAATCCTAAGATCAAGACACTTGAGAACCAAGTGTTACCAGGGAGACCAGTTCTTATCTTCTAGAAGGAAAGGTTGCAATCAAGAGACAAAGTGTAGAAAAGTGAGCAAGAATTTATTGACAGCAGCAAAAATATACTTAGGACAGTGAGACAAGGAAGGGTATAGAAGAAGCAACAGGAGAGCCTAGACTGAGCTGCTTTGGCTCACTAGGAAGTCAGAGAAAGGGAGGCTTTAGGGACAGGTTCAGGGAGTCAGCCTGTGATGAACTGCTGCTGCCCATTGCTCCCCTGGTAGCAAGTTTCATGGGCTCCCTTAGAGGTTAGGGAATACTTGCATGTTGGGGAAGATGATAAGGGAAGGGAATGGCACAGGTGTGCTTCCTAGATGGGGTGCTTCCTTTCTTTACAGGGGTTTTAAAGGTTGAGCATTTAGGGGAGAATCAATAGAATATTCATCAGCTTTATGCTGATGTACCAAAAGGAGATTTATTCTCTTTGTCTGTTCTTGCATGTGGTTGGCAAATGATTTCTTTTATCTGTCTCCCTGAGTAGGGTGATTTAAGCTGGTTGGGAGAAGTGCAAACATTTACTCTTAAGTATCCTTGGTTTAGGAAAGAATGGATTTACTAAGTGGCTACAAACTGCTCTGTAGCTATCTGTCTTAGTTCCCCTATTCCACTTGTGCTGGAGTTTTGCTAGCTTCTTACTATTCTATAACACAATTACTTCATTAATCCCCACAAGTAGACTTCATGAGGACCTAAGAGCACAATGTCCAGTTCTTTAGGAGGAGATGAGCTCTCTCTTCTATCTGTACCTATAAAGTATCTTGAGAAAGAAGAAAGGAAGGAAAAATGCTTTGAGAGGGGAAACTCTTGGTTTTGAATGTGAGCTCTGAACTGACTACATCAATTTGACAAAGCCTGTCTTAAACTTGAAGAAACCAAGTTTCCTTTAATCGGTAGGTGAAGTTAACCTACTTGAACCCTCACCCCTTTTCCCATTATCAAAAACAATGAATCCAGAATGTAGTGAGATCAGTTTAAAACAAAAAAACAACTTGCACTTCACCTCCTTTTTATAAATGAGAAAATTGACGTTCAGTGAGCACTGATGTCACTTCGTGCTTAGTTGACCATTGCCTTCTGCATCATGTATAATGTGAAGACACATCCTAGTTTATTGACTCTGTTATGTGCCACAAAATTTTTGAACTCTATGAGCTTTAGGTTTTATTCAAATAAGGTGATTTTATGTTTCCTAAATATACAGTTTTCTCTTTTCCCATATCCTATACATTTATTTTCTGTCTTTAGAATGTCCTTTTCCTCCTGATACATCTGGGGTGTTATACTCTTTAAAAAAAAAAGAAGAAGACAATTCATATGTCACCTCTTGTCTAAAGCCTATTCTGACTAACTCCCTTAAGACCTCCACCAACCATGATTAATTGCTTCCTTCTCTGCTATAACATTTCATACTTAATTCTAAATGGTACTATAGATTGCTTAGTGGAGTTATGTTTAGATAGAAAAGGAAAAATTAGGTAGTATACTATTTTTCTGGTAAATCAAAGAATTCTACTTTTCCACCTTTAACTTTTCATCGTACTTTTATTTCTCTACTCATCCCATCTGCCTCCACTGTTCAAGTTGGCAGCTAACTTTTAGTCCTTCTTAATATGTCAGTTGAGAGGCAGTTGTGTAGGAAACTGAAGACTTACTGTGAGATTAAGGTTGATTATTTCTTAATCTTGCCCTCTGTACCATGAGCACTTGGAAGATGTTCCAATTCTTGGAACATCTAGATGCATGCTGAGTGAATATGTGATTGATACATGCAGAAGTGATAAATATCTAAATTAGAAAATAACTTATTCTTTTTAAAGGTCCCTGCAATTCTTAAGCTCTGTATTTTTCTCTGAACCCCCTTCCTCATTTCTCCATTATTTATTCTTCTTTTCTTTGTCTTTGTTTATACGTAGCATTATTTCCTTTCTTCCGATTATTTTCCTATTTCAAAACAAATATATAGATTTATGATTTAAAATGACAGCAGCCTATGATGTAGACTTTTCTTTCTCCCATTTTTCCACCAATGTGGGAGATGAAGAGGAAATTTCACATCACAATCACAAATTAAGATAAACAAACTATCTGTTGCCGTTATGGTGAAGGTATAACAATTAATAGAACAATATTATCATTGATTATTCATGTTTAAAATAATTTGATGAGGAGGAAGAGGAAGAGAACCATGCCAGCTATAATCAAACACCACCAAATAACACATTATGTTTACTAAGCCCTAATAACCAGAAATATGGGCATTGCATTTACCATCTGGGTACCATAAAACCTTTCGTTTTTCATATTTTTTAGATATTTGATGAAAAAAAATTTAAAGAAAAAATAAAAAAGATAGTAAAAATAACTAGAATGGTTAATAAACTAAACATAGCAACACTTTTTCTATCAAGAGAATCATAGTGTACAAATATGATATAAAGTGAAGAATACTGTTAACATATACCTTTTTTTTTTGAATCATCACCTCAGCATATGTTTTTTATTGTGTTGAGAGAGAACAAGAGAGAAAGAGAAAGACACATTGATTAGCTGCCTCCCATACTTGTCCGGACCATGGATTGAACCCACAACCTAGGTATGTTCCTTGACTGGGGAATTAACCCGCAATCTTATGTTGTATGGGACAACACTCCAACCAACTGAGCCACCCAGTCAGGGCTGTCACATAGCTTGTACTTTTAACAAAATGGGTTGATTAAGGTTGTTGATGTAAAATATTGCATGGTTAGTTCCTTCTTGTTTTATAACTATTTAGTTAGGGATATACACATATATAATTTCCTGAGATTCCATTGTTCACTTAGAAGTTCTTAATTTAAAAAAATTAAGATTTCAGCTATATGATTAAGTTCCCTCTTGTTGTTTTGTCTAGAGTGTTGATTTCTAACTTGTGAAACATTTTCCTTTGTTAATTTTCTCCTCTTGATATTTTGGGTAGGAATTCAAAAATTCTGAATTCTCAATTATGTTCCATAAAAGCAAAATTCAAAATATAGAGATAGTATCTTCAGTTTTCTTCTATGCCTTCTTGAAAGATAGTATAGAACTTCAGGCCATGCAACAAAAAACCTGTTTATACCAACCTTCTGGCTATTCTATCATTCCTATTTTCCTATTTTAGTTACTGTAAACATCATTGCTAATAATGAATAAGTCATGAAGACTACTGATAAAATAATCTCCAGGATAATGAATAAGATATTTCAAGATATAGAAAGATTAAGCAATAAAGCTCTATATTGTAGCATAAATATAAAGGGCTCAATGGATCAATATAGTAATGATAAGATATAATATGTTTTATAGGATTTTTCAAAAGAAGTATATTTTATGACATCGGGAAAACCTTGAGTAAGAACAAAATTTACTAAATTTTACTTCCTACAAGTAGAACTACTCAAAAAAAATAAATAAATTCAAACATTAACATTTTATCTGATGGATTCTGATGGCATACTGAGGGTTAATATGTTCCTGCATATTAGCAGACAGCATTCAGAAGACATTCCTTATCTATGTACTTGCTTCATCTTTCCTGTTGTGATCAGATAAAATAATCAGGACAGGACATTGAGTATGCCTTGTCTGCAAAGGGTTATAGTACCTACAAAGGCAGTGCTAACAGGCAGATTGGAACCCAGAGAAACTATCCCAGCAATGTGAGCTGCAGATTGCTCTTCATTTTCTCTTCCTGCTGTCAGTGAGTATGGCCACATTACAGAATTCATATTGGACACTGAGCATTAACCAGGGAACCTTGCATATAAACCTGCTCTACTTTTGGAATTTAAGAGTAATGTTCCTCCAGAATCAGAGTATATATCTAAGATCTAAGTATGGCTCTAAAGTTCATCTCTCTGTGGGCAAACATGGGCTCAATGCAGAGCTATTTTATTCAAATAACAATCAAGAATTTTAAATGAAAATAACAAATAACATAGGACTTGCAAACAAATATTAAGGCACCAGAGTTAGGAAATATAATCATGAATATTCTGAGGAATAGCATTTCAAAACTGATTTTCAGTAAATGCATGAGAAGATATGGCCTCCATTTGCAGCAGCATGGATGGAACTGGAGAGCATTATGCTAAGTGAAATAAGCCAGTCAGTGAAAGAAAAATACCACATGATCTCACTCATTTATGGGTAATAAAGAACATTATAACCTGATGAACAAAAAATAGAGAGGAGAGAAGCATCAAACAGACTGTCAAATTACAGCAGGAAGGCTGTGATGGGGGGAGTTATGAGATCAACCGAAGGACTTGTATGCATGCATATGAGCATAACCAATGGACACAAGAAACTGGGGGTAGGAGACTTGAGGGCATGTGCCCTGGGAAAGGTCAATGGGGAAAAAAGGAGACATGTACTATTATTTGTAATACTTTAAACAATAATAAAAAAAAGTAAGAGGAAGCAAAAACAGATGTTTAAAGGGGTTGTACAAAGTAAAGAAGAACTACAAGGAGACTAATAAAGTCCTCATGATAATGGGTAATGAACAAAACTGACATTACAGAAGATGGATCCAGGATGTGAATGGTAAACTTTAAAATAGAAATAAAAGACTCAAAACTAAAAAAGGAAATGGGAATGCAAAGTGCAGATAAAGACATCCAGCCCATCTGAGCACTTTCTGACAAGATCAGAAAAACAAAAACAAGTCCAAAAATTCAAATCAACAGTATTAATAAAAGAGTAATCATTATCTACCTTGTTCCTAGATAATGGCTGTCACATCCTAGTCACTCAATAAATATTTTCTGAATGGATGAATTAAGAAAAGCAACTTGATAATTTTAATGGAATGTTTGCAAATTATAATTTATAACCAAACTAGAGGCCTGGTGCACAAAATTCATGCAACGGGGTTGAGGGGGAAGGGGAGTTGTCCTTCAGCCCAGCCTGCTCCTTCTCCAATCTGAGACCCCTCAAGAGATATCCAACTGCCCGTTGAGGCCCAATCCTACCTGGACTGGGCCTAAACGGGCAGTTGGACATTCCTCTCACAATCCAGAACTGCTGGCTTCCAATTGCACACCTGCCTGCCTTCCCAATTGCTCCTAACTGATTCTGCTTGCCAGCTTGATCACCCAAAACCATTCCCCTGCAAGACTGATTGATGCCTAATTGCTCCCCTGCCATCCTGTTTGCCCCTAACTGCCCTCCCCTGCATGCCTGGTCACTCCTAACTATCCTCCCCTGCAGGCCTGGTCAATCCTAAATGCCCTACCCTGCAGACCTGGTTACCCTTAACTGCCCTCCGTTGCAGGTCTGGTCCTCCCAACTGCTCTCTCCTGCAGGCCTGGGTCCCCTCCCCACAACTTTCCTCCTCTGCAGGCTTGATAATACCCAACTGCTCTCCCTTGCAGGACTGATTCCTCCCAACTGCCCCCCCCTGCTGGCCTGGTCACCCACAGCTGCCCTCCCTTGCAGGCCTGGTCTCTCCCAACTACCTTCCCCTGCTGGCCATCTTGTAGTGGCCATCTTGTGTCCACATGGGGGCAGTCATCTTGTGTGTTGGAGTGATGGTCAATTTGCATGTTACTCTTTTATTAGATAGGATAGAGGCCTGGTGCATGGCTGGGGGCCGGCTGGTTTGCCCTGAAGGTGCACATCAGGGTTAGGGTTCCCTTGAGGCCTGGGGTCTGTGGTAGTTTGCAGGCTGGCCATCCCCCTCATTGACCCAAGTGGAGGCCCTGGTATCTGGGATTTATTTATCTTCTACAATTTAAACTTTGTCGCCTGGAGCAGAACTAAGCCTTCTGCTCCTCTGTGGTGGCAGCCATTTCTCTTGGGATTTATTTATCTTCTATAATTGAAACTTTGTAGCCTTAAGCAGAGACCTGGGCTGGCCAGGGTGTGTGGAAAGCTTGGTTTTCTCAATTGTCAGGGCAACCCAAGCCTCTCTCCTGCTCTCTCTGTGGTGTAGCCATCTTGGTTGGGTTAATTTGCATACTCTGGCTTGTGGGTGTAGCAGAGGTACAGTCAATTTGTACATTACCCTTTTATTAGATAGGATAGGGCTGGCAGGAATAATGTATTTGGTCTGTGGACAGACTATAGCTCCGGTGCAGGGTTTGCTGGACTCTCTCCCTTTTCTTTACATCTCTCACTCTGTGAGAAGCAGACCTGGAATTTTGTTAGATTTGTTTACATTTATTTTACAATCTATTTGTCACTTTAAGAAAAAAAGTTAAGCCAACATTTAAATAATGTTATTTCACACATTCTCTTGGTCACACTTGGACCTAATTTCCAAAAGGTAGCTATTTCCTAAGTTTGAGTAGCAGCTGCTCCCTTTAGGTAGGACCTTTGTTTTCTCCCAGGACCACTTCACTGTTTACATTATTTGTCTAGACACTGGAATTACTGGAGTTTATAAGTCCTGCTTAACCACAAAGGAAAAGAATCAGCAAAAGTATGTTGAAATTGCTTATGACAATACAAGTTTATATAAAGGAAGGTCAATGCATCTAGAGACATTTAGGAAAACAATTAATTACAAAAATCAAGAATTAATTTTTGCAAGCATCTATACTAAAAATGTGGATTATCTACCAAATAAGAGAAGTCACAATCAATATTAGTCAATAATGGAGAAATAACTATAAAATTTCAGGATAAATTTTTATAATTTATAATGTTTATACTTAAATTGTTTTTCTGAATGCAACATTCTCTAAGGGGGATACCCTTAAGGATACATTACCAACATATTATTGAGAAATATCAATAATAATAAAAGCATAATATGCTAATTGGACCAGACAGCCTAACAACCTTCTGGAGGAAGCTGCAGCAGTGGGGGCTGAGGCAGAGGCGTTTAAGAGTGATCAGGTTTTCAGGTAGAGGGATTAGGAGTGATCAGGCAGGTAGGCGAGTGGTTAGGGCCAACCAGGCAGGCAGACAGACAAGCAGTTAGGAGCCAGAATTCCAGATTGCAAGTGAGATGTCCCACTGCCAGTTTAGGCCCGAGGGGTCCTGGATTGCATTTGCAAAAGGGTGCAGGCTGGACTGAGGAACCCCCTCTCCTCCTCCCCTTCTCTCCTTCTTCCCTCTTTCCTTCCCTTCCCTCGAGGCTCTTGTATATGTATACACATATTTTACAGTCAGGTAGAGCTCAAGAATATAAATACTTTGTTTAGTAGGATAGTGATGAGGTCTGATGCAAACTAAACATAGAATTTCCTAAATAATTATTGCACATGTGGTCATGACACTAAATAATAATGTCAAAATAATCTAAAAAACCCCACAAAAAACAGAAAACAATACCTCAAACTCCAAATCTCACACTAATAAAGGTTAAAAAATAGACGTGCCATCAGCAGACAGTGAAAACATTATTTTTCCTATATAAAAAGAAGAGATTCAAAAGATCAGTTCATGACTTTGATAATTAGATAAATTCAGGTTAAAGGATGCTTTTGAAAAACTTAAAGCTGAATAGCATTTACAGAATAGTAAGAAAACAAGACAATACATAACAATGTAGTAGTAATGATTTTTCCTGAGACCAAATAAGAACAGAAAGTTGGCAAAAGAGAAGTATCATTATCTATGATGCTGCAATTATAGTTACCACTTATTGGGTTCAATACATATTATTGGAGGCGGCAAACTAGATGCCTCCTTGTTCTGATTTGTCTGCTTCTGTAGGCTGACCCATTTGCTTCACAGCATAGTCATATGAGATAGATGTTATTATACTTACTCTTAAATTGAAGAAAGAGAATTTGGGTAATTTGAAACAATCCTCCCACTTAGAATGGAGATGAGAATTCAATCCCCAGAAACATCAGCCTACCCTTCCCACTAGGTGACAATCTCTAGTTCGCTAGGGATGATTCAATAGGTAAATTCAGACCAACAAATAGAGGACTCCACCCTAACTGAGGGAGGTGTGCTCAAATGTTTTTTAAGTGACATTTCAAAAAGAGCTTTGACATCGTCTTTGTAACAAAAATTGGAATTTTGTTAGATTTGTTTACATTTATTTTACAATCTAATTTTTTATTTTTAAAAACATCAATGAGTGTATGCTTTGTGGGGAGTGGGATCTGTAATGATTTTTGTGCTTAGGGAATTAAAAAACAATGTTTACCCAGAAGAGTGTTTCCCTGAGGTGTTGTCAGCAAACCATTTGTGTTCTAATCCTTGAGTAATCCTTGAAAGAGGGTGATCAAAATATAGGTGTGCCTAGCTCTCCATCCCCACCCGCTAGGCCAGTGGTTGGCAAACTGCAGTTCTGTTGACTAATGAGTTTGCCAACCACTGGGATAGGGGCTTAATCACAAGGAACAACAACAGCCTGTACTTATTGAAATCAAGAGTCTAGGTCAGTGGTTGGCAAACTCTTTAGTCAATAGACTGGCAAATTGCAGCTTTGTAGCCACATCTCAAATTGAGATTCTAGTGGTGAGGCCTAGAAAGCTAGAGGTTTAACATTTTATCTGGGTGACTTTAGTGAATGCTAGAATATGAAGATCACTATGTAGATGAAATCTAAATGAAGCTAGATTCCTCCTGTCTGGACATCACTTTCCCAGCTTTTCTGTCCTCTTTTCCATTAGGGAGCAGTAGCTCCCAACTGGTCCTGTTGTGCCATCTCCCCTCCTTCAGTATCAGCTGGACTCAGTGACTTGCTTGTCCTGAACAGAATGTGACAAAGTGATGGAATGTCACTTCTGATATCAGACTATAGCTATATGATGTGGCTACAAAGCTGCAATTTGCCAGTCTATTGACTCAGAGAAACTGTAATATAATTAATACATGTTGGTTTAAATGCTAAGTTTGGGGGTAATTTGATATCTACTGCAAAACTAATATTCCTCTAAGTTGAAGATGTAAGATCCACAGGACTGTCCACTAGCATTTTGATGATCCCAGCCCTCTTTATAGTCAGTCCTCTCTTTAGATTGTATTTTTCTAGCTTCTCCAGGTATGTTCTCTTCATTGTCCCTATTACCTAATTTCCTCACCATCTGGTGATCTTCAACTGAAATCTGCAGTTGCAGTTCCTAGAGTAGGTCTGTCTGGACAGTCACCAGGATGCCTCAGCTTTGATGCCCAGGTAGACTGGTGCAACTTGCTGTTCTTTACCTCATTTCTGAACACAATTAAAATTCAACATCAAATGTCTTCATTTGACTATATCCCAAGGGACCTTTGAAATATGCTAACATCAGAGTCTCCTTTCAAAAGGTTGGGTTGCTCAGATTAGCTGAGTTTATAGGATTAGAAAATATTTGAGGGTTAGTTACATAGAGGTGATTAAATCCAAAAAAGAAGATGAACTTTCCAAATGTGAGGATGATAAAGTCCCTGCCACCCCTCCAAAGTGTAATGTAGTATATGGGTGGCAGTGCTCGGAGAGGGTAGAGGGTGAGACTGTATTTTTTATAAAGCTATTTATTTTCTTAGGCTATTAAATATTTTTTTTAGAGTAGCCAAACTCCCCTAAAGTGATTGCTTAAGTGTAAATCTGTTGATAAAGCAATAAGATGATGTAGAGGGCATAGTGCTATCCTCTAAATTTTCCTTAAACCCACTGAGCAGTGAAGACTGAATCTAATGTACTGTGTTGTGGCTTGAACCTCTGCTGGGAGTGCGTGATTAACTGTGTTGGGAAACAACGCTGAGGAGGACTGCGGCCAAGAACCTCCCTGTAGTATATGGTAGCTAGACAATGACTTGGCCTGCCGATGCCAAATTAACTGATGTGCTCTGTCAAAACTACTAGTCAAGCTGTTTATTTGCCATTGGGGAGAGAAAATGACCTGAAGATTGCCTGGATTTTGCAATTTACAACGGCTTCTCCTCGCACTGTGAAGACAGACTTCCTGCTGAAGCTCTGTGTTTCAATATTTTATCCCCTAAGCTAATTGTCTGTGTTTACAGTATAAAGATAAAACACATGGGCTTTGAGGTCAGAGTACTGGGGTCCAGACTGTGGCCCCATCACCTACTAATCCTGTGTCCTTGTCCCGAGTATTTGAATTCTCCTCCTCAGTTTCCTCCCTGGTAAATGGGTATCATTTATAGGAGGAGAGAATAGTGAAGGTAAACTTTTAAAATTCTGGTTGGTCCATAACACTTAATAAATGTTAACTATAAATATTTTTATTATTAACATTATTAATAGCTCTGAATTTATAGGTTCCAGTGAAAAATCCTTTTTCTAAGCAATCATGTTTTAATTCCACTTGTATTTTACTTTCATAATTAGGACATTAAGCCTTTTGAGAGACTATAGCTCTGATTAAAGTTGAAGGCTTTAATTTTAAAATTTCTAAGTATTTTAAAGATAAAATTAAATATATATTTATAAATATACTTAGCTAGTTAGTCTCTAAAATTTGAGAGTACTAAACTGTTTATTTCTCCATATGTTTTTTTTTAATTTAATAGGTAATGACTTTAACATTTGCCAGTAGTAAATACTTCTATATTTACTGAAAATCAACAAAATTGGGCCTGCCTTCATGTTTGAAAAGAGGTTGTTCCAACTATAACTTTATATAATTTTTTTCAACTAATTTGTTCTTCATGCTTTATTCATTCTTCATAAAACTTTTCTATCTCCCTCCCACATTTAAGTAGATAAGGAATCATGTGTTCCTAATGCAGGTGCATATCCCAAGCTTAAGTTATTCTCTGATGTAAAAGAGGTAGAAATAGCCAGATGTTCATTTTTTTCTGCCAGCGTGATCAGCATTTAACTAGGAATCCTAAATGTGTTCCTTGTTTTTTCTTTTCATTTTTTCCTCAGAGGCAGTTGTAAGTGAACCAACTTGCTATATAAAGTGAATATAGTGTCAGTGTCTTTTAATTATCACCTTGTACACACCCTCAGTTTAGACAAGGTGATGCAGATTGGCCAGCCGGTCTGGGTCCTTGAAGGCCTTGACCAGTCCAGGTCATTCTATTAGTCAGAGTCTGGTAGATTAATTCCTACCCTGAATTCTTGATTTAGTGGCATTTATCCTAATGTTGGCATAAGGTCTTTGTTTAGTAACAAGAATTTCTTTAAAACTACATTATATTTTGAGAAGAACATCCCATCTTACTATATCTTCCTTGCAAATACGTGTCAGAATCATCATCTTAGTGATTGAACTGCCTAACCTTTTCTTAAAATAGAATTATAGGTTTAAAACTTTACTTTCATTTCCATATATGATGACAGCATTCAGATCAGCCTTGCAATTTAAAGAAGTTTCCAAGATAAAGGATGTTTGATACTCCTAATAACTATCACAACTTTGAAAAGGTAATTTCCCAAGAGTGATATTACCAGTCAGTAAAACATAGGCCAGTATTCTAGAGATATTCATTTTGGAGCTGCATGATGACATTGCTGTGGATTTCAAGCATATTGTAAAATATTAGGCTACTATATGTTTATACTCATAGTAGTTCTATTATTATTTTCAAGAAGATCTATTATAGTCTTAGAAATTGACTCATTAATTAAATCAGTCATTCAAAGATTATTTATTTTAAAGTTGTTGAACTTATTGAATTATTTTAGATCATGTAAATAATGAACAAGTTCTCTTTTCTTATGGAATTTACTCTTTAGTGGAAAAAGACAAAACCAACACATTGTGTGTCAGATGGTGAAAAATGCAATGATAAAAAGTAAAACAAAGGTAGAAGAACTAGGAATGAATGGAGGGCAGGAAAGAATGTTATAATAAATGCAGTTAGATGTGATCTCTACACAAAGGCAATGCTGGAATGTAGAAGGAAATGAGGGGCTATCACAGTTAGGATATGCCAACAGAAATTTATAATGACTCTGGCTTCTATTTAGATTGAGCTGGCAAATATTGGAAAATCTTGATCAGAGAGAAGACAGTTATCTCATATTTAAGAAGGATTGCTCCTGATGCTTTGTGAGAATGCACTAAAGAAAATAGGGCATGAGAGGAGTCAGAAAGGCAAATTAATAGTCCAAAAAAGGTAAGAACTTAAAATAAGGCCACTGGATTTAGCAACATGAAGATCGTATTGTGACATTATCAAGAATGCCATCACATAGCATTTTATATAAGCAGGCACTAAGATGGAATTTATTACACTGGGCATTTATTACAGATCAGCACCTGTAGAGGGAAATGAGGAAACCAGAATAAAGTAGAAGATAAATTTAAACTGTGATGCAGCCTCCAAAAAACCTTAGGCAATCCTATGGAATGCTATGAATATAAATGGAGTGTCAAGAGTGTTCGGTGAGCATACAGCATCACCTATGGACTGAAAGGTCCCAGGTTTGATTCCAGTTAAGGGCATGTACCTTGGTTGTGGGCGCATCTCCAGTAGGAAGTGTGCAGGAGGCAGCTGATCTATGTTTCTCTCTCATTGATGTTTCTAACTATCCCTCTCCCTTCCTCTCTGTAAAAATCAATAATAAAAAAAGAGTGTCCAGTGGCATTGAACTTAAATCAAGTATTTATAACCTGACAAAATCAGTCACTGAATGTGTGTCCACTAAGAGGGGCATGAGCTTGCATAAGGTAGCTCTCTGCAACTGAGGCAAAACCTGAAATATTAGGGAGCTGAAGTCTATTTTGTGCAATGATCCAGTATTTAGGGAAAATACAAACACAAGTGGAAGGAATTGTGTAATGATGTCTCTTTGAAGTGGAACAAAATGACATGAAGCTGAATTTGGACAAAGCAATATTAACTAGTGGTTATCAAAGTGTATGCATATAATTATAAGTCAAATTCTCTCTTTTTCTAATTAAATACCTTTAGTGACATTAAATTTATGCTTATTAGAGGAAAACTCATGAAAGGAAATCTTATGAAACTTTCTCCTACTCAATTAAAAAAGTTCCCTCTCTGATAGGTAATTCTAGAAATGTTTTCATTCACAAATTCTTTCATTGAATTGACTTCAGCAATATATAAGAATATAATGCTGCCCTTACACTTCAAATTTGCTTGAACAGAAAAATACATCATGTTAAAAATTGCTAGATTTTGCATTTTGTGAAATTTTGCTCTGTAAGTTTCTTGGCATCTGTGATGGCGGCACCATACTTGCTGCTCCCACAATAGTGCCCAAAATGCAAAAATGCAAATATGCAAAAATCTGGAGGAGAGCATTAGGGTAAAAGTCAATGACACTTACTGGGATGACATGTACTTCCCTGACAATTCAATTTTCCAGCATAAGCACAAAGCATGCTAGATATGTGACTACTCTAAAACTGAACATAAACAAAGTATATGTACTAATAATAGCCTAGGTGGTCATCATGCCCTCATGCATTATGCCCTAAAATAATCACAAGATGGCTGTCACATGATGGCCATCACAGATGGACACACACACAGCAGAGGCGGGGCCTGGCAGAGGAGGCAGGTCACAGCAGGGGAGGGCAGTTGTGTGTGATCAGGCTAGCAGGGGAGCAGTTATGTGTCAATGAAGCTAGTAAGGGAGCAGTTAGGGGGTGATCAGGCTGGCAGGCAGAAGTGGTTAGGGGCAATCAGGCAGGCAGATGAGTGGTTAGGAGCCAGCAGTCCAGGATTATGAGAGGGATCCCATATTAGATAGGTTGCAGGCCAGGATGAGGGATACTCTCCCCACCCCTCACCCCTTGCATGAAATTTGTGCACCAGGACTCTAGTGTAATATAAACCACTTAAATTCAAATTCTATGTCTGGTAACTTTGAAATAACTTACTTGCTATCATAAAAAGTCTAAAAGATAGCTATTTTTAGAACCTCCTTACTCTGTAGTGGACATAATTTTAAAATTTACACTGAAATGAATAAAATCAAGTTCTGTGCCATTATTTGCAAGACAATTGAAAAGGCTGGAAAACTTGTTTGTTGAGTGATGTGCACTCTGCTTAAGTGGGTGAAGTAGGAAAGCAGAAGTTTTAGGTAAAGATTACTAATACAAACTTTTATACTTTTGAGAAGTTAATGAGGGAGGACATGTACATTTTTTCTTTGGAGGGCACTGAATAACAGCAGACAACTGAGAGTGGCAATTGAGAACCTCTGAATGTTTCTTCTGACCTAAGCATTCTCTTCAACTCTGTCCCAGAAGCACTGTTTGCTAATGGCTGAACCACTTTATTTCTCTACACCTCATTTCTCTTCCTGATAAATTTGTGAATGTTCTTCTTAAACATCTGGTGGGATGGTTGTAAAGAAATCCAGCCCTACAGATTATTTTCACCGACAGTTTTGGTTCAAGAAAGTTTTGTCACTTAGCATTAAACCATCCCTATACTTTTTCAAGCCTCCTTTTTAAAAAAGCAAAAGATTAGGATACAAATGAGTAAAGAGTTCATTATTATTACTTATCAAGGCCATGATCACAAAGCAAAGAATCATAAAAGTCAAGCACTTTTTTTTGTTAATTCTTACCCAAGGACATTTTTTCCCCATTGATTTTTTAAAGAGTGGGAGGGAAACACATTTATTAGTTGCCTCCCACACAGGCCTGGACCAGGGCCAGGATTGAACCTGAAAACCAAGAACTTGCCCTTGATCTGGAATTGAACCTGTAGGCTGACACTCACCATTGAACACACTAGCCAGGACAAAATCAAACACTTTCAAAGAAACCAAATAGAGTCACCAGGTGATTCCATTATCTTCCCCTTTTTGTTTTATTTTTTTTTAATTTTGATAAATCTTTATTGTTCAGATTATTAAATTTTTTCCTCTTCCCCCCCCCCATATCACCCCTTCACCTGGCTCCCACCCTGTCTTCTGCCCTTACCTCCCCCTGCATTGTCCTTATCCATAGATGTATGATTTTTGTCCAGTCTCTCCCTGAACCCTCCTCCCCTCTTTCCCCCGGAGAATTATCAGTCCACTTCCTTTCTATGCCCCTAATTCTATTATATTCACCAGTTTATTCTGTTCATCAGATTTTCAATTCACTTGATTTTTAGATACACTTGTTGATAGATATGTATTTCTTGTTCATAATTTTTACCTTTACCATTTTCTTCTCCCTCTTCTTCAAGAATACCTTTCAGCATTTCATATAATACTGGTTTGGTGTTGATGAACTCCTTTAGTTTTTTCTTATCTGTGAAGCTCTTTATCTGACCTTCAATTCTGAATGATAGCTTTGCTGGGTATAGTAATCTTGGTTGTAGGTTCTTGCTATTCATCACTTTGAATATTTCTTGCCACTCCCGTCTGGCCTTCATAGTTTCTGTTGAAAAATCAGCTGATAATTGTATGGGTGGTCCCCTGCAGGTAATTAACTGTTGTTCTCTTGCTGCTTTTAATATTCTCTCTTTGTCTTTTGCTCTTGGTATTTTAATTATGATGTGTCTTGGTGTGGTCCTCTTTGGATTCTTTTCATTTGGGGTTCTGTGTGCCTCCTGGACTTGTAGGTCTATTTCTTTCACCAGGTGAGGGAAATTTTCAGTCATTATTTTTTCAAATAGGTTTTCAGTATCTTGCTCTCTCTCTTCTTCTGGCACCCCCATAATTCTGATGTTGGTAAGCTTGAAGTTGTCCCAGAGGCTCCTTACACTATCTTCACATTTTTTTTTCTTTTTTCTTTTTGCTTTTCCAGTGGAGTGTTTTCTGACTCTTTATATTTCAAATTTTGTACTTGATTCTTGCCTTCCTCTAGTCTGCTGTTAGGTTTCTGTATAATATTTTTTATTTCAGTCAGTGTATATTTAATTTCTAATTAGTCCTTTTTCATATCCTCTTGGGTCTCGCTAAATTTATCCATCTTTTCTAGGAAATTCTTAAAAAAGCCTTATAACCGTGGTTTTGAACTCTATATCCAGTCATTTGTTTTCCTCCATTTCTTTTGTTTATGATCTGTTCTTTTGTCTCCACATATTTTTCTGCTTCCCTGAGTTGGCAGAGTAGCTTTGTGTACTAGATGTCTTATGTGGCCCAGTAGCTCTGCCTCTCCAGTTACTTGAGGTGGACACTATTGGTGCACCTCTTTGTGAACTCTGTGTACAGTCTTATTGTAGTTAATTCTTGATTGTTGTTGGTATCACTGGGGAAAACTGACCTCCAAGCCAATTGGTTATGAGGATCAGCTGTGTCTGTGCATGCCTCCAGATAGCTGCCTTCTGGACCTCTGCCTTTCTGGTTCCCCTGAGTTTCTGTGCACTCTAGGGACCCATATGAGTCTGGGTCCCCAGGGTCTTGCCCGAAATTGGGGTTCAGCGCAGTTAGACATAGATTTCAATGCTTTTGTTAAGTTCTGTTTTCCTCCTGCTAGAGAAAGCCAGTGGCACAATCAGCAGTCAGCACTCTGTGTGTGCACTTTTGTGCGTCCCCTGACCTCTATCTTTTGCGGCTCTCCTAAGTTTTCATGTACTCCTTCCTTTTCACAACAGTACAGACTCCCACATATGAGTCTTGCCTGGAGCTGGGTTTCAATGCAGTTGGGATTTTCCATCTGCTTCTCACTAGAGGAATCCATCCCGACCCTCCTCTGCCCATCCTCTCCAGGAGTGTGTCTCCGTATCTCAGCTTTTTACAGCTCATCTGAGTCTTCATGAGCCCCTCTCTTTGCTTCTAGTTGTAGACTTTCCACTCAGCCAGCTTTCCTGTGGTTCTGGATGGTATCTATTCTGTCTTTTAGTTGTAATTTTGAAATTGTTGTGTGAGGCAGGAGCTTAGGTGTTCACCTATGCCACCACTTTGGTTTCTCTATCCCTTTTGTTTTAATCCAAACTTATTTCCACTATTTTCCAATACCCACCAACCATTCCAGTTAGGATGTTCCCTTGTTAGAATGTACTTGCTGTAAGTTATGCAAATCCTATTCACTCTTCAAATCATGCTCTCTCATTACATATTCTTTGGCTCCTGCAGGTCTCATTGATCTCTCTTTACACACAAATGCAATAGGATTTATAATTTTCATAAAACTCTTCTAGATTTAATTACACAAGGTCAAGTATCATTCATCTATGTTTCAATTATTATTCTATCACCAACACCAGGCATGGTGTTCTGCCACTAAAAAATTCTCCATAGTTGCCCTCCTCATACAATGATTCAGTCATGAGGTTTCTAAAGGAATACTCTATGCATCTTTAAAAGGCACAGCCTAGATCTGGTTTTAAATCATCATATAACCCTGTAGACCTTTGATCAATTATATTTTTAAGGATTGACTGCAGTTTGCATTTTTCAAAGAGCTTTGGCCTAGATAATTTGGATTAATTATCCTAAAGTAAAATTGGCAGCCATTGCTTATCTATGTGTGAAGTCAGGATAAAGGAATAATAATAGTAGTAATAATAATCATAATAATAAAAAAACACTAAAAAACCTCTCACAAAGGAATATAGTTTCCCTCTTTTACTTAAGCTTAAAAGCATTAAACAAATTAGGCAAAATAATTATCTACTTAAAAATATTATTTAATGTTCCAGAGTTAAAAACATAAGCAAAGACATTAATTTAGAACTAAATCTTGCAAGTATTTACACTAATGATTGTGGGTAAATGTGGACAAACCACCTTTGATGGGAGTTTTTGGCATAGTAGTTGATATTAAATATGCTCCTACCAAAGTTGAAAAATACAAATGAGGAGACATAACAACTTCAGGAATGTATATAGTTTTCTGAGGGGAAGGCAGGAGGGAAATGAGATTATAGAAGGTTATAAAGGGTGATCTCACTTTATCTGTATGATTTATTTAAAAAGAGAAAATGTGGAGCAAATAGGCAAAGAATAACATCCTTTAATTTTGGGTTAACTACCAGATATGGATATTGTTATATTATTCTATCTGTTTGAAGTTTTGTTAAATAAGAAAGTTATTGGCATGTTACTTTTCTTTAAATTTTCTATTTTCAAAGATAGTCATATTCATTATTAATTGACACTTTGATAATAGTAGATTAAATCTGCCTAATATATGCTTAGTTCCTTGATAAAAATATGGATCAGTAATCTGTAAACTTCTATTCTCAAAAAGATTATGGAATAGAAAGAGAATAAGTAGGTGAATTACGTAAATAAAAATAACACGCTGTATATTAGGAATGTTAAAATCTGTAGTAATTTTAAAGATGAAGTTGGGGTGAGGTGGGAACTGTGGAGAGGATACAAGTTGAACAAAAGCAAATAGGCAGGAAATTCAGTGTAAGGTAGGAAATAATGAATCATACAATGTAGTTTAAACATTAGTCATAGGTGTAGAAATAGGAGAAATTAAACTGACATGGTTGCTTAGAGCAGTAAGCACACAATTTTTCCTATATAGTAGTATAATTAAAAACTGAATTCGAACTTCCAAATCACCATAGGAAATAAAAGACTGTTTTCTAACATTTTTACTATATATCATTGTTCTCAACCAAGAATGAGCCTCATGCTCATTTTGAATTTTTTTTTTAAAGAGATATGGGATAAAGATGAAGTTTGGGGTTAATGAAAGTTACAAATCCATCATAAGATATTGTAGCATCCAGCCTCTATGTACTGAATAAATTAGCAATATAACATTTAAAGAAAGACTGTTAAACATGCAAGTGAAAATTAACAGGAAGCCATTTAGTAGTAAATTTTAATGCATTGCTTTCAGTGCTTGCCAGGAAAAATATGCAAAAAGTACTGTTATAAGGTTTCTAAGTAGATAAAAGTGAATATATGTACCTTGTACACACAGATTATGGTTGAGTTCAACATTCACCCAATATAGATAAAATTGTAATAAAACTTAGTCAACACATTTTCAGAGCTAGTCTGATAGAGAAGCTGATATTGGCTGCTATGTTCAGCGCTGTCAAAGAGAATGGTCTGCAATGATGAAATGGTCTGTGTCTGCATGTGTAATACTGGAGCTATTAGACACATGTGGTTGGGAGTATTTCAAACATGGCTAGTGTGTCTGAGGAACTGAAATTTTAATTTAACAGACTTAAATTTAAATAGTCACATGGAGGCTGTGGCTACTACATTGCATAACCCCTCCAGCATTTTAAATGTTTGTCTGAAGTGGTTGAATTTTTTTAAATTTAATAAATCTTTATTGTTCAGATTATTACAATTGTTCCTCCTTCCTCCTCCGCCCCCCATAGCTCCCCTCCACCCGGTTCCCACCCACCCTCTACTCCCACTGTTCTAATCCATAGGTGTACGATTTTTGTCCAGTTTCTTCCCCGACCCCACACCTCTTCCTTCCTGGGAATTATCAGTCCACTCCCTTTCTATGCCCCTGATTCTATTATATTCAGTTAATTCTGTTCATTAGATTTTTGATTCACTTGATTTTTAGATTCATTTGTTGATAGACATGTATTGGTTGTACATAATTTTTCTTCTTCTTCCTCTTCTTAAAGAATACCTTTCAGTATTTCATATAATACTGGTTTGGTAGTAATGAATTCCTTTACCTTTTTCTTATATGTGAAGCTCTTTGTCTGACACTCAACTCTGAATGATAGCTTTGCTGGGTAGTGTAATCTTGATTATAGGGTCTTGCTATCCATCACTTTGAATATTTCTTGCCACTCCCATCTGGTCTTTATAGTTTCTGTTGAGAAATCAGCTGACAATCTTATTGGTGCTCCCTTTTAGGTAATTAACTGTTTTTCTCTTGCTGCTTTCAATATTTTCTCTTTTGTCTTTTGCTCTTCGAATTTTAATTATGATGTAGTTTGGTGTGATCCTCTTTGGATTCCTTTTGTTTGGGGTTTGTGTATTTCCTAAACTTGTAAATCTATTTCTTTTACAAGGTGGGGAAAGTTTTCAGTCATTGTTTCTTCAAATAGGTTTCCAGTATCTTGCTCTTTCTCTTCTTCTGGCACCCCCACAATTCTGATGTTGGTATGCTTGAGGTTGTCCCAGAGCCTCCTTACACTGTCTTCAAATTTTTGGGTTCTTTTAGATTTTCCACTTGAGTGTTTTCTGCTTCTTTGCATTTCAAATCTTTGACTTGATTCTTGTGTTCCTCTAGTCTGCTGTTAGGTCTCTGTATAATATTTTTTATTTCAGTAAGTGTATGTTTAATTTCTAGTTGGTCCTTTTTTCATATCCTCAAGGGTCCCATTAAATTTTTTGACCTTTTCTAGGAAATTCTTAAAAAACTTTATAAATGTGATTTTGAACTCTATATCCAGTTGTTTGTTTTCTTCCATTTCTTTCATTTGGAATCTGTTTGTTTGTCTCTGCATTTTCATTGCTTCCCTGAGATGGTAGAGTAGCTTTGTGTGCTAGGTGTTCTATAGAGCCCAGTGGCTCAGCCTCCCCCAGTTACTTGAGGTGGATACTTTTGGTGCACCCTTTATGGATTGTGTGCACAGCCTTATAGTTAAGTCTGATTGTTGTTGGTGTCACTGGGAGGAATTGACCTCCAGGCCGATTGGCTGTGAAGATCAACTGTATCTATGCTGGGAGAAATTCTGTGCTGGAGACACCCTTGTGAGACAAGACTTGCAAAATTGCAAAAGCCTCTGCTTAGCTTAGATGGGGTGGAACAGATAGCCTTGGCTTTCCATCAGCCCTGCCCTATGAAGCCCCTGGGTCTCAGTGTCTCTTGGTAATTACTGCAAGAACCTCTGAGAGAAAGCCACCTTTGAATTTTGCCTGTTGCCAGACAGTCCGTTTTCTCCCCATTGAATCTGGGTCCCCAGAGTCTGACCCAGAACTGGAGTTCAGTGTAGTTGGGAGCTTCCATCTCCCTCTTGCTTTAGAAAGCCAGCCGCGCACTCAGCCACTCATGTACTCAGCAGACAGTTCTCTCGGCGCATGTGCCTCCGGACCTCTACCTTCCACCTCTCCCCTGAGTCTCAGGGTGCTTTCTCTTCCTGACAGTCCACATTCCCCTGAATGGGTCTGGGTTCCCAGAGTCTCGCCTGGGACTGGAGTTCAGTACAGTTGGGAGCTTCCATCTCTCTCCTGCTTGAGGAAGCCAGCCAGGCATTCAGCCGCCTGTCCTCTTCGCGCGCACGTTTCCATACCTCAGCCTTTTGCAGCTCCTCTGAGCTCAATGTGTTTTCCTGTTTCCTTCTAGTTATAGAATTTCCATTCAGCCTGCTTTCCTGTGGTTCTGGATGGTGTCCATTTTGTCTTTTAGTTGCAGTTTTGATATTGTTGTGTGAGACAGAAGTTTAAGTGTTTACCTATGCTGCCAATTGGTTTCTTCCCTGAAGTGGTTGAATTTTAATTTTCTCCTTCTATCATTGATTTCAAGTTTCACAGCAAGGTGGATTCAGAAGTATTGTTTATTTTTTCTAACTTTTATAACAATGAATGCTTTATTTGTGGCATGAAGTAAATTCCAGTTTGGGATGCATGTAGCTAACTGTAGATAAGGTTTTGTAATGTCAGTCAATAATAGTTCAAATACTGAAAACAGAGTAGAGGTGATTTCAAAGACTGCCGGATTCCTGACTAAAGTTTATACAGAATCCATGCATTTAACAATATTTCATTTTAAATAGTTTTTGTAGGTAGGTCCCTCCAAAAGAATCAGATGTTACTTAGCTAATAAGCAAAAATTAAGATAGAGGTGTTTTTTTTCCTAAAATGTTAGGCTAATAGATAATAACATGACTTAAAGCTTCCTAGTTTTCTGAGAGCTAGTGAAAAATAATTCAAGGCTTTAAACATATTCTTTATTCACTTATTAAATATATCTTATGGATATTAATGCATTTTCATAATAAACAGAGAAGCAGTACACCATTTCAAATATCCTGAAGTGCTCAAAACTTGAAATGGCTCAATGGCTGTATTGTTCAGTTTTGATTAGTTTTAGGAAGCAGCAGTGATTTATTATGGCAGTAATTCACAGGGACTCTCTCAAGATTAGTATCCTAGACTGGGCATGTAACATATCCCTCCTTGTAACACTTTCAGAATTCTGTATTTTCTTTCCCAATAAATGCAAACATGAAGTTAACTATCAAGGAAATAAATGAACCAAATTATGGCAGTGACCTGTACATGGTCTTACTATCATAACAAATGAATTTACATCATTGAGGAAAACCATGTACATTCAAATGTGGTCAAAACAAACCAAAACAGCATAGCTACAAAGAACATAATAAAACTGGGACGACTGAAGTAATACTTCAAAAACATCAAAAGCAACTTAAAATAAATTATTTTAAGATTAAAAAATAATTACCTACAATTAAGTAACTGTAAAAGCACCATGGCTAAAAGTATTTTCTAAAAGTTTGGACTAAATATAGATTATCTGAGAATAAGAAACTGGAAACCACCTAGAGGTACCTTCATATTCATCTTGGAATTATCATATGCTAGAGGCCAGGTGCATGAAATTCATGCACAGGGTGGGGAGTTCCCTCAGCCTGGCCTGCACCCTCTCCAGTCCAGGACCCCTTGGGACTTCTGGTTCCTACTGCTCACCTGCCTGCCAGGATCACTGGCTCCTAACTATTCATCCACCTGCCAGCCTGGTTGCCCCTAACTGCCTTCCCCTGCCTGCCTGATCACTCCCAACCATCTCTGCCTCGGCCCCCACAACCATGGCCTTGTCTGGAATGACATCCAGATGGATGTCTAGAAGATGTCCAGTCTAATTAACATATTACCCTTTTATTAGTATAGATTACACTGACAAATGAACATTAATAAATAAAACTGAGAGTAACCTGATATTCTTTGACTAGATTGAGACTGGGACTTAGATTCATATCACTATGTGTAGATATGTATATGAATATATACATACATGTATATACATATATACATACACACATTTTATAGATTTAATTTGAAACATAAAATTATGCCTTTTTAACCCTATATTCATTTTGCTTGAATTTATGAGTATAAAAATTAGATATCTATGTTTTTGAATTAAATTATAGGAAAGTAATTTACTTTTATGTGAATTTAAAGAAGCAGTTTGGTGTGTATTACACAACTTCTTAATTTATATGTTGTGTTTAATACTAAAGATAAATTTAACTTTTGTTAAAGAAACTTATAAAACCTGAAGATAAGGCATAAAAGGACTTTGTGTTCTTTCAGTGTCATACTAGAGTACTATTTATTAAACTAGTTCATCTGACCTTCTAAGGTAGTGGTTTTATACCTTTTTAATGCTGTGATCCTTTAAAACAGTTCCTCATGTTGTGGTGACCCCCAACCATAAAATTATTTTCATTTCTACTTAATAACTGTAATTTTGCTACTGTTAATGAATTGTAATGTAAATATCTTTCCAATAGTCTTAAGTTCTACAGCAGCGGTTCTCAACCCATGGGTCATGACTCACAGTTGTGAATCAATAGCAGGGTCACCTAAGACCATCGGAAAACACAGATATTTACATTATGATTCATTAACAGTAGCAAAATTAGTTATGAAGTAGCAACGAAAATAATTTTATGGTTGAGGGTCACCATAACATGAGGAACTGTATTAAAGGGCCTCAGCATTAGGAAAGTTGAGAACCACTGTTCTAAGGGAATGTGGCTTATTTGGCTTATTGTTTATCAGGACCTGGATTCTGTAAAGTTAGAAATTAACTTGAAGAAATTACATATTATACAAGTTTTTTTTATATAATAGTGAGGCAACAGATTTCTGTCTTGTGGAAAAGATAATTTCCAAGGTTATGATTCTATTAATCATTTAAAAAAAATCTAAGCTATTTTTTTCCAAGATTTTTTTTCACTTATTATTTATGTATTTTTGCATCTGTCTTGAACCATTTTGGTTATTCTGTTGGTCCATTGTTGTTGTTTTTTTAATATATTTTATTGATTTGTTACAGAGAGGAAGAAAAAGGGATAGAAAGTTAGAAACATTGATGGCAGAAAAACATTGATCACCTGCCTCTTGTACACCTCCTACTGTGGATTTCCCTGCACCTAAGGTATATACCCTTGATCAAAATCGAACCTAGGACCCTTCAGTCCACAAACTGATGATCCATTGAGCCAAACTAGTTAAGGCTGTTGTTCCATTGTTAATGAGTCAAATTAAACTTTAACACATGCTCACTCTAAATTTGTGTGATAATTATGCTTTTAACATTTTAACATTTTTTCTTGAGCACTATTATATATTGTTAATAAGATAATTAAAAGCTTGTAGAATTTAACTAATGGAATGCTTGGTAGTGCAGCATTAGGGGAAAAAAACACACACAACAACAAAGATGTGTGATAGTAGAGGCCAAATGCACAAATTTGGAGTCTCTTGGCCTGATTGGTGACTGGGGCCATCCACCTGGGAAGGAACTGTGGAGGGTTCCAGGGCATTTCTGGACCTCTCACCCAGTCCTGATCAGCCAGAGCTCAGCAGCAAGCTAACCTACTGATTGGAGAATCTGCCCCCTGGTGATCACTTTGCATCATAGCAACTGGTCAAGTGGTCGATTGGTTGGACACTTAGCATATTACACTTTTATTATATAGGATTTGAGGCTGAGGTATCATTTCTGCGTCAAATAGCTTACAATTCTCCATATACCATCTGTTTGTTACAATCAGTACAATGACCATCAGAAGAGGACACAAAATTATAAATTTCCAATTTAGTAGTGTTTTTAAACCATTATCATTAATTCAAAATTCATTAAATTATCTGTTGTGCTGAGTAGTAGATGGATCAGTTTAACAATATGGCTTTGCCTCCAGGGAAACACAAATTAAAATAGATACTAGTAATGAATTTAAGGACAAACTGACATACAATTAAGTTTATTACCATAAACAGGTTAAATGAATAAAATGAACTTTTATTTTAAAAATAAAATAGCCAGTGTGTTTGAGTGTCAACCTATGAACCAGGAGACCATGGTTCAATTTCTTGGTCAGGGCACAAGCCCAGATTGTGGGCTCAATCCCCAGTGGAGGTCAGGCAGGAAGTAACTGATCAATGATCCTCTCTCATCATTGATGTTTCTCTCTCTCCCTTCCTCTCTGAAGTCAATAAAAACATATTTTAAAAATTATATATATATATATATATATATATATATGTATATGTGTGTGTGTGTGTGTGTGTGTGTGTGTGTGTATTAGAGGTTCATTGCACAAAATTTGTGCACAGTTGGGGGGCGTCGGTCAACCTAATGTGCACCCACTCCAATCTGGGAGCCCTCAGGGATGTCCTACTGACCACTTAGGCCCACTCCCCATGGTTCTCTGCTCTCTGCAGAACTGCTTGCTCATTGCCGCCGCAGGCCCTAGTGTCTACTTTCTGTAGGAGCCTGCTTGCCACTGTGGCCAGGAGAAAGCAGGGCTGTGCTGTCTGCTGCTCTCTGGCTGGTTTCCTGCCATGGCCAGGGGCAAGCAGGGATCTGGTATCTGCTCTCTGTGAGGGCCTGCTTGCCCCTGGCCATGGCGAGGGGTAAAGGACTTTCCTGGCAGGGCTGAGGGGACTGGGTGCACCATCTTTGTGACAGAGTGATGGTCAATTTGCATATTCCATATTTATTAGAAGGATATTCGAGTATATGTTATTTACCACTTGGTTAAAATGATTCCTAGATATTGTTGTTGTAATTGTTTTAATTTTTCATTTGTTATTGGTTCATAAAAATGCACCCAATTTTTGAATATTAATTTCATATTTTCCTACATTACTGAATTTAGTTATTATAATAGTTTTTTTGGTAGACTTTATATATTGTATTATGTCATTTGCAAATCATAGCAGATTTTTTTCCTTTTTTTTTTTCATTTTTTGTCCAATTTGTTTTTCTTGTCTGAATGCTGTGGGTAGGACTTCCAATACTATCATATGTAATAAAAGAGTAATATGCAAATTGACCAAATCTCAGCTACATTCACAAACCACACCCACCAGCCAATGAGAGCGAGATTGCAAATTCATTCAACCAAAATGGCTATGGCCACAGAGACACAGAGAAAGCAAGAGCGAAGCTTGGGTTGCCCCTAGTGATGGAGGAAGCCAAGCTTTCTGCAAACCCTGGCCTGTGCTTAAGACAACAAAGTTTCAATGGCTGTGTGAGCAGAAGGCTTGGCTCCATTCCCAACCACAAAGTTTCAGTTGTAGAAGATAAATAAATCCCAGATACCAGGGCCTCTACTTGGGTTGCTGGGGGATGTGGCAGACTGCAGATCACCACAGGCCCCTTGCCCAGGCCATCCCACATCCCAAGGGAACACCCACCCTGATCTAGGACCCTTCTTGGCAAACCAGCTGGCCCCCACCCGTACACCAGGCCACTATCCTCTCTAATAAAAGAGTAATATGCAGCTTGACCATCACTCTAACACACAAAATTACTGTCCCCATGTGGTCAAAAGATCCTGCCCCATGTGGACACAAGATGGCCACCACAAGAAGGCCAGCAGGGGAGGGCAGTTGAGAGGGACCAGGCCTCCAGGGGTGGGCAGTTGGGGATGATCAAGCCTGCATGGGAGGGCAGTTAAGGGCAAACAGGCTGGCAGAGGAGGGAAGTTGGGGGTGATCCGGGCCTATAGGGAAGGGCAGTTGGGGATGACCAGGCCCATAGGGGAGGTAGTTAAGGGCAAACAGGCTGACAGGGGAACAGTTAGTCATCAATCAGGCTGGCAAGGGAGTGGTTAGGTAATGGTCAGGCTGGCAGGCAGAATTGGTTAAGGGCAATCATGCTTATATAATATAAAATAATGTTACCTTTCAAAATATTCAAAATCTACACAATAGCATGTTAAAAATATTAAGTGAAAAGGCACTATATAGATCAATATATCTGTTGGTAATCATCATAAATGTAAATGAAAGAAAAACAACAACATTAAGTGTAGTTATTGCTGCATGGTTATTATTAGTGGTTAAAAATATCTTCCTATATAAAACACTTTAAATTAACTGTATAACACATGTTATCAGAAATGCAACGAATAAGTGATATTTTATTTAAGAAAGTGGTTTAACAATATCAATAGTGTCAAATACTGCAAACACTTTAGTTAGTTAGAGGTTGACTTTATCACTATAATTTAATAAAGAGGCCTCGTGAGACCTGCACTGGAGCCACCTGGCACACATCCCATATCCGTAAGCAGGCTGAGCAGTGCGTGAGTATTAAATGGACACTGTATTCTTTAGCTCAGCAGTGGAGATAAAGCATGCTAGGGTAATAGGGAAAAGATGGGATAACAATAAAGGTGAGATTTGAGCCTATACACATGCCAGTGGAAACACCCACAAAATAGGAGAAGGGCAATGATATAGGGGAGAGGCCATATGATGGACAAAGTAAAGTTCTTTGAGAAAAAAAAAGGAAATACTAACTTGAATGCAGAATATAGATGAAGGAATTAAATAATAAATTTGTTGATTTTGTTATATATGGTATATAAGGGAGAAAATGAAAGATAGAAAAAAGACTATTTTTCTCACTAATTGTTAAGGCAACAAATACATTTGTACTTATAAATATTAAGACTCATAAGAATAAGTATCTATTCATATTCATTAGCATTTCCAGAACATTTAAATTAGTGTTCTGTGTTATAAATTTTTTTAATTGATTTCAGAGAGGAAAAGAGAGGGAGAGAGAGAATAATCAATGATGAGAGAAAATCATTGATCAGATGCCTCCTGCATACCTCCCACTTGGTATCAAGCCCACAACCTGGGCATGTGCCCCTAACCAGAATTGAACCTGGAACCCTTCAGTCCACAAGCTGATGCTTTATCCACTAAGCCAAACTTGCTAGGGTTGGCCTAATCTATATATATAAAAGTCTAAGTGTCTCTCCCTCTATCCAACTGGTCTCTATGATACACACTGACCACCAGGGGGCAGACACTCAACACAAGAGCTGTTGAGCTGCAGTGACTTGGCAGTGGTGGTTTTTGGGTGTTGCACCCCAAAACCAGAGAGGATGGAGCCCAATTCTTTGTGGAGCTGCATGATTCCACTTTCATCTATGGGTTATGTTGTTGATGGGGCACTGTCATCCCCAAATCTGATTTTCTGCACACTTGCACTTGTGTTCTACCGCCTGTACTATAACAACTTTGCAGAGTGCCCTCTCACACCCTAGGACCACATGAGGGATGTCAGAGGACCCCACTCACTACGCAGATGCCAGGGAGGGATCATGGGAGGTTGGCTCCAGGGTGTGTCTGGCCCATCTGCCCAGTCCCACCTCGCTGGCCATCTTCTAATTAATTTCCTGTCAATGTGCACCACTCTGTGCACCATTGTCACTAGTTTTTTATAAATATCCAGAAGTGAAATTGCTTAGTCATGTGATAACTCCATTTTTAATTTTTGAGAATGGGGGGATGGCTCAAGGGAAATAAGAGGTACAGATGTCTACTTTTATATATGTATACATATATATTCATAGGAAATATATGAATGAAATTTGTGCATTTGGGAGGGGGGTCTCTCAGCTCATATATTGATTACTTATCAATATCATAATTGTATGGTAACAATGGTTAATAGACTTATTGTGGTGATCACATTGTAAAAACTATAAATGTTGAATAACTGTACAGTATACTTGAAACTAATATATTATTGTGTCAATTATACTTTAATAAAAAAGAAATAATTGGTAGTTATGAAGTAGGATATTTGAGAAGATGAATGAGGCAGGTAAGTCAGATGGGAAGAAGACAAATTTTATCCTGGATCTATTGCAGAACACAGGAAATGACCCTCAGCTAAGAATGAGGGTTTTCAAAACATGCTTGAAATAAATGTTTAAAAATATGCTGTTGAAATTGAATATTGTTCTATTGCTATAAAATACAATACTAGAATTATTGATTAGAAATTACAGAGAATTAATTATAAGCTCAAGGGCAAACTGTCTAATGATTAGAAATACATATATTTGAACATGCCCAGTGATGGAGAATTTTATACCTCTATAAGATCAATTTAGTAGCTAAGACTTGTACACTTGAATCCTATATAATGTTATTATCCAGTGCCATCCCAATAAGTTAAATAATAAAAAAAGATCAATTCTGCTTCACAATATTTAAAATCAGGGGCTATGATTTTACAGAAAGTGTAAATAGTTAGTTTCCCCCAGCTCAAAGATTTCAGGAAACTTTACTCTGAGGTTTATAAGTGTGTGGCCAGAGTCAATGAATATGAAGATTATAGTTCAGTTTAGATGAAAACTAGTGGAAGGAGGAACAAAATATTCTTTATTTTTTATGTAAAAAGAAAGCAATGTTCTGAGTTTTTGGTAAGCTCTATTTCTTGAATGGGTTGGACTTTCACAGGTATGTGCAATATGTGTTAGTACACTGAGATATCATGATTTCTAGACTTTTTAGTACTGTGCTTCAACAAAATAGGAATTGTGTGGAGTTTAAATTCTGTAAGTTCAGGGATCAAATTTCTGGTCAAAGTCAAATTGATGAAATAGATCTTTTGTATAATATTGTACATGTGAAAAGGACCGTGACCTCAAAGTCATTAAATTTCATTTTTACTCTTTGAGATTCATAGATGAAAAACCTAACATGAAATAAGATAATGAGTCTGTAAAGTTTCTCTGGGGGCTTAATGAACTCAAGGACAGCAAGGACATTCCAAAGTTTCTATTACTAAAATATTAATGACAGTATTTAATAAGGTACATCACCTTTTTTTTCCCCATAGGTTCCAACATTTATTAATCATTGAGATAAGATATAGTATTTTTATTATTGTTTGAATGCAGCTTATTCATATGATGCTCTAAAATATTCACTTCTAGATTCTAAGTAAACTTGGAACAACATGTAAATAAAGGCTACAATATGTAAATAAGGGCCATTGTACTTTCATATATGCAGATAGAATATAGCTGCAGAAGTCCACATAGAATATTTGGATATGAACTAATAACCACATTTACCAATTTGATGCTTTTGTGAAAGCCTCTATGAATTTACATTTTATCTCCTTTCAGAATCACTTACCTTAACTATAACTTAGATTACATTTAGCTATAATGTATCACAGCCATTTTCTGGGGAATATCCCCAGCATAAAATAGTAAAGGATAAAAGGGGGGGGTCAAATATCTGGTGACAGAAGGTGATTGAACTTTGGGTGGTGGGCACACAATGCCCATGTATCATGGAATTGTACACTTGGAACCTATATAATCTTTTTAAATGTACATATTTATGTACGCACACGCACACACACACACACACACACACACACACACACACACTCTAGAGGCCCAGTGCACAAAAATTTGTGAACTCAGTGGGATCCCTCAGCCTGGCCTCACCCTCTCATAGTCCAGGACCCTTCGGGGGGAGCTGACCTAAGCAGCAGTCGAACATCCTTAGTGCTACTGTGGAGGCGTGACAGGCCTCCTGCCACTGCACTCGGCTTAAAGCTGAGTGGAGCTCCCCCTGTGGGAGCCTACTGTCCCCCAGAGGGCAGCTCCTGCATTTGAACATCTGCCCTCTGGTGATCAGTGTTTATCCTAGTGACCAGTCATTTCACTGTTAGGGTCTATTTGCATGTTACCCTTTTATTATATAGGATTATTGACTTCAGAGAGGAAGGGAGAGAGAGATAGAAACATCAATGATGATAGAGAATTATTGGTCAGCTACCTCCTGCACGCCTCCCCACTGGGGACTGAGCCCACAACCCCAGGCATGAGCCCTTGACTGGATTCGAACCCAGACCATTCAGTCCACAGGCCAATGCTCTATCCACTGAGCCAAACAAGCCAAGGCAAAACCTGCATAATCTTATTTACCAATGTCACCACAGTAAATTTAACAACAAAAAGAAGGATATCCTCCTTGTTCCTCAATTCCATTTCCAGATTATCTTTCCTTCATTCTTCCAAAAAGCTTTTAGCTTTGAATATCATGTCACCAAACTATATAAACCAATAACCCTCAATAATCTACTAACCCTTAAAAACACTCCCTAAGACACTGAAGGTGATATCTCTTGACTCATCCTTTTCCTTAGTCATTATATATATATATATATATATATATATATATATATATATATATATCCCTTAAAGCACTTTTTTAAATCCTCAATTTTAACAGACCCATTCACTGCCTGATACCTTTAGTTTTACTATCACACTAATTTTTTTAAATCTCATTCCATCAATTCTTTGATCACACCAAGAAATATAATTACAGTTTATTCATTGAATTTTCTTATACAATTTAAATTCCATAGCTAATTCCACTTTCTTTTATAAGCTCAAATTTCTTACTCATTTTCTTTTCATTATATTTGTCTAGCAAACATTCAATTCTGGGTAAATACAATTGCAGCAAGTTGTGAAAACAAAACCTATAAAATAATGCTGGAATTGTTTCATTGTAAATTCAGGGTTACTAATCTTAAATGAACTTTTATTATTGTGTAGCAACCTTTCTAAATTTTTCTAGTCACTCTCTATTCTCCTAGATGGTCTCATACTGCCAGCCCCTTCCTCTCATCCCATGACTCATGAGGAGAAAACTGGAAAAATTAGAATAAAAAGAGATCTTTCACTAGTAAGATCCCATGTGAAACCCACCCACCCACATCTATTTATGCACACATATGTATAATTGATTTTCTGTGTTCTTATCTGAGGCCAACAAATCCACAGCCTCTCTACTTTCTCCAGCATTTCTCCTCTCTCTATTGCGTCATATTTTCTTTCTATTAACTTAGCAAAAACTGCTACTATTTCACTTGCCTTAAAAGAATCAACTGTTAATCAATAGTCCCCTCTGGCAGCCTGTTTCTTTACTTGACAGGAAAACCCTTTAGAAAGGAAGTCGCTTCACTCTCCAAGACACATCTTCCATCATCATTTGATTCCATTCTAACTAGAATTTTGCCATATCACTTTACAATATAACTGTTACAGTGTCATCAGTAGTTTGGTTGATTAAATAAGGTATTTCCAAGCCTGGGTATCTTTGAGAGTGAAAGCAGCAAAGACTCAGGCAACTTGGATATATGATTACCATACCAAAAACTGGTCTAAACTTAGGTCTCATATTGCTTGATGTTTTTGGAATATTTTCTTTATTCTCTTGGCTTCTAAATCATGAAAACCTTCATTTCCCCCTCGTACTTTACTTACTGATCCTTTTCAGTCTCCTTTGCAGCTTTTCCTCGTTTACATATCCTCTATATTATAGGGTTTGCTAGGCTCAGCCGTAAAGTCTTTTTTTCTCTTCTGTTCTTCTCTACTATATTCACCCAGTTGGTTATCAACTGTACATTTCTACTCTGAAGGCTCCAAACTCATCTATCTGACTGCCTATTGGTCATCTACATTTGTATACTAGACCTCTTCAATTTAACATAACTGGTCATTTTTCTTCTCAAATACTTGGGGTCATTCATGATTATACTTTGTCTTGTATATGCCCTAAGGCATTTGTGCCATCTTTACTGCTATCTCCTCGTTCATGCTATCATCTTCTCTCACCTGGATTATTGAAACAACTTCCATACTGATTTCCTTGAGCAATCTCCCTATGCTCACATACATAAAATATTCTCACCAGAACATACAAAATGATCATTGGACATTATAAGTCAGAGCATGCCACTCTTTGCTCAAAACCCTGCAAGGGCCAGTCATTGCAATCAGTTGTCAAAGTCCAAGTCCTTCAGTGATCTATGAAACCCTACCTTAGCACAGCCCATCTCCTGCCCTTTCCTTCCATACCCATTCTGTTCCTGCCACAATGGCTTTCTTGCTCTTCTAGTATACCCTTCCCTCAAATTTCTGTGGACTCTAACTGTCTCCCTTACTTTCTTTATGCCTTTCCAAGCATCCTGTTGATAGTAAGACTTCCCTGACTGCCTTATTTTAAGTTACAAGCCCTTCCCATCATCTACAGCCTCTCTGATCTCCTATATTGCTTTATATGCTTCTAGGATTTAGGCAGGCAAGTGCTACGTGCTACATGAAGTGCCATTTAACTATTTTCTATCAATCAATGCCCCCTCTCTTCTATACATACATCTGCATACCCTGCTTTGTCTACTTCCATTGGATTATAAACTCCAGTAGGATAGGGAATATTGTCTGCTTTTTCTCATCTCTGAGAATAGAGCATAAAGCATAGTAAATACTCAAAAGATATATGCTAAATGAATGTATGCATGTCTGGTCTAACTCAGCATGGAGTGGATTTAATAGAGTTGTATCAGCAATCTACTACCACTGATGCCCATTTTTCAACTAATTTTTACATATATACTAGAGGCCCAGTGCACGGATTTGTGCAGGGGTGGGGTCCCTCAGCTGATTAGGGCAGACTGCCAAGGGGAGGTTGGCTGTAGGAGCACACTGACCACCAGGGGGCAGCTCCTGCATTGAGCGTATGCCCCCTGGGGTCAGTGTGCATCATAATGACTGGTTGGCCAGTCATCTAGTCCTAATGGTTGCTTATGTTTTCATATATAATCTCATGCACATAGAGCAAAGGAGTCAGTAAGAAGCAAGGGCATGTATAAATTGGTAATAAACATTATCTTTGAGTGTGTAGAGTATAGAAAATTGTTATTTGGTGTGTGTTTTTTTGCTGTGTATCTTTCCTTTCTAAATGTTCTACTGTAAACCTACCTTATTATTATATAAAACTATCATTTTAGTTTCCCTTTTTGCTCTCCTTTTTTTTTTCTTCTTACAATCAGGCCCTTTCACAGAGACCACACTTGATTTAGCAATAAAAGATACATTTAAAAATAACATTTTACAAACAATAGATAGCTCTAATTCTGGCTTATAGTTTATATGAAGTTGACATACTGTATTTATTCTACACACCTGTTGTGAGTCTTTAAGAGAAAAATGTAAATGAGAAAATCTCTCCACAGAAGTTTCTGCTAGACACAGCTTCCTTTACCAGGGATTCCTAGATCATATAAGGCAAGAAAAACTGAATCATGGTTTCCCTGAGCACTGAAATGAAGTCATTAAAGAATGCAAACATTGGAAAGGGTCAAACAAAACCATTCATTCTCTCACATTTCCAATAATGCAGTATTCATGATTTTAAAAATTAACTAATCTATTCCCTAAATTGCAGTAACAATTCAAAAAATTAAACGAATTTAAAATCTCAGACACTAACATATACTTAATCCATATAAAAGCAGCCATTTAGATTCAAGTTTGGCTTATAAAATGAGTTTGCAAGAATTGAAGCTAATTGAATTTGGAAATGTCAGGCACAATTTATTAGGAAAACCAAATGCTATGAACTCTTCAAGCTCAAATCAGGTTTAAGCTAGAATAAACTCAATTTATAAATTCAGACTTCTTATTTGCTGAATAAAATGTATACGGGATGGAGGGATATGCTTTACCAACAACTAATTTGGAATTTATGTTTATACATACTATTATATTTTTTCCAAATTATAGAAATACTTTGTGAACTTAAAATAAGAGTTGGAGCTGAAGGATGAAAGAAAAGCAATAAAAATAGTCCATTTATCTTCTAGAAACAAAAAGAGGAGGATAAAACACTGTGCTACATTTTTCTTAAGAATTAAATTAAGCTGGGGATGCTATGATGGGTAACACAACACTCTTGTTACCTTTCCAAAATGTTAACTACAATGTGTCACTATCAGGAATCAAAATGGCATAAGCACATTTTAAAGGGAGTCTTTTTTTTTTTTTTTGGCCTAAAAAGATTCACCATCATATAACAGACAGCCAGGATGCTGGACCTGTGGCTCCAAAAAGCAATGCTTAGTAATAGGGCAAACTGCAAGGGTAAGAAAGATGACAGAATTAGCAGGAGCCTATATGAGCTGACAATATAAAACAAGATGAATGAATAATGGATTTAATGTCTTTTATGCCAATAAAAAGAATATAAAATGATAAAAGGGATTAGTTAGAAGGTCAGAGATGATATGCTCTTCTGATGACAATGCACAAAGGAAATATATTGTGTCAGTGAATCTAGTAGCTCCACTGCTATATACTCTGTAAACACCGAGTATGAAGGCCTTGCTGCCTGTGAGCTGTCCGAGGAGGAAAATTAGAATGCCAGTCCTTCATTAGAGGGCTGATGAACATCATAGCTGTCCCTTCAAGGTTAAGAAGTAGTGAGAATGGCATGGGAATTCTTACTTATATTCTTCACAGGCAGAGTTCATGGATTTAGTTCACCTGCTCCCATTTATTTGCCATAAATTTTCTCCCAATTTGTCATAATTTTTCATGATTTACTTGATGTGTATCTTCTAATATATGCCCCCTCTCCTAATATTCAGACCTTTAGCATATTTGAAAATATGGCTTAGCACCTTCCTTCACTTGATGGACTCTTCTCTGGTGTTCTATCAGCAGTCTCAGTCTCCAGACCCAGGACAGTGTTAATGTCTTCTCACCCCCCAAAACTGGGTTCTGTATAAAGCTCTACTCCACATCTTCTGGCCCAGCATCTTGCTGAAGCTTATTGTATGTAACATCCACAAGGACCTAGATCACTATTTTAATTCTCACATGAATGGGGAAATCAAAGATACCTTGAGACAAATGGAACTGAAAACGTGACTCAAAGTCTATGGGACGCAGTCAATGCAGTTCCAATACAGTATTCATAGCAATACAGGCCTTCCTCCAAAACAAGAACAATCTCCAATAAACAATCTAACCTTTCAGCTAAAGGACCCAGAAACAGAACAACGAGCATACCCCAAAGTAAGTAGAAGGAAATAACAATCAGAGCAAAAACAAATGAAATAGATTCTAAAATAAATACAAAAATATCAATGAAACCAAGAGCTGGTTCCCTGAAAAGATAAAGTTGTTATACCATTAGACTCATCAAGATAAAAGAGAGAGGGCCTAAATAAATAAAATCAGAGAAGAAATATGAGAAGTGACAATTGACACCACAGAAATACTAAGGATTATAAGGATATACTACAAAAAATGATATGCCAACCAATTGGACAGGCTAGAATGAATGGATAAATTGCTAGAAACATACAATCTTCCAAGTATGAAATAGGAAGAAACATAAAATCTGAATGAACCATTTAGGCAAGTGACCTTGGCAAATGACCTAGTCATAAGACAATAAAGACACAAATAAAGGGAATGTATCCATGCTCATAGATAGGATAAATTTATAATGTTAAAAAGGTTTACTAGTATACTACTCAAAGCAACCTACATATCCAAATATTATTCCTTTCAAATTACCAAAGGCATTTTCCACAGAACTAGAACAAATAATGCTAAAATTGATATGGACCCATAAAAGACCTGGAGTAGTTTGAAATATTATAGTCTCTAATATCAAACTATGCTGACTACAAAGTGATAGTAATCGAAATATGGTTCTGGCATAGAAACAGACAGATAGAGCCGAAATAAACTCATGCCTACATAGTTAATTAATCTATGATAAAGGAGGCAAAACTATACAATGTGATAGACATAGTCTTTTCAATAAATGATGTTGAGATAACTGGACAGATTTACACATTAAAAAAGAAAATAATCCTCATTTTTATACCATATACAAGAATAAACTCAAAATTGGATTAAAGATTTAAACATAAGACCTGAACCATAAAACTCCTAAAATAAACCTTTCACATAACTCTTAGTAATATTTTTGGGTCTAATTCCTTGGCAAGTAAAACTAAAGAAAAAAAATAATTGAGACTCTATAAAATTAAAAGGATTTTACACAGTCAAGAAAATTATCAATAAAATGAAAAGATGACCTATAGAATGGGAGAAGAAATCCGCCAATGATATATCTAATATGGGATTATTATGTGATATACAGAAGGACTAAGATAAATTAACATCCAGAAAAACAGTCCAATTAAAAATGGCAGACAACCTGAGTAGAAATTTTTCTCAAGAGGACATACAAATGGCCAATAAACAGATGAAAAAGAAATGCTCAACATCATCAGGGAAATGGAAATTAAAAGCATAATCAGATATCACCTCTTGTCAGAATGGCTATCATCATTATATTAACACTAGGGGGCTGGTGCATGAAATTTATTCACTGGGAGGAGTCTCTCTGCCCAGCCTGCCCCCTCTCACATACTGGGAGCCCTCAGAGGATGTCCTACCAATGGCTTAGGCCCGCTCCCTTTTGAAGCAGTCTGGTCTCCCTTAGCAGGAGGCAACCAGGCTGATCAGGGGAAGATGCCAGTCCCATTATCCCACTACTTCAACCACTGCCAGTCACTGCATCCACCAACGTATTTTCATCAATATGGACTCCAGTCCCTTCACCATGAAAAAATGCCAACTTTCTTTAGGTATTTTCAAGATGAGCCTTTCATATAATGGCATTTTTTTATTTTTATTTTTATCCTCACCTGAGGATATGTTTCCATTGATTTTTTTTTCCCCATCCCTCTGATCCCAGGCTTGGCCCTTTCCCAGGCCTACAGCCACCACAATAGGCTGCAGGCTTGGGAAGCGGTTACCCCCCCGTCCTCCAACTCTAAAGCCTCTGTGGGATGGCTGGCTGGGATTGACCTGGATTCTGAGTAGGTTCCCTGGACCCAGGTGTGTATGCAAATTAACCAGCATTTTTATTGGGTTAATTTGCATACTTACTCTGATTGGCTGTGGGGATAGCAGAGATATGGTCAATTTACATGTTTCTCTAGTATTAGGAAAGTCTAGAGGCCTGATGCACGAATTTGTTGCAGGTGGAATCCAGTTGGCCCACCCCCAATTGGGGACTGCAGGGCTGCAGGCAGTTGGGGGTCCAGCCCACCCCCTGGCTGAGGGAATAATTTGCATATTAGCCTTTTATTATATAGGAAGTATTTTATTATATAGGTTGTGGAGAAAAGGGTACCTTACTGAAGTATTGGTTGGATTATAAATGGGTGCAACCATATAGAAAACAGAATGGAGAATCCTCAAAAAATAGAACTACTATATGATAAAGCAATTCCACTCCTGGGCATTTATCAGAAGAAATCTAAAACACTAAATATTTCAGACTACACTACAAAATATACTAATCAAAATACTATGTATTGGAACTAAAACAGACATGTAGATCAATGAAACAATAAGAGAAGTCAGAAATAAACCCTCACTTATAAGGACAGATACATGCAAATGGTGAAACTGGACCACTCCTTTACATCATATTAAAAAACTACAATAAAGTGGATTAAAGACTTACATGTAAAACCTGAAACCATAAAACTACTAGGAAAAACACATAGATAGTAGCCTATTTGACAAGAGTCTTAACAATATCTTTATGGATATAGCCCCTCTTGCAAAGAAAACAAAAGCAAAAACAAACAAATGGGACTACATTAATCTAAAAAGCTTCTTCACAGCAAAAGATACCATCAAGTAAACAAAAAGATAACCTACTAAATGGGAGAATATATTTGCAAATGATATATCTTATAAGGGGTTAGTATCTAAAATATATAAGAAACTCATACAACTCAACTAAAAAAATCATTCAATCAAAAATGAGCAGAGGACACACTGATGGACAACAGACACATGGAAAGATGCTCAACATCATTAATCATCAGAGAAATGGAATAAAAACACAATGGTATACCACCTTACACCTATTAGAATGGCTATTATTAACAAGACAAGAAACATCAAGTGTTGGAGAAAAGGGAATGCTTGTACACTGTTGGTGGGACTGCAAGTTGATGCAGCCACTATGTCCAGACCTCAAAAAACTAAAAGTAGAACTATCATATGATCCATAGTCCACCTTCTGGGTATGTATCCGAAGAAAATAAAAACACTATTTTGAAAGAATATATGCACTCCTATGTTTATTGCAGTATTATTTACAATAGCCAAGATTTGAAAGCAACCAAGGTCTCTACTGATATTTGAATGAATACAGAAGATGTGACACTCAGCAATTAAAAAAGAAAATTTTCTCATTTGCAACAACATAGCTGGACCTAGAAAGTATTATCCTAAGAGAAATAAGTCAGAGAAGGAAAAATATTATATAATTTCACTTATATGTGAAATCTTAAAAACAACAACAACAACAAACAAAACAGACTCTTAGAAACAGAGGTCAAAGTGGTGGTTGTCAAAGGGGTGGGAATAGATGAAAAATGTGAAGGTGAATATAGTCAATTGAAATTGTGATAAGTTTATGTGGTGATGGATGTTTACTAGAGTTAGTGTGATGATCACATTGTAAGGTCTATAAATGCTCAATCACCACTTGAAATTAATATAATACTGCATATCAACTATACTTAAAAGTAAAAACATAATAAAAGTAAAACCATATGATTAAAAAATAGTCAGAGGACCTAAATGGACATTTTTCTAAGTAAAACATACGGATAGCTAACAGATATGTTAAAAGATGCTCAACATCACCTGTTATAAGATAAATGCAAATCAAAATGTAAACTGCTGCAGCCACTATGAAAAACAGTATGGAGGTTCTTCAAATATGCACAAATATTTGCATAGATCTGGAGAGTATCAAGCTAGATGAAATAAGACAGAAAAGGATAAAATCATTTGCATTCATATATGGGATATAAAAGAGACACCAACAAACAAGTAAAACACCAAACTTGTAGATACAGACAACAGGTTATGATTTAGCAATAATTTATTCATTCTCTTTGCATATTTTATATCACATTATATGAATGTATATATCAAAAATTAGTCAATCTTCAGGTAAAGGACGTTCAGTGTTTCCAGATTTTGGCAATTACTACTGCTGTTATGATTATTAATTTATATACCTTTAAATGAACATATGAATGCATGATTTGTTGGGTATGTACCGGGAGTGAAATTGCTATACCATATGATATATACATGCGGACTTGAGTATGTGCAGTTTTCTGCATATGACAGCCATTTTAGATCAGAAAAGATGTTTTATATAGCGTCCTGCTCATATAATTTGAGAACCATGGTTCCATGGTGAATTTCCTGAAAAATAAGACAGCTTTTGTCAATGGCTAAACTGTCACTTTCCTTAAAAAGTGAACTGACTTTTTTAAGTAACAATTATATAGTAAATTCAGTATATATTTTCCTCTGTGAAAGATTAACAAATGTTCCTGGCATGTAATGCAGTGCTTAGTAAAGAGTGAATATTCAATAAAAATGTGTTCTTCAACAACAAAGATATACAGATGGCAAATAAGCATAAGAAAAGTTTTGCAATATCATGGAGGAGAGAGGATTTTTAGGAAAGCAAAACTATTCTGTATGATATATTAATGATGGACACATTATACATTTGTTAAAAAACCCATATGGCTCCACAATACAATGAGTGAATCCTGATACTAACCATGGACTTTAGGTAATAAATAATACATCTACTTCAGTTCATCAAATGTACCACACTATTACAGGGTATAAATAATAGGGAAAATTGTAGGGAGGTTTGGAGGGGTGTGTGTGTGAACTCTACTTACCAATAAATTTTTCTGTAATACTAAAATTTCTGTAAATAATGAAGTGAATTATTTTTTTAAATAGTGTTCTTGATGAAAGCCTTAACATACTTCTTTAATTCTCAATCCTGTCCATTCAAAGCAATATCAAAGTACTATGTCCTAAGCCAGGAAGATATATAAGTGACCCTCTTGATCACAGGGTATAGAATTCTATTTGAAATGAGGCCAATAACCTACTTTTAATAGAAGAAAGTTTGAGTTATTTCAAAAAGACAAAAAAAGTAATAATTCTTTTTGGGACAGTAAGATTAGAGATTTAAGGAATAACATCCTTATGATGTTTAATGAATATTGTACAGAGCTTAATTAATCTTTTAAAAAGCCATTGACATGGAAAATGAATCTTAATAAAATTTCAAACCCCAGGAATAAAATAAATTTTTACTTTCTTTATACTTTTGGGTGTTCCTCATGATTTACTGCTTCCCACCTAGAAAGCTTATTCGAAATATTTCTCATATTTTAGAGAAAGGATATTTAAAGTTGAGCACCATATTCTTGTAGGATATCAGAAAAATACATCCTGTTCAACATTCTATATCTGATTCATAACTTTACACACTAAGTATAGATTTGAACAAAAAACAATATAAATAGAGGAAATCCTATCTAATAAAAGAGTAATATGCAAATTAACCATCACTCTGCTATACCCACAAGCCACACCCACCAGCCAATCAGGAGTGGGCATGTAAATTAACCCAACCAAGATGGCTGTGACCATGGAGTGAGCAGAAAGCCTGAGTTTCCCTGGTAATGGAGGAAGACAAGCTTTCTGCCCACCCTGGCCAGCCTAGGCCTCCACTCAAGGCTATAAAGTTTCAATTATAGAAGATAAACAATTCTCAGACACCAGGATTTCCACTTGATTTGCATGGCTGTCCTGCAAACCACCACAGGACCCTCGCTCAGGCCACCCCACACAACAAGGGAACCCCCACCCTGATCCAAGACACCCTTCAAGGCAAGTCAGCTGGCCCCCATCCAAGCACCAGGCCTCTACCCTATCTAATAAAAGAATAATATGCAAATTGACCATCACTCCAACACACAAGATGGCTGCCCCTAAGTGGTCAAAGATGGCTGCACCATGTGGACACAAGATGACCGCCACAAGATGGCCATCAGGGGAGACCAGGGGAGGGATCAGACCTGCAAGGGAGGGCAGTTGTAGGGACCCAGGCCTGCAGGAGAGAGCAGTTGGGGGTGACTAGTCCTGCAGGGGAGGGCAGTTAGGGGTGACCCAGCCTAGAGGAGAGAGCAGTTACGGGCAAACAGGCTGGTAGAGGAGCAGTTAGTTATCAAACAGACTGCCATGGGATTGGTTAAGGGGTAATTAGGCTGGCAGGCAGAAGTGGTTAGGGGCAATCAAGAAGGCAGGCAGCCGAGCAGTTGGGATCCAAAAGTCCTGGATTGTGAGAGGGATATCCGACATCCCTTGAGTGGTCCCAGATTGGAGAGGGTACAGGCTCGGCTGACGGACACACCTTCCCCTCTCCCACTTCATGAATTTTATGCACTGGGCCTCTATCATCATAATAAAATGAATTCTTATATGCATCTGGTTTTATATTTTCCTGCTAATATTATGAAAGAACTAAGAATAACAATACCTTCCCATTGAGCTATATGTCAAAACCACAAAGGCCTTTTAGCCAGCTATGTAATCTCAGAAAAGTGAGCACTCATTAGTGAAAATCAGATACAGTAGTTGGTCTTATTTGTGGTTTCACCTTCTCTAGTTTTAGTTATCAATCTGAAAATATTAAATGGAAAATTTCAGAAATAAACAATTTATAAGTTTTAATTTTTGTGTTGTGATTATAATGATGAACCCTGGTTTCAATAGAAAAAGTTAAACTGTTTGGTATCCTGTTAGTAACAGATCTGGTGGGCTTTTTGATTGCTTACATTTTTCAGGTATATGTGTTGTAGAAAAGGCATAGTATAGGGGCAAGAGGGTGGGCTTTAGGCTGACAGATATTTTAAAAGATGCTCAACATCACCAGTTATAAATAGACTTTTAACTACAGCCTCTGCCCTAGACTCAGTCCCTTCACCATGAAAAAATGATAACTTTATTTAGGTATTTTCAAGATACCTTCCCAAGCCTACATCTTGGGACATAGACTCAAATCTTTGTTTTTCCATATATTAGCTGAATGGCTTTGGTAAAGTTAATCTCTAAATGTTGTAGGTTTCTCATGAGTAAACGGTAATAACTGTTATTTTGGAGGACTTCTTGAGATGAATATATAAATTATATATACTTCATAGAAGAGAGAATTTAACAATGGTATTTTCCTCTGGTAGTGCTCTTTCCTCCCCATCTCCCTAATTAATTATATTGTGTTTATGCACAAATAGTTTATTTGTTTTCTATTCCCAGTCATCAGAAACCATCAATTGTTATAGAAACAAATCTGAGGAGTAAAATCCTTTTTACTTTGTTTTTATATATGTATGTCTATCAAGCCAGTTATTTTTTTTGTTTTGTTTTGTTTTCTAGCAAGGTTTATATGCTAGAAAACTTCTAAATACTTCTTTTAAAGGAAGCTAAATGTTTTTCATCAATTGCCATGTCCAGGGCAGAGTATATTGTCTTACTTATTTTATAGCCTCAGTAGTTCCATAGTGCCTGGCACAAGGATGATAACTAGTACATTTTGGATAGAAATATGTAGAAAGGGATAAGAAGTTCACCTATAGAAAAAATCTCCAAATCTCCAAATTCCCCTTACAACTTGAGAATGAATTCTATTTAATTCAGTTTAACAGATGCCAGTAGGTCTAATTCTAAGAACTGAATAACTGTAGAAAAGATTTCGATGAGTAACTAATTGTTAAGAACAAAGTTTGTATATAAGCTTTATCTAACTCTTTAATTATTAGAATATCAAAGCCTCTCTAGACTTGCAGAAACTCATTAATTTATATCTAGCTTTTACAATTGGGTTAGCTCTGTATATGCAGAAGTTATATTTTTGGCATCTAAAATTCTATTTTATCAATCTAATTATACTTAATTAGATTCATACAGTGTGAAAAATTCAATTCTTATTTGTGCTTAATATGTAACCTGAATTCCTATTAATTATACATATTTTTCTTAAATTCTAGTTAATAATGTATATTGTTATATATATTTAGTAATGTATATTGTTATAGTTATAATATTAGTACTTGTAAAAATAATACTGAGACATAGTTTATGTTGTATCATTTTCCTGTAAATGTTATAGAATATAGATTATAGAAGTTTTTATAGGCAGAGTAAAAAGAAAACATTTTAAATGGAGAAAAGGGGTTCATTCAAATTTTGTTTTTAAAACTTATTTTAGAGTGTTTCACAAAATATATATGACTACCATCTCTGGATATGAATTCAGATTATTTGTGATCATTAAGTTTCTAAACAAGTTATTCAAATAAAAATTAAAATCAGAAGTATATATTTTTTAAATAAATTCTTATTACTGCAGTCTTTCAAAAAATAGTTATTGGTTTAAGAGAAGAATGCAGAAGTAAGTTTTTCAGAAAATTGACAGTTAATTGGAACTACAAATGAATATACAAAAAAGAAACATTATTATGTAATCTAGAGCTATTAAGTGAAGGAGGCAGATCATAAAATGTTTCAATATTTCCAGGGAGATATCATTGTTAGCTAGATAGTAAGTGAAGAGTTGTTCTCAGGAGATTTGAAAATAGAGCTGAGCAAAAGATAATGAGTAACATTTAAAAAATACATATTTTAGTAGAAAGAACTCAATTATGCCAGACAAAAGTGCTACTGTGAGCATTATTTTAAGTGGGCAACCTGGCAGGTAATGCCTTGACTAGTCTTAGAGAAAGGGAATTTGTGAAAGAAATAGTAGGGGATAAAATTGGAAAGTTATTTGGTTGTCATTACCATTTTGGCTATATAAGCCTAATATTATTCATTGATATTACATTGAAAATGTTAAGAAAAATACAATATCATAAACATAAGGAAAATAATATTGATAATACACATTAATGACTTGCTATGAATTAATAGTTGACATTGTGGAAAGATACTAATAAACAGTGAAAATTATGCCTTTCTTGAAAGAGTTTGACATTCAACAACAAAGAGCCAAAATATGCTAATTATGCTATAATCACTAGTTATTCTACAGTTATATAATTTTTTAGTGATAGGCCATGTTAAATCCTTAGATAAATGAGAATTAGTGGGTTTCTATCTTTTAAATGCTCTTGGGAGGAGATGGATTTTGAAAAGGGATTTAAAAAGTAAATGTTTTGACAGGTGACGGCATGTACTGGGGAGTGGGGAAGGCCAGGGGAGGGCAATAGGGAAAACAAAAACAATAATTAATTATTTGTTTTTAAAGAAGTAAATGTTTTAATGTATCCCTCCTTTTCCTTGAGTTTTAAAGCACATTTTTTTTATATTACTCAATTAAGTGACAATTGAAGAGGGCAGTAGAATTGATCACCTCAATACATCACCTAAAATATATATAAAGGCTAAAAAACAAAACTGGGATTCACAGAATATATTGGGGAAAATAAGGCTCATGAATATATTTTTAGGTGATGCATTGAGGTGATCAATTCTATTGCCCTGTGTGTGTGTGTGGCGGGGTGTGGGGGGGGGGCATTATCACTGTTATTTCTGTCCCTTAAATATAAGAATAGCTTATTTTGTTCTCACTCTTTGGGTGGCTGAGAACTAAACACTTTATTAAGTCTGTGAGAAATACTTAAATATAGCTTGGAAGATAATGGGGTCTTCAAAAGGAAGACCTGCTCAGAAAACTAGAAGTTACAAATTAATATACCAAAAACTGTATCATTTCATTTAGAAACACTAATGAAGGAGGCAACTACAACCACCTATGGGACTGGCTACAAGAATGGTATCAACTCCTGGTGGACTAAATGCAAATAAAAGTACTATGCAGCTCCTCTTAGTTAACAAACAAACAAACCCCAGAAAATAACTGTCAATCTTGAAAATAACTAATCTATACTTAGTAAATTTTGGCGAACTCGATAATTTTAGAAAATTTAACCTGTGTCTTAAACAAGAAAAAGAATGCCTGAAACAGACTTGTTACTGAAGAAGTAGGAAAAGTTATGGATGCAGCATGAAATGCAGTAATGATATCTTTACATAAAAACCTGATAACATTTTTTCCCGTTTTTCTTCTGGGAAGGCTGGTGACTGTTCAATAATGGACAAGCACCAATAGGAGAATTTAATGAGCCACTCTAAAGAGAGGTGATCTAACCTCCACTGCATTTTCAATCTTATTAAAATGATACGACTGCACATTTATCAAACTTCTGGTTCTTTGAAATGAAAGACTGGTGCATAAAGGTGCTGCAGCTTCCATACCATAACCTTTATTTACACCCTCCTTAGAATGAATTTCTAATTCAATAACCATTACCACTTATCCACTGTTACCTTATTTAAAAAATAATAATAATGCAGTGACATTCTGTCTCAGCAAAGCATCGATGAAATATTTAGAAATTAAGGATAAGTAATAAACGGTTCATTTGGATAGAAATAAGCTCATTGTTATTTGTAATCTCTGCCTTCCGACTGTTTCGCTGATCGGGGCCTAATAGCAGCATTTTCTTTTGTGTTCTGCATTCACAGAAAACTCCTGTGTAACAAAATCAGATGCTACTGAGTAGATTCATCAACTCTTGCAGTTATAAAGTCAGATACTACTGAGTAGATTCAACTCCCCTAAATTCCCTTGAATCACTCCATAAACATGTTTTTAGACATTTAACATGCTATTTTTGTGATATAGAACACTTGAAGCTTGAAGGAGGTTGAATGAAGATAAAGGCTAAAAAACAAAACTGGGATTCACAGAATATATTGGGGAAAATAAGGTCCATTAATACATTTTTAGGTGATGCATTGAGGTGATCAATTCTCCTGCCCTGTTCAATTGTCACTTAATTGAGTAATATAAAAAAAAATGTGCTTTAAAACTCAATAAACTGCAAAGAGTGAGATTCTGTAATGAGCCAAAGTGGTATTCATGAGAACTGTGTGGTTATTTGAACCCCATCTGCATAATAACCAATACTGGCACCACTCAGCTTCTCTCAACAGCTATGGCTTAATGAGGTAGTTATCCACTTCTAACTTCAAATGTAACAATTATATATAAACACTGCTACCAAAGTGACGTTAGCTGGGCTTCTTCTTGTTAGATGGGAATTTTATCTGCCTTCCAGCAGCAATTTTGGGGAGTGTATTAGTTTCATAGGACTGCCATGATAAAGTACCACCAACTGGGTGGCTTTAAACAACAGATATTTGCTCTCTCATAGTTCTGAAGCCTAGACATCCAAAATTAAGATTTTAGCAGGACCATTCTCTCTCTGAAGGCTGGCAAACCGCAGCTCGAGTGCCACATGCGGTCTTTGGCCCCTTGAGTGTGGCTCTTCCACAAAATACCACTTGTGGGCACTCATGTACAATACGATTGAAATTTTCTGGTCCATGGACAGAAGTTGGTTTTCAGCCTGGTTGAGTCTATTTTGGGGAAGTGGCATTAGAAGAAGTGAGGCTGTCGGTCGGTCAGTCGGGTGATGGGAGATGCAGCACAGGCGGGCCACGGGATACGCAGTGCAGGGGAGGTGAACGATTATGCAAGAGTTGAATGAGCCAGGCAGCCAGCAGTCTCATGTGCAGTGGTTAGTGCTGGTCGTGTCCGCAAATCACGAGCGGGTGACAAAAATACCTACTCGAAGCATAAGTTACCTGTATTTTTCCAACCAGCTGCAAATCCTACATGTATTTTTGTCATCAATTTAAGAATTGCAATTATTGTGTGTTGGCTTTATTATTATAAAATTAAACATTTTTTTAGGTGCCCTGTTTGACATGGCTACGAAGAAGAAGCAAAGAAAAACGGAAGATGAAAACGTGAATTTAAAGTTGAATAGACCGAGACTTTTGTGTTTATTCAAAACTTAAATGGCCTTCCAATTTGTCTTATTTTTCAGGAAAAATTGGCGCATAATAAGAAATCAAATTTAGAGAGACATTTTACAACTATGTGTCATTTAGTACTAAATATCCTGTTGGTGGTGCAAAGAAGAAAGCAGTCGAGGAACTTCAGAAGAGTCTGGAAAAATCAAGTTCTGTATTTAATTACTGCATACAATCTTCCAACAATGTTAATATAGCAAGTTTTGTGGTAAGTCAGGAGTTTGCTAAGAGAGGAAAACCATATATAGATGGTGAATACACAAAAAGTTGTTTTATAAATGCATCTGAAGAACTATTTCAGGATTTTAAGAACAAAGCAGATATTCTAAAAAAAATTGAAGAGTTACCATTGTATGCTAAAACAGTTAAAGATAGAACAATCAGAATGTCTTCAAATATAATGGACCAGAAAATTGAAGATCTTAAGTCGGTTTCAGTTTTATCAATAGCAGTTGACGAGTCTTGTGACATAAATGATACAGCGAAAGTTTCACTTTTTGTACTATTTATTTCATCTACAGGTCCTAAAGAAGTATTTTTAGAATTATTGCCACTCAAAGGTCAAACATGTGGAGAGGATATAGCAACTGCTGTAATTGAGTGCTTTGAAAAACATCATATTCTACTAGATAAAATTGTCTCAATTTCAACAGACAGGTTGAAAAATATAACAGGCATAAGAAACAGGTTTGTTGCTATTTTAAAAGAAAAAATTAGTCATGAGATACTTACCATTACATCATTGATCAAAAAGCGCTTTGTGCACAGACATTTCCAGAAGAAATTTGCAAAGTTATGAAACTGGTGATTAACATTATCAACTCCCTTATAGCTAAAGCAGATCTTCTGCATAACCAGTACTTTGGCTATTAAGAGGAAACCTTTTGAAACGTTTTGCTTCCTTATTAACATAAATTAAAGCATTTCTCCTTGAGAAGGGTGTTCACCATCAGAAATAATGAATGATCAGTGGATCCAAAAATTTTATTTTATGATAGACAGTACATGTCATCTAAATCAACTTAATGATAAATTACAGAGGCAAGGAAACAGAATTTTTTTCGATCTTAGAAGTCATTTCATTCAAAAACAAATTATCTCTTTTTGCTCAAGATTTTGAAAGAGAAACTTTGATTCACTTTTTAAGCCTGTTGAAACATTGCCACAAAAATAATTCTGATATTGACATTTGCTATTTCAAAACAACACTTTTAAATATGAGAGAAGCTTTTCTTAACAGGTTTCAGGAATCAGAAACAGCAAAGCGATGTTAGCCTTTGTTAAAAAACCTCTTAATGCTACTGTAACAGAATTAAATTTTTCTCCTTTTAATATTGACATTGGCAATTTTGAAATGCAACTGCTGGATTTAGAAAACAAAGAACTGTGGAACTCAAAACTTGACCATCTTTGTGCTGATATAGAAATATTGGAGAAAAACAAATGTGAACTTAGTTCACAGCACAAGTGGTCTGCTTTGAAAGATCTGGAGAAGGAAGATATATTTATTTTTAACACCTGAAATAGTATTCCTGACTCATATAATCAACTGAAAAAACTATCATTTGCTATTCTTTCCTTACATATTTATGCAAACAATCATTTTCAAGCAAGAACCTTATCAAGAATAAATTGAGAAGTCCTTTTATTGATGAGAACCTAAAATTAAAAACAACAACCTACAAACCTGACTTATCCAAACTTTCCAAGGAGATGCAAGACCATTGTTCACATTAGTGTTGGTTAGTCATTGTCAGGATTTAATTTTATGGATATTGTAAGGAATTTAATTTTATCAATAAATAATATCATTATTAAGTATGGTATCAAGTTTTATTCAGCATACCTATAGACTTAAAACTTTAAAGTTTATTAAGTTAATTTTAGAGCACGTTGTGGAGTGAAAGAAGATGTAGTGTCGAGGATTGAGAAAAGTATGTTGAGTTGGTTTAGACATATAGAGAGGATGAAGGAAAGGAGATGGGTGAAACAAGTATACAAGACAAGTGTGGATGGGAGAGTTGAAAGGGGTCGACCTCAGCGAACGTAGCTCAATCAGATCGAGGACGTTTTTAGCAAAGGCCAGCTTAGAAGTACCCTTATTAAGTTAATATCAATGTACCTACCTATATAGTTTAAGTTTAAAAAATTTGGCTCTCAAAAGAAATTTCAATCGTTGTACTGTTGATATTTGGCTCTGTTGACCAATGAGTTTGCCGATCACTGCTCTAGGGAAGAACCTGTTGCACTCATTTCCCGTAACTTCTGGTGTTGTGGCAATCCTTGGCTTGTAGATGTGCTTCCTCAATCTCTGCCTCCATCTATGGATTGCATTCTCCCTGTGTCTCTTCCCTGCATGTCTGTCTCTGTATTGCTTCTCATCTTATAAGGTTACCAGGCACATTGGATTAGGGGCCCATCCTATGTCAGTATGACTTGATCTTAACTAATCACATTTGTAATGACCTTATTTCTAAATAGGGAGCAGTCCAGGTACTAGAGTTAGGACTTCAACATACCATTTTAGAAGGACACAATTCAAGCCATAACAGAGAGCGAGTCTTCTGATAGACAAAGTGCACAGAGTTCTTAGCTGCTCATGAGACATTTAGTACATGATAGATTTGTATTGCTATTTTAATATTTTATATATATTTGTTTATTCTCTATTTCATTTTACAGAGGATTGGTAGAAGAATAAACAAAAACAAAATAAAATTGAAATTAAAGAGAAATATAAATAGAGCTAGAAAATGCAAAATGTAAATAAAAAGAAAATGAGCAAAAAAGAAGATAGATTATGGAAGAAGAGTACATTGGTTAAACACAGTATATGATTATCCAGATCTGAGTTTGAATCATAGCTTCCTTATTTACTAGCTATGCAAATTTGAAAAAGCCATCTAAATTATCTTTCTCATCTTTGTAAGAATAATCTTACCTTTTATGCAGCATGAAACTTTTCATTTAGGATACAAAACAATTTAATGAGGTGATTTGGTAAATTGTTTAGCACCATGCCTGGTAAAAGGTAGATATGCAATAAATGATAGCACTTGTGCATTAATTAGCTTAGAAATAAGTATCACATTCAGATAAGGGAAAGCCCATTGATTTCTTAGAGGAAGGCAACCTTTTGTATTTTTAATTTTTTTCCAGTTATATTTTTCATCTGAAACTTTTTAGAGATGACTCCAAATTATATAATGAACATGTTCTTAAGAAAAACAATATTGGTTTTTGTTTTTTGTTTTTTTAACTTTTTTTTATAACATTCATTGAGGAAATTTAAGTAAATAAAAGGAAAATATAAAACATTAAAGAACTAAGATATTAGAGTATGTGGTGTTTGGTGGAATATATAGTTTTATCTTCCATAAATAGCACTTTCTTCACTCAACTTTTTGATAAAGATTAAATAGCAGAATGTAGTTTGATCTGAGAGGGGAGAGTTTGCATAACGACTATCATATTGATCCAGTAGCATGACTCTTCAATTTATGTCATTTATTTCCCTCAAATAATAGTTAATGGCTACTATATTTCAGCTTTTTCTCAGTATCCAGGAATTGACAGTAAATAAAAATAGGTTAAGAATTTCTACCTAATGAAAGAGGTGGAGGGCAAAGAATTGTACGAGTAAATGAACTTGTGCATGAAGGTAGTAGATAGCTTACTATCCCTGCCTAATATTACCACCATAATCATTCAGAATATACAGTATCTTCTTATAAATATAATGATTGAAGTAGAGGCTCAGTGCACAAAATTCAGGCATGGCTGGGGATCCCTTAGCCCAGCCTGCATCCTCTCTAGTACAGGATCCCTCTGGGGATTTCTGACTGATTAGGGATCAGGCCTAAATCGGCAGTCATACATCCATCCCTCTCACAATCCTAACCACTCCTAACCACTCGACTGCCTGCCTGATCACACCTAACCCCTCTGCCTCCTGGCTTGATCACCCCTAACTGCTTCCCTACCAGCCTGATTGCCCCTAACTGCTCCCTGCCTGCCTGATTGCCCTTAACTGTCTCTGCCTCGACTCTCACACCTGGGACCCAGGCTTCCCTGCCTCTGACTGGCTGCAGGCACCAGGGACTCAAGAAAGCTAGGCCCCGGCCAGCCGCAGGCACCCAGGACCCCTGGCAGCTCCCAAATCCCAGCAGCTTGGCTCAGGCTGGCTGCAGTAACCTGCGACCCCTGGAGGCTTGGCCTGGGCTTGCCACAGGCACCTGGGACCCCCTGAGACTTTGGGACCCGCAGCTTGGCCCAGGCCAGCCACAGGCACCAGGATCACGGGCAGCTTCTCCAGGGCTAGCTGTAGCCATGGGTACCCAGGACTATGGGTGGCTTCTCCTGGGCCCGCCTTTGTCAGGAAGGAAGACGTCTGGTCTAATTAGCATATTACCCTTTTATTAGTATAGATAAACAATATATGGATGCAACCTATGTGTCCATGGATAGATGGATGGGTAGAAAGATGTGGCACATATACACAATGGCATATTGCTCAGTCATACAAGAATTAAATCTTGCCATTTGAGATAACAGGGATAATAGAGGATATTATGAAATAAGTCATATTGAGAAAGACAAATACCCTATCATTTCACTTTTATGTATAATCTAAAAAAAAAAATGGAAATAGACATAGATAGCAAGTACAAACTGATGGTTGCCAGATGGCAGGGGAGATTAGTGGATGGGTAAAAAAAATGAAAGAGATTAATAACTACTACCAGTTGTAAAATTTATCACACGGATGTCAAATACAACGCAGGAAATATAGTCAATAATAGTGTAACAATTATGTATGGTGTCAGGTGGGTACTAGACTTTTTGGGGTGATCACTTTGTATACATGTCTAATCACTAGGTTGTATTTGTGAACCTAATATAATGTATGTCAACTCTAACTGAGAAATATATTTATATTTAAAAAAACTTTTCAGAAAACATTAGTTATAGTTATAGGGAAATATCACATTAAAAACTTTCCTCTACTTTCAAGGTTGCTCTGCCCTCTTCCCATGGGGCAGCAATGGGCAGAGGCAGTTTATAACAATCTCACTCTTGTTTACTGTGCTTTTCCTAGAAACCTCCTCTGGCTGACTCTTTATCCCCATCTTCTTCTTTGGCCTTTAGCTGTGGATGGTATTTTAGGTGGTGGTTTCTACCATTTTGATGAGTTACTCAATTCCTGGGTTTCTTCCATGCATATAGGAGGTATACCTATTATTCAGCTTTAATATGTCTTTTTCCTCCTAATATTATTCATGTCAATTTGACTAATAAACCAGCCAGAAGAACCCAGAGGATACAGTACCTCCTCCCCAACAACTAGAAAAAAGAATATATGATACTTTTCCTTAAAAAAAAAATAGCTGGCAAAGGTAGAGCAATAGACATATATTTTAGTCTTAGAGAAAATGTGCACCAATGAGGATAGATTTGCTCTTTGAAATTTTTTCACATTTGCTTTTATAAGAAATAAGTTCTGACTGGTAGCAAAATTTTATTTATTATATACTTAACCAACGATTGTGAAAGTCCTTTAAGTTTCATAAAAGATAATCTCAGTTTTTTAAGATGAATTTTTTTAATCTGGGGAGTTCTTCTAACCCTCAGGGTAGTTAATCTTCTTTACCTGAGCCTGTACCTGTGCATAAATATTGTGTTAGACTCTAATATGGGTAAAAAAAGAGAACTAGAGAGTTGTGATCCTCTAAGGAATGACAGCCTTTGTTTCCATTTAACAGAAGAGTGGTTGTTTGTTTCATGTACTTTTAAAGGATTCTATCCAATTTTACTACTGAAATATTCTGAAAATTATCACTTACAGATATGGATTATTTATCTGAGTCAAATGATCAGTTTTCAAAAGAACAAAAACCTATAAGCCAAAGTACCAGAAGCAGGATAGTAAGAAGCTAGGAAAATTCCTTGGAAAATGTAATAGGGAAACTGAGATAGTTAAATAGCAGTATGCACCATCAGTAAATCCTATCTTCCCTAAACCAAGGATACTTAAGAGTAAATGGTTTACACTTCTCCCAAACCAGAGGATAAATAGCTTAAATCAACCAAGAGAGAGAGAGAGAGAGAGAGAGAGAGAGAGAGAGAGAGAGAGAGAGAGAGAGAGAGAGAGAGAGAGAATCCAATTAGGGCCATTTGCATACCACACCCAAGGACAGATGTAGTTACATCTAATTTTGGCACTTCAGCATAAAATGAATGAATACTCCCTTGAGATTCTCCCCTAAGACATCCTCCAAACTCCCAGCTTTAAAAACCCTCAAAACAAAGGTCCCTCCCAGCCATACTTTCCCTCCAGAGAGCATGCTCTCTTCTTCCCCTGCAGGGGTGCATCTCCTAAATTCTGAAGCACCCCTCCAGGCTTGCAAGCAGCATAACATGGGCAACAGCTGTTTGTTGGGGGCAAACCCCCTGATCCTGTCCCCAAGGTCTCCTTTTCTCTGACTTCTTAGTGAGACAAAGCAGCCCAGGCTAGGCTCAGTTCTCCTCTTTTCCTAGGCCCTTCCTTTTTCCACTGTTCCCAGTTTTAACAAACATTCTCTAAAATTCACCTGGACTTGTGAATTTTTCCCTTTTGGAAGTCAGGTACCTACACACTACTTGCCAAGCCTAGACATAACCTTCCAAGATGTAAGTGGTCTGATTTCCAGTAACACCAATTTTTTTTAAATTTTTTATACATATCACCCCATTGCCCCCCCTCCCTCCCAGGCATACCCCAACCCCCCAGTGTCTATGTTCATTGGTTATGATTATATGCATAGATACAAGTCCTTTGATTGATCTCTTATCTACCTCACCTAACTTTAATCTTCCTGCTGTAATTTCACAGTCTGTTCGAAGCTTTACTGTCTCTGTATCAATCCTTTTGTTCATCAGTTTATAATGTTCTTTATTATCCCCTAATGAGTGCGATCATTTGATGCTTCTCCTTCATTGACTGGCTTATTTTTAAACTATTCAGATATACCTGGAAAGTGCATGTCCATATTTAGTAATTTAAAGTTGCTCCCTTTTTAGAGGGTCTTGCTGCTTCTCTCAGAGCCTTAGGCTATCCTGGATTTACAAGAGGTCTTCTTCACTTAGAATAATTCAAATAGCTCTCCTTTTTGTCCAAAAAGCAGGGAAAGGTATCAAAGCCAATGACTCAAATAAGACAAGTTATCAAGTTATAAGAGACATATTTATCTACTTAAGAAAATGAACTTTTTTTTTCATACAATATAATTGCAATGTGAAAAATAAGGATATATGTCCCAATATAATATATATTTGGATGTTTTGATATTGACAATGAAAACTTCTGAGATGTTCTGAATTAAATTATAGTGGTAGAAACTGAGAGACACAGAACACTTAGCTTGTTAATAGCAGTGGGACAACTGACAAAAGACTGCTCACATTCTTATATGTCTGTTGGAATTTTGGATTAATTTTCAGGTGCAAAAGGACAGAAAAAGGCCTCTCCTTTTCTTTGTTGTGGAACTTTCCAGAATTTATAAGAACCACCTGGTAATTAAACTCCAAGATAGTTGTCCCCCAGTTTGAACAGAGGAGCCAAGATAAGATACTCTCAAGGTTGCATTTCTTGTATCCCCCTCCTCCCTGTGGTTTTAACAGCTCTAGGATAATTCACACCAAGGAGTTTCTAGTTAGTAGAAAACCCCCCCCCTTCTCCTCTCCTTCAAACGCAAGTTTCCGCCTTTTGAACTCTTTGTAACCTTTTCTCTAAGCAAGTTTTCCAGGTTTGTGAAGATGCTTATAAAGACACTTCCTTGAGACATCTGCCTGGCTGTCTCCTTGAAAACTAACAAACTGTAAGGTTTCAAGACACCCCTTCCATTCCTTACCCCTTAGCAATAACTCTTTAAAAATGCAGGCCAATCTTCCTTCTCCACCTTGTATTGACTAGCAATGCATGGGCCCTTTCCTCCCTTGTAAAGTAAAATAAATTTCCTCTCTGCATCTCTCCTCTTAGTAGTGAATTCTTTCATAGCCTGTCACTGGCCAAATCCTAACCGTGGCTATATTTCTGACTGCACAAAAGAGTCAGGCATTATAGAATCCCAGGAGTCTCTGCTTCTTAAGAAGTTTATACATGAACTTTCTAATCTGCTGCCCCCAGCAGATCCACAGGAGCAGACACTGCTTCCTTGAAGGCTCCATACCTATCCAGTAACTTATCCCTTCTTCCTCCCACCCCCGTCCCTTTACCTTCTCCCACTCTCTTTGTGTATAGCCAGTGTAATTCTATCAAAACTGCTTTCATCACCCCTACCCCTTCCCATACCTTTTGCCAGTGCCAGTTTGGCAGAAATGTTGACTTTTTCCACTTGTCACACTCCTGCTGCTGGTTTAGACTTCATGCCTGGTCTTGTCATGCTAGCAATTGTAACCACAGAACCAATCCACACTTGCCTGGTCCTGTTTCTAATGAGATGCTGAATTGTTTTTCAGAGAGAACAGAACAAGCACGCAAATCATACAGTCAATCAGACAAGCACACTAGAAAAATAATGCACCTTGGAATAACTTTTCAGGAAGAACTGAATAGAGGGATTGCATGCTAAACACCCCCAAATTCAAACTTGATGAGCTCTCATAAAATATGCACATTTTCCCCCTTTCTTTTAAATGCAACTGAAAACCCTCAGTAAGGGATGCAGATTTGAGCATTCTTACCTTCTGTCTGCTTGCAAGTCAACTTTGCAGCAAAAACCTTCTCTTTTCCCAAAATCCAGTGCCATCATATTGGCTTTTAGGAAGTCAGGCAGAGTCCTTGCTTGGTAACACAAGGGCCTGATAAGCCCTTTCATTTAAAAAGACTTTCAGCCGTGGAAGGTAAATTTATGTTTAACCATATACTTAGCAGGGCCATTATTCATTATTCATTAAATCAAGACAACACAAAGGACATTAGTGAAGGTGGCCACCTTCTCTTCTCTTGAATTAAAACTGAATATCTTTTAAGGATATTCTAAAGAACAGGCATATTCTATAGCACAGGAGTTCATACTTTGCATTTGTTTAGATCAGTTCATTTATCCCTTAATCACCCCAACAGGTAAGCTATGTGAAGATTCTTATTACCAAATAACCACTCCAAATGAAGACATTAAAAAAATATGATAGACTTACCCAAAACAGAAAAATCCAAAGGAAGCTTGTTGTTTGAAGATTTTTCTGACTCTATTGTCATTATCTTCTTTAATCATAAGAGAGTAAATTAGAAGAATTTCTTCTGGCTTCACTGACATTACTTAATGTAGCTGTACAGGGTTTAAGTAGTACTTCCTTAGACAGGAAATACCAGAAATTAGTATAGCAATATGCTCCATGGCAAGGCTCCATCATCAGCAAGTATGAATCCCTGCACACTCCATTCATCTAAAGAAAAGTCACAGTTCAGAGTTCACTCCAGGTACTGATTCCTCCACATCCAGTTTCTGTGGCCAACCTACCTGTAGGGGCCTGGAACCCACACTAGCTCCTGGAAGCAATGCCCCAGGTGACACCCCAGAGTCACAGGCAAACATAAGCACCTGATAGGACTTTCCTAGTAACCATGTGAGCAAGCATTCCCTAGATAAGCTCCTCATGGAGCTTATCAAAATCTCACTATTTTTTTTTTGTTTTTTTGTTTGTTTGAGTTGATCAATCTGGCCTAAACCTGGGAACCCCAAAATATTCACCCATAGACCCTAAAAAGGCATGTGCCCCTCATCCTGTCTCTCTGTGTACATTCTTCCTTGAGATCCCAATATGAATCTTTGCAGTATACATTGTTACTTCCTCCAATACCTATAAATAATAGGCTCTTCTATCTCATTTCCCTGTGGTCTTGTATTGAACTATAGTGGTACCTCGAGATACGAGCTTAATTCCTTCCATAACCTTGCTCGTATATCAAGTTGCTCGTATCTCAAAGCAAATTTCCCCATTGAAATCAATTGAAATGCCATTAATCTGTTCCAGCCCCCAAATGCCACCCCAGTTGTTCTTGTTATGTCTTTTTGAATATGAAAAATGTATTTATAAATGACAAATATTGTATAAAGACATAATAAAAGAGAATGTAAAGGAATAAACTGGTTTTATAAAGTGTATTTTACCTACTCGTTACACTCTTAATGTTACACTTTATCCCTAAACTGAATGTAACTTAACTAATCTTCACTGAACTTAATTGTTACTGGTCTTTGCATTTTTGGCCGATTTAAAAAAAAAACGTGTCCAGCGAGGTTTGCCTCTTCCTCCCTTTCAGAATGTTTCTGAAATGGGTGAGGCAAGTTTCATTGAACAGCTCCGATGCATGACCAGTAGCAACTTTTTCAGGGTGTTTCTTTTCCACGAAGTGTGACACCCTCTCCCACATTCCTAAGATCTCCTTTATCTCACTTGTAGAGATCTCCTCCATCTTTGGCTCCTCCTCGAAACCCATTTCTTGGAGAACCTCCGCATGTTGCTGAGACTGCAACTCTTGTAACTCCTCCGTGGTGAGTTCCAGAGAGTGCTCCTCGACGAGCTCATTCACGTCTCTCTCATCCACCTCCAGGCCCATGGATTTTCCCAGAGACACTATCTCCTCCTCCACTGGCACCTCGGGTTCGAATCCTTGAAGGTCCTTTCGGCTATGGCCTCAGGCCACAGCTTCTTCCATGCAGAGGTCAAAGTCCTCCTTGTAACACCCAGCCAGGCCTGATCAATAATTCTGAGGCATATCACGATGTTAAAGTGGTTCTTCCAGAACTCTCGAAGGGTGAGGTTTGTGTTCGTCACCTCAAAGCGGCGCCGGAACAGGTGCTTGATGTACAGCTTTTTAAAATTAGAAATCACCTCCTGATCCATGGGCTGCAGGATAGGAGTGGTGTTGGGAGGTAGGTAGACAACCTTTATAAACTTGAACTCTTCAAGGAGTTCATCTTCGAGGTTCGGTGGGTGAGCAGGACCATTGTTGAGGACGAGGAGGGCTTGCACGGTTAGATTATTTTCTTGTAGATATTTCTTAACAGAAGGGCCGAAAACCAGGTTTACCCACTCCACAAAGAACTGCCTGGTGACCCATGCCTTTGGGTTTGCCCTCCACATAACTTGCAGTTTATCTTTTAAAATCTTATGTGACTTAAAGACTCTGGGGTTTTCCAAATGGTATACAAGCAGAGGCTTGATCTTGCAGCCGTCACTCGCATTGGCGCACAGTGCGAGAGTTAGACTATCCTTCATGGGTTTGTGGCCTGGCATCGCCTTCTCCTCTGCCATTATATAAGTCCTATTTGGCATCTTCTTCCAGAAAAGCCCTGTCTTGTCACAGTTGAAGACTTGCTGGGGGATATATCCTTCGGGTTCTATCAGTTTGGAAAAAGTTTTGAGGTAATCCTCAGCTGCCCTCACATCCGAACTTGCTGCCTCACCATGCCTGACAATGGAGTGAATGCCAGACCTTTTCCTGAAGTTATCAAACCAGCCTCTACTGGCTTTAAATGAGTCTTCAATGCTTCATCCATGGAAGTGCGCAGGGTCTGCTCCAACAAATCACCGTAAATCGCTTGCACCTTCTCGCATATGATGCCCTGTGTTAATGTATCTCCTTTAAGCTGCTTCTCCGTCACCCACACCATCAGTAGATTCTCCATCTTTTCATGGAGAGAGCTACTAAGCTTAGAAATTATTGTAACGCCCTTAGCTCGCGTTATACCCTTTATCGACTCCTTCTATTTAAGCACAGTGCATATCGTTGAAGTACTACGCCCATATTACCTCACCAAGTCAGCCACTCACACACCTTGCTCATATTTTTCTATGATTTCAAGCTTAAATTCAATAGACATCATCTTCTGAGCACTGACCTTTCCACTCACTTTCTTCGGACCCATAGTTATAAAAAAGAAATGTGATAAAGTATGTAAATGCACAAAAGATGCTTCGACAACGAGGTAAACAAGCATACTGACTGAGGCATGGGAAACTATGAGACCCTGGAGTTGCAGTAAACTGGTAGGTCGTGTGCAGGTGGCGGATCCTTGGGATTACTCGTATCTCAAATGTTGCTCGTATTTCAAAGCAAAAAATAGCTCGCTCGATGGCTCATATCTCAAAAATTTCGTATGTTAGGGCACTCGTATCTCAAGGTACCACTGACACTCCTTTGTCCAAACCTGACTGAGCCAAGGATTGGCAGTTGACTTGAAGTTGTATGCCTTACTTAATATATGATAAATTGTTATATTTATAAGGGTCACTTTATGAACCATCTATACTTTAAAACTGGGATAGCTGTCCTTAGTATTACTCAAATGGATTGAATGGAAACTGTCACATATTCTAATCACTCCATATAATGACTGAAACAATTATATGAGGCTAGGGGTAATACTCCTTAGTACTTCAGAGCTAAGACTCAGCAAATTGTCCAAGTTCAGTGAATATCAGAGATTAAAAACATAGTTGGTTCAACACCATGCCAAAGTTTCTTTGATCTTTATCTTCTTTTCTTACTTGCTCTTCACCTAAAACAGACTCAAGAATTATTCTCATAAAAGTCATATATGATAAATCCAGAGCTAACATCATGCTCAATGGTCAAAAACTAAAACCATTTCCGCTAAGAACAGGATCAAGACAGCTCCTACCACTCCTGTTTGACATAGTACTAGAAGAGTTAGCCATTACAATTAGACAAGAAGAAGAAATAAAAGGCATTCAAATTGGAAAAGAAGACTTAAAGCTGTCCTTATTTTCAGATGGCATGATATTGTACATAAAAAACCCAAAAGACTTTATCAAAAAACTAATAAATTTAATAAATGAATTTGGCAATGTAGCAGGATACAAAATTAACACCAAGAAATCTATGGCATTTCTATACACCAATAGTGACCTTAAAGAAAGAGAGACTAAAAAAGCAATCCCATTTACCATCACACCAAAAAAATTAAGATATCTCCAAATAAACTTAACTAAGGAGAGAAAAGACCTATATGCAGAAAAACTATACGACACTGAACAAAAGAGATAGAGGAAGATGTAAATAGATGGAAGAACATACCATGTTCATGGATTAGTAGAATCAACATCATTAAAATGTCCATACTACTCAAAGCAATCTATAGATTCAACAAACTCCCCATTAATATACCAACAACATATTTCACTGACCTAGAAAGAACTCTCTAAAAATTCATCTGGAATAAAAAGGACCCCGGATAGCCACAGCAATCCTGAGAAAGAAGTAGGTGGGATCTCAATACCAGATTTCAAGCTGTATTACAAATCTACTGTTCTCAAAACACCCTAGTACTGGCAGAAGAACAGACATATAGACCAATGGAATAGAATAGAGAATCCAGATATTGACCTAAACCACTATGCTCAATTAATATTTGACAAAGGAGGCATGAACATACAATGGAGTCAAGACAGTCTCTTTAATAAATGGTATTGGGAAAATTGGACAGATACATGCAAAAAATTGAAACTAGACCACCAACTTACACCATACACACACAAAAAAACAACAACAACCTCAAAATGGATACAGGACTTAAACATTAGACAGGAAAACTTAAAAATACTAGAGGAATCCACAGGCAGAAAAATCTCAGACATATGCCAAAGCAATTTCTTCACCAATACTGCTCCTAGGGCAATGGAAACTAAAGAGGAAATAAACAAATGGGACTACATCAAAATAAAAAGCTTTTTCACAGCAAAAGAAATCATAAACAAAACAATAAGAAAGCCCACTGTATGGGAGAACATATTTGCAAATGTTATCACTGATAAAAGTTTAATCTCCAACATCAACAGGGAACTTATACAATATAATAAAAGGAAGATAAACGATCCAATAAAAAACAGACAACGGACCTAAGTAGAATATTTTCAAAAGAAGACAGAAGGAAGGCCAAGTGACATATGAAAACAAGCTTAAAGTCACTAATTATCTGAGAGATGCAAATTAAAACAACAATGTGATACCATCTCACACCTGTCAGAATGGCTATCATCAAAAAATCAACAAATGACAAGTGTTGGAGAGGATGTGCAGAAAAAGAAACCTTTGTGCACTGCTGGTGGGAATACCTGTGGAGAACAGTATGGAGTTTCCTCAAAAAACTAAAAATGAAACTCCCATTTGACTTAGTGATCTCACTTCTATGAATATATCCCAAGAAACTAGAAATACCAATCAGAAAGGATATATGCACCCCAATTCATAGCAGCACAATTCACCATAGCTAAGATTTGGAAATAGCCTAAATGCCTGTCAGCAGATGAATGGATCAGAAAACTATGGTACATCTACACAAGGGAGTACTACACTGCTATAAAAAAGAAGGAATTCTTACCATTTGCAGCAACCTGGATGGCCCTGGAGAGCACTAAGTGAAATAAGCCAGGCAATGAAAAAAAAAAAGAATACCACATGATCTCTTCATTCATGGAAAATAAAGAACATTATAACCTGATAAACAAAAAGATAAATACAGAGACAATAAAGCACCAAGCAGCCTTTCAAATTACAATGGGAAAGCAGGGGAGTGTTGGGGGGGTGGGCGGGGAAGAGATCAACCAAAGGTCTTAAATGCATATAAGCACAACTAATGGACACAAGACACTGGGGGTGGGGGTGGGGATGGGGGTATGAGGACATGCTACAGTGGATAGAGGAGCCTGGGGGAAAGTCAATGGGGAAAAATATGTACTACTACATGTAATACTTTAAACAATAAAAAAGAATTATTTTCCTCCACTTTCATGATTCTTCTGTTTGGGTTGCTTCATCAAAGAGAAGTTTGTGCAGTGTTATAGATGCCCTTATGTCCTTCTCATTTTTTTCCTCTGTCTCTCAGAAATAATTGGAATTTATATGAAAATCAATGTTATGGCCACTGAACTTGGCCTAAAATATGTAAGCAGGGAATAGTTGTTAGGGAACTTATTGAGCTCTAACTTATTTTAGTCTTATTGTAAAGTATATTAATTCATTAAATTTGAATCCTCTTTCTGCCTTAAAATTGCCTTTATTAACTGATACAGAATCCCTGTTAGGAATAAAAGATAATGTCATACTAAGAAGTGTTTCTTTTCTTCCTCACAATGAGAAATGACAACTCATCTAAGAAAAACTAGGTCTACACAAGTTTAAGGTCTTAGTCAATATCTGAAATAAAATTGCAATCCTGGTACATGAATTTGTTTTGCCTTGTTCATGGAGATTCTTTCTTCTCACTAATGCTGTCTCACATCATACATTTCAGTTATCTCAAGTTTTGCTATTAAAAGATGCCCAGTTTTCTTGACCCAGCCAACAAATTGCAAAGAGATTCTAGAACCTCGAATATTCCAGTCCCTCTAATTGTGGAAAAGCAATGGCAGCAGCATGAAGAAATACTTTGCAATGTATTCCAAGGCCTGAGAAATATTTGGTCCTAGATAAAGAAATAGATGAAAGGCTTATTCCTAGGAATGAGTGTCAGAGCTCAAACTCTCAGGGATAATTGATTAAATCAGAATAAAACAGAGGATGAACAGTAAAAAATAATCCAGCAAAAAGATTATTTTAAAAGAAGGTAAGAAGGAATAGGTTTGCTGATTTTACTTTAAGTCCCAAATACATTAGTTCATGGCTGAAAAGCAGATAATTCTAACCAGTCTGCTTCGACCATACAACATATCCATTACCCATGGTGGGAATCCTAATTTCTAGAATATATATTTGAGTCCAAGTATTATCTTTTTTCATTTCACTTTTGTCTAGCCTAACCAACTGCTTTTACCAAATAGCTTTGATTTACTATTTGGTCTTCAGCTCTTCAGCTCTGTTTATGTTGCCTGTTATCATGCTCCCTGTTTCCCCACGTCCCCCGGTTGTACCATGTAGACCAGACCCAAAGAAATGCTGTATTTCTAAAGTGGGCTCCACTTTCTCCCTTTAAATATTCTGGATATATTTTCCCTTGAGGTTTGCCAATTTTAAAGGGTAATGTAGATGATCCATAGCCACCTTTATTTTTTTCTGCTTTTCTTCTATGTCCTTCTTCTGTTTCTCTGTTAGCTGACTATGTTACCACCAATACCTCATTTTTCAGTCTGGCCTTACTTTCATTTTGTGTCATAAACTCAGGGCCAAGCATTTTGCCAGATACTTAGTAAACACTTTTATCTTTAAATGATGGCCTTTCTTTGGCTTTGAACTGCTGTCTTATATTATTTCTCTTTTATTACAGCTTATTTTTTAGAGAAGTTTTAGGTTTATAGAAAAATTGCACAGGAAGTACAGAGAGTTCCCATATACCCCTCACACTTCCTCATACACTTTTGCCTTTTAACATCTTTCATTAGTGTGGTAAGTACATTTTTTACAATTAATGAACTTTTACACTATTTACTAAAATCCATGGTTTATATTAGGGTCCTTTCTTTAAATTGTGCAGTTTTATGGGTTTTGACAAATGTAGAATGACATGCACCCACCATTATGGTATCATAGAGAATAGTTTTGCTGCTTTAAAATTGCCCCATGCTCCAAGTATTTATCCTTACTGAAGTCCTGGTAAATACTGATACTTCACTCTCTCTGCAGTTTTGTCTTTTCTATACTGCACAATTGTTGGAATCACACAATATATACCTTTTTCAGACTGGCTTCTTTTACTTAGTAATGAGGATTTAAGGTTCTTCCATGTGTTTTCATAGCTCATTGAATTAATCACTGAATAATCCTATTTGTGTGATTATACCATCTTATATTATTTTTTGCTCAGTTTTTTTTTTTCTTTTTCTGTTCCATTGGCCACTTTCATCTTAGATGTCCTATTGTGATGTTCTAGGCTTATCCTCCTCCAATTTCTCTCATCATATTCATCCTTTTTGTTTTTCCCTCTGAATTCTTAGATGAATGGCATGACTTCACTAACAACCGAAATAACTTATTTTAGTTTACCATTATTTTCTTCTTTTGCAGATTTTAATCAGCAATAATGCTTTTCATTCCCATTAATTATTTCAGTATTCCAGTGACTTCAATTTATCTTGATACCTCCCTTCCACACGTCATTGTCTCCTTTCATCTTTATTGCTTGAATGCCTTCCTAACCTCTGCCATATATTGCCCACAGAATTGCCAGAATGATATTCTAATAACAAATTTGGTAATGTCATTGTCTTGCTTACAATTCTTCAATTGTTTGTCATTACGCTTAGGATAAAATTAAAAATCCTTGTAGACCTGGATGAGCTGGATCTTGCTTTCCTCTCCAGCATAGTCTTACATCTTTTTCCCGTCATTCTTTCCTCTTTGTTCTTTGAACATACTATTTTTGTCTTCATTTTTACTGCTGCCTATTTGATTTTTCCTCTACCTGCTTCATATTCCCCCCATGTCTTGCCTGGCTAATTCCAACTCATTTAGATATTTCCTTTGCATTTAGATGCCACTTTTTTCAGGGAAGCCTTCCTCTGATCCCACAAATTAGGTCAGTAGCCTCCTGTTATCTGTGCTACTTCCTTGTGCTACTTCACCTCCAAAGCACCAAGCACATTTGCAGTTCATTTTAACTCATTTTAATTAAGTAGGATTATGTGAGTAGCTTACCATCTGAATGCAAACTTTGTTAAAGGCAAGAAGTGTGTCTTCCTCATTCACAACCATGTACTCAGGACCCAGCTCAGCGCATGCAACATGGCCTCTAAGCAATAAATACTTGTGGAAGGAATGATTTCCGCCTGCTCTCCTTTTTTCCCCCTTTTGCCTAAGGCTTTGCTGGCTTCTTAGATGCAGTATCACAACATCTTGTTAAAAATACAAATTAAACATTTGAAAATGTCATTTTCTTTGTACTACTCTGTTTCAGAGGATATATTAGCTCTGATTTCATTGGAACATGTTGTATTATCTTTTTGAAGAGATGGTGTGTTTTATTTCTATTTACTGTGTAAGTATTAATCTTACCGATAAGGATAAGTTGAAATAGAAATAAGCTTTCTTTGGGATAGGTGAAGATACCTATCTTAAATTACAGTAAATCTGTTATTTCCTCCAGTTTTCATCTGGATTGGGAGCATTTCTAAGCACATTCAGAGATATGTCAGCCAGAGAACAGTGAGGAGAATATGAGAGTTGAATTGGAGAGTGATGAAGAGGTTCTGTTCCATTTTCCCCCAAACCATCAGGAGCCCCAATTGGGGCCTGAATGGCTGCTCTTGTCAGAAGCTCATCCGTACAGGGTTCCTTTCTGTTCATTGTGGCTTTAGCAAACGGAACCCTTCCTATTCAAATCAGATGGTATAACATGGATCTTCTGTCAGAGAAAGATAAGCATCACATGATCTCACTCATTTGTGGAATCTAAAGAACAAAACAAACTTATGAACAAAATAGATCCAGAGATACAGAAGCATGGGACAGACTGGGGAATTTCAGAGGGAAGGCAGGGGTGAGGAATGGTTAGCAGGGGAACTTACATGCATGTATGCATAGCACAGGGACACAGACAATAGAATGGTGAAGACCTGGGAGAGTGGAGTGTGGGATAGAATAGGTCAAAAGAAAAAACAAACAAACAAACAAAAGAGACATGTGTAATACTTTCAACAATCAAGATAGATTTTAAAATAAATAAAATGGGTCTTCTGATTGTCCCACAGCTGGCCTCACCTCTAAACCTACCCTGTCTGTCAAGAGATGTGAGTAGGATTCCACCACTATTTGCTTTTGTCACTTGCTATGCAGATGATTCTTATTCTTACGCAAACAAAAGGCAAATGTTTTGTTTTTTTCTTTAATTTCCTGATATGTTCTCTATACTTAGATGAAATTTCTCATTGTTTCTGACAGAGACCCCTCTTCTCTTTTATTATTCAAGTGTCTCCTTAATTTAGATCTTTGGTGGAAGTTTTAGAAAAAAATTCCTTCCCAAGTAGCTAGTGCTGACTTTGTACTTTTTCCTCCCTCATCCATTTAACATATGACTTAATTACATGCTTGGCAGTTATGATACCCATCAGTTGTAGTGTTCCTGTATCTTACAAAATGCGAATAAGGGAGATGAGGTCTTAGAGGTGCAAGGAGGGATCTATGCCTTTTGTGAAACTGGTAGCCCTCATGGTCAGGGCAATGGCTGTGAAAATCTAAGGGGTTCAAGATGGAGATAGGAGGTTAATCAGTTCAACTTCCACAGTAGATTGTGGGTTTCCGTTGGTCAGTGGTATCCTGTGTCTTCATTCTACTTCTCCCTATTTATTCCCAGACCTTTGGTGTGGGCATCTGTCTGGGGCATCTTCACTCTGCAAGGACTTTGCTGGATTACTGACACTCTTCATCCTCTGTCAATAGGATTTAATTAGATTTATCTGTGCATCCTGTTCTTAGAAGTGAGCCTTTGTTGGGGGTTACTCAGGAACACATAACTTGAGCATCAGGGAAACAATGATACCCTAGTAATCTCCTTTTACAGATTCTATCTATGTTGTAGTTTAAGTGTTCCTGTTGTGATGGAGGGACCATTTGATGAGTTAATTTCAGATATGTGGAATTTCTCCAAAAGGAACATCATATGCAATATGTTCATGTACTTAATACTTCAAATGGGGGAAGTTTGGAGCAGTAGATTTTGCTCCTTTCTTTATTTTGAAGGTGGAGGTTCAGAAAGAGATGTTTATATTAGATGCCTCTATTTCTTATCCAAACAAAATGGGTTCAATGTTTTTCTTTTAAGGATTAAATCTAATGCTATAATTTAACTTACACAGCTTTACAGTTTTACTCTTTTATAAGCCAAACTAACTTACCTTTGGATTAATCAACCCTTCTACTGAAATTCATAATTGTCTATGAGAAAATGGACTATTGCCTATTTCATAAGAACCAAAGGAAGTATTAATATTCTTTTGAACAAGGATATAGATATACTTTTCCAAAGTCAGTCTATAAGTAACTCTAGACTTGACTGAAATAACTGTAATATTTTTTTCTTTACAGTGTGTGTGTGTGTGTGTGTGTGTGTGTGTGTGTGTTTGGGTGTGATGGTAAATGTTATATTTTGGTTAAATATAACTTTAACTTTGAGAATAAATTTTGTGCAATGTTTTGCTGAGAAAAAGTTCTAAATGTGACACTAGTAGTTGCATTTTTTCAGATCTTTGAAATGAATAATAGGTAAGTATTTTAATGTCTGACCTAATAATTTAATACTTGGCAATCAATTTACCTGGTAAACCCTGTTTTTGTTATATCAAATAAAACTTAACAGCTGGGACTTGAAAGAACCAATTGTCTCTTCATCTTTTCATTTTGCTTTTCCTTTGTGTCATGAACACTTGAATAATCGGTAGCCACAGACTAGGAGACTTCTACCATTGTGAAGGATTCTTCATCTGTGCATAGATGAATTTGAAGAATTCTTGCTAGAAGAACATGGTCCAGCAAGGCTATGCCATTTCATTCCTCAACTAGCAATTATTTAGTTGTTACTACATGTCAAGCATTATACTAGTACTTATCTTTATCAACTAACATACTACTCATGGCAACCTATGAGGTACTTTCTATTTTTATTTCCATATTACAGATGAGAAAGCTGAAAAATTGAGATGTTTAATAGCTTGTTCTGTAATAACATACATACTGAATTACAGAGTAGAAATTAAAATCCAAACGATCTGGCTTCAAAAATATAAAAGAGCATGGTATATACCATAATGCTTATTTAATATTGTAATTTTTTTCTTTAGAAAATAGTAGAGGATCTCCTTTCAGTGATACAAAAGAGAAATAAAATAGTTCAATTGGCATTATCAGCCAGTCATCCCGAGAGTGATGATCACTCCCAGAGAAAAAGGCAACCAGGTCTTGTCCAAAGTTATCCATCACAAAAACAACAGGCTCTGGAATATTGAATCTTAAAAAAGCCTAATCATTTGTCGTGCATTGAATGCCTGCTTCCCCTCAAAATGCATACTTGGAAATCTTAACCCCCAATGTGAGGATAGTTAGATGTAAGACCTTTGGGAAGTGATCAGGTTTAGATGAATCAATGAGAGTAGGACCTTCATGATGGAATTAGTGTCCTTAGGGACCAGAGCCTTGCCTCTCTCTCTCTGCCATGGGAGGACACAAGAGAATCAGGACAATGGCTCTGGCATCCTGATCTCAGACCTCCAGTGTCTAGAATGTGAGAAATGAATGCCTGTTGTTTAACCATCTACCCAGCCTATGACATTCTGTTGCAGTTGAGCTGACTAAACCACCATGGAAATGATTATTTAATGTTACCTTAAATATAAAATAAAAGAACATGGACAAAAGAAAAAGAAAATGTTACTGATCGATTCCTGTCCTCTAGAATTCTGAACCTTTCACACCTTGATCATTAAGATGGATCTATCTATATGTTAAGGAACTTTCAAGGCAATGACCCTAATCTTTGATAAAAAATTTTCACTTTGATGTTAAACCAAAAAAATCATCAAAGTGAAAATTTTATTCTCAGCTTAATTCCTTTTGATTCCCAACAGAGGCAATGGCATATGCCAGCAGCAGGCGTCTGTGTCTGTGTCTGTGTCTACATATTTTTCTTGTAGCCTAAATATCCTTGTCTAGTTCCTGTCTCTTGTTATAATAGAGTCTCTCTAAGTGACATTGAATCCAGGTCACATACACAGTTATCCCAAACTTTAATCTTAATAAATTGTCTCAGACATTTTATGGTTTTTATCTAATTGTTTATTCGTGGGCTAAGCTAATACCTCAGAGCCAAGCAAATTTTTATGGCTCTGTATATAATTTTTGAACAAATAGGGTGTATAATGGAAATAAAAGTGCTGACACGGTGCTTTCTATTACAGCATGAGTGGACTCAGGATTACAAAATACACTTTTATTGCATCCTTCTACTGGGCCATTTATATGAAGCATGGATTGAAATATAATTTAGAAGTATGATGTTGGTACTTGAACCCAGTAGCTAGAATAGGAAAAACATTTAAAAAATAGACAACTGTAGATTCAGAAACAGAAACAACAGACTTACCAAGGCCTCTGATACTTTAAACATGGCTATCAGGGTCTTTTAGAGTGTATGTCTGAAGCAGGCTTTATGAATAAAGAAAATATTTCCCTTTAGTTCAGATGCAAATCACATATTATTTGAAAAACTTAAATATTTGGGACTAAGGTGTTTCTTTTCCCCCTTAAATTAAGAAAAAAATCCTTACATAAAAATATAGACTTAATTGTGTGTGTGTGTGTGTGTGTGTGTGTGTGTGTGTGTGTGTGTATTTAGGGGTAGTATTTCTTAGAAACCTAAATTTAGAGAACAATATCATTGATCCTATCCATTTATTCAATTTAACCTAAAAGTAAAATGAGTGAGAAACAAAGAAGGCTATTTCTTTCTTTGACAGTATTTTTTAAATATCATCAAGATAGAGTAGACTCTAGTCATAAGGTAGCTGGTTTAGGAGGGTTGATTCTGAAATCTCATATGATAATCTCAGTCAACATCATAATGAATTGATATTTTAGAGAGAAACAGTCGAGATGAGTTGATAATTGGACATGTTCAATTTATTTGCCTATTTTTCATAATCTTTATCTTTTACTCTTCTTATCTTCCCTGATTAGGAACATGAAATTTAGGTGGGGAGAGAAGATTAATCTAGAAATATAAGAAATATTTACTTAATGAATAAGAGACTTCATACATGCAAGAAAGAAGAGCATGAGCAGAGTTGGAGAAATGCAGTTTCCAAATGACCTTAATATATTGACCAGTATTTAGGGACCTTGATTTCTTCCAGAATTTTAGAAATGCATACTACATAGTAAAACTGATTGGTTATTAACATTATTTCTCTTTTTTGAGTTCTTTTTCCACCCTAACTTTTTTCTTCCACCCTAACTTTTTTCCCTCCTTTATGAGGGGTAGACCTATAAAGAATGAGAGATTTCAGATAACTAAAAAAGTGAATGAAAGTACTCTCATTCTTTATAGGTCTACCCCTCATTTTTTCTCTCCTTTCCCTTTCAGTCAGTCAAATTTCAGAGAAATGCTGATATCGCAGCAAAATGTTCTTTTTATTAACATGATCCATAATAACATATGGATATTTGTTCATAATAAGAAACAAATTAGCACAATACAATGTTGTGTTTTTTTTTTAATGTAGTCTTTAAATATTTTAGGCAAGAACTGTTCACATTCTTTTTTTTAAATATATTTTATTGATTTTTTTTTACAGAGAGGAAGGGAGAAGGATAGTTAGAAACATTGATCAGCTGCCTCTTGCACACCCCCTACTGGGGATGTGCTGGCAACCAAGATACATGCCCTTGACCAGAATTGAACCTAGGACCTTTCAGTCCCCAGACCCACGCTCTATCCACTGAGCCAAACCGGTTTTGGCCTGTTCACATTCTTGGCGTGTGCTAGCCAATGCCTCACTGGGGCTCACTCACTCACTGTATTTAATCAGTATCTCTAGCCTAAGAAGAGCATGGATGTGGGGTGGGGACATAGACCCAAATATCCGTTTCTTTACCAACTAACCCAGTAACCTTGAACAAGTTTTCAAATATTAATAACCTTCTATGCCCTCTACAAAAAGTTGGTAATATGTAACCCATGAAACCAATACCAGATGATGTACATAAAGCACCTACAAGAGTACTTTACACACTGCAGACACTTGATAAAATGATTTATCTATTGATTAAATGATCTGAATTTAATATAATCATAAGTGCTAAGATATAAATGTACTTAAAAAATTGAGTACATCTTCCTTATTTATTGATGAGAAAGCTGAGGTTCAGAGAAGCCAAGTGTCTTACCAAAAGTCATTAAATCATTAGAACTAGGGCTGAGGCTTGAATTAGTTAGTGCTGCTCATATTATTTTATACACCTGCCCCTTGAAACTTTGTATTATTCTGATGTTATAGCATGCTACACAATTTTTCATTATTATACTTTCCTGCAAAACACAGGGGGAATCTATATTCTCCAACATAGAAAATACTTATTTAAAAATAGAATTAACATGTATAAGATTCTGGATTTCTGGATCTTTGATTGCTATCCTACCTACTTTTCCTCAGCAGTTCTTCTAAATGTCTATATTGCAAGAAAAGAAATCCTTTTATAAAAATTTATCACTTAAATTTTTATAAATTACAAAATACTTTAAAAATCTATAAATTTATATATTTCTTTTTATTTTTAAATAAATAAAACTGAAGAGATAATGCTTCTGAAGCCTTAGTCTCCAATGACACATCTTTGTTCTTGGTAATCTTTCCTAATTCTTCCATTGCTGTCCTTCTGAGTTTTAGGTTTTTCTTGATTTCCAGGCCGCATCTCCTTTTGAACTAATGACTGAAGCAAGATATGAACAATATTAACAATTTCAATGATCTGCTTGTCTCTAGTAAAGTTGCATATTTTTTTCTGAAGTTATGGTCTGTGTCTTCTTGATGTTCAAATGCAGTCCTGCTTTGACACTTTCTTCTTTTGTTTTTATCAGAAGTCGTTACAAATTATTGCGACTTGCTGCCAGTAAGGTGGTGTTACCCGTATATTTTGTAATTGGTGTTTTTTCTATGAATTTGCACTCCCCCTTTCTATGTTTCAAATATATCATTCTCTAAATAATGTGAGATTTTTTTTCTTCCTTTGCTTTTTTGTAAGTCTTCACCCAAAGATATTTTTTCCATTGATTTTTTTAGACAAAGTGGAAAGGAAAGACAGTGAGAAACATTGATGTGGGAGAGACACATTGATTGGTTTTCTCCCACAGGTGCCCAGACGGGAGCTGGGATTGAGCCTGCAACCAAGGTACATGCCCTTGAATGGAATAGAACCTGAGACCCTTCTGCTCACAGGCCAAATCTCTATCAATTTAGTCAAATTGGCTAAGGCCTAGGTCGGCAAACTGCTGCTTGCAAGCCACATGCAGCTCTTTGGCCCCTTGAGTGTGGTTCTTCCACAAAATACCATTGCCTGGGCAAGTCTATTTTGAAGAAGTGGCATTAGAGAAGTTTAAGTTTAAAAACTTTGGCTATTAAAAGAAATTTCAATCGTTGTACTGTTGATATTTGGCTCTGTTGACTAATGAGTTTACCGACCACTGGGCTAGGATATCTTCCTTTGCTTTTAATCATACTGTATGTTTTAATATTTTATTATCTTATTGCTAGGTGCTACCACTTAATGTTGGTTAGAAATAAATATATTTTGTTCCTGATCTTAAATGGAATACTTTCAATGCCTTATTATTTAATTTAGTACTAAGTTTGCTATAGATTTAGGTCAGTATCTTTTATTGAATAAATGATGCTCTCTTTTTATCCTATACTTAGAATTTATTTTTATTATTATGAATGACTTCTGAATTTATCAAACATATTTTATTCTGTAAATATTGTAATAATATTGTATTTTGCCTTTCATTTATTAATGTGGTGAATTATCTCAATACATTTTCTAATAATAAAATATCTTTGCATTGTGAATAAATACCTTTTGGTGAGTGTGTTTATACATTTTGAAATCACACTGACAATATTTCAGCTATGACTTTTAAAAGTGTGTTCATAAATAAAATCAGCTATTGTTTTTCGTGCCTTAAACTGTCTTACTTATTATTAGTAGTATATTAATCTATGCATTTGGCCTTTTTTTTTCTGTATTCTGGATCTTTGTTCTTTGTAGATTACAAAAGGAAGTTCCTTATAAAGCTATATGAATCTAGTATATTTTAAAACATATTGTCATGCAGAACCTTAACATATACCAAAGTTATTTAGAATAGGAATTATATAGGAAGTGTAGATATTACTGTCATTTTTTAGTTGAAGAAACCAGGAGTAGAAGTTAGAAGACTTGTTTAAGGTCATATGACATTTCCATAGAGAAGAACCTGGGAATAGAAGTACAAACTGCTCACCAAGATAGACACCATCTTACTTTCTCTTCTTTATTATTATTATCTTAATCTGTTGAAACACACTTGACTAAGTAGAAGCTGAGTGGTGGTGGGTGGTATTCTGTTTTGCTATGTGTACTCTGTATCATCACTATGGCTACAAGTGACTAAAATGTCAGGAAGTCATATCCTTTGACAATGATCTCCAGGGAGCGTGATTCTGCAAACACATAAAGAACATTTGGAACCTGCCCAAATGCCCAGTTAATACTGAATTACTTCGCAGGGTTCCTATACTTCTTTTATCTAGGAAGGAATAGTAATGTCCTAGAAAGCAGAGGGATTTGGATTCTTACATCTGATGTTTTCCGAGGTCTTAATTTGATTCTGTAGCTCTCTTGATAGGGAACATCCTGCGGTGACTGTATTATATGCAGACTTCCAAGTTTTACTCTCTCTTGCCACTTGATGAAAGCTCTCTTGAGAGCACAAATGCAGATGCTCTCACTTCAACAAGGCAGTTTAATCTGCAGCCCTGGTGTGTGGATTCTCCATCATAGAGCAAGAGTCACTAAATCTGTCTTTTACTAGGACTCTGGGGAAGCCATCACTTGTCATCCTGCCCAGTAGAGCATGCTATAGCACCTGCTTTGTAGTATACTTTGCCACAAAGTATCCTTTCTGGTAAAACATCAAACAACCAAGTATTCTCACTTATCCAAATGCCAGGGAGAAAAGGGAGTATATACTGAATAGAGCCAAACTTCAGCTCTGTCAATAAGGTGCAGACTATGTACATTTTCCCTTTTTAATAAAAGATAACTATAGAGAAATACTAAATCTCATTGGCACACAATCGTCTAGTAGCAAATTTTGAATGACATCTCATTCATTGAGAAAAATTGAGTGGGGGTTAAGATAAATCTTAAGATAAACCTTCATCCAAACCAGAATTTGCCAAGGTTTTCCAAAAATTCCAATTAGCTTTATATTATTTGAAATTTCTAAAATCTCTATGATTTACTTTTTTACTATTTTCAATTTTCAGAAGTATAGCTGACATTTTGAAAATAAAATAACAAACACACATGATGTGTAGCTAATGCCACACATCATAGATATTAGAACATTTAATATTTGTAATAAGTCTGTGGAAGGGGTAGTGTTATTCATAATTTACAGATGAAGAACCTTAAGTTAGAAAAGTTTAAGTAAAATGCCCAAGGTCATTGCAAAGCTTGAGAGCTGCTTCTTAGTTCTTAGCAGCCACTGTTAGTTATGGATCTAATATCAATTCCCTCTCCTCACTGTCTCTTTCCTATGATTTTCTCTGGGGCTACTCTTCCCCAGTGCTACCTACCATGTGCTATGGGAAGGCGATTCTATATCCAACTCAAAGATTATTTGAATTTCCTACACTTATCACAGGTACTCCTCTCTCCACACCTCTGGTTTACTGTTAGATATTGGGCACAGTTTTAGTCAATGTTATTATACTAAGGAAGATCTGATAGAAAGAGATTATGGAAAGGTTTTTGTTCTTATTCTTAAAAGAGATCCAAAGACAAGGTTTGCCCTTTTCTTCTGCTGTTAATTTTCCCTGCTGTGGCCATGGTTTTGTATCTTTGAGGGAAGGAGCATGGGAGTAAGACCAGTTCTCTGAGGATGGCCAAGCAGAAAGAATAAAAGCTTCCTAAACCACTGAGGGCATCATTATGTTCCTGAATTAACTAACTTTGGGTATATTTCAACTCAGACCTTCTTACTCTGAGGATGTCATTTAACTTTGTTGAAAACATCTGAGATACCAAGTCATCCCAACTGATACACAATCCAGGATGTCTGAATCAAAATCTAGCAACAGTTTTTCACAGAAACACCACAACAGGTAGCCTGCACGATACCCACTTTCCATTGAAAAAGTATAGCTGTCAATTCGAATTAACATCAGCCTTTAAAACCAGAGTTCATCAATGCAATTCATCCTGGAGCCAGTTAACCTAAATGGGTAAGGGAGAGTTTAGGAAACCGGAGCAGCAAAACTAACCTCCAGCAAATTGCTGGCCAGTAATTTCTGTTTCTTTGTTGTTGTTGTTGTTGTTGTTGTTGTTGTTTTTAAGAGAAGACTCCAAACCAAGAATATGTTGATGACAATCTGAATTTTAAACTTTGACCACTAATTCACTTAACAATTATGTAAACTGATCAAAACATGCATACTGGTTCCTTTAGTTGTAATTTTGCAAGTCTTACTTTAGAAGACTTATAGCTCTTACTGTAATTTTATGGTATCCCATATAAAATAAATTATATCACTTTTACACTATCCTTCATAGAACACAAGCCCAGCAGTGCCAGGGAGATGGCTTTTTATCACCACTCTCACTCCAGCAGAAGCAGCACAAACTGGATGCAGGGCAAGCTGCATGACTCACACAGGGAGGGTATTTTGTTTTGACAAGTCATTTCATCTGCAGAAATTTTAAGTCTTCGTTCTCAAGAAAAATAGTGTTTTCTATGTCAAGTTTGCTTTTACGACTCCAAAATGTCCCAAATAATGTATTAAAAGTTTTTGGACTGTAGGAAGCTCATTGTAAGATTTTAAAACTCATTCTATACTGGATCAATGTGTCACAGGTTTTAGAACTTTATGATCACAACTTGATATATCTTAGCCTAGAAGAATATTAGTGAGAAACATACCTTTTTTTTTTGCTTTTAAACTGTATTTTTCTAATTATTAGCATTAGACATGGCTAAGAACGTTTAGGAAGTAGTAAAAATAATAAGATATAATAAAATACAATAAAATATTCACCAATGAGAGGCAACCACTGCTAATATTTTGACATGATTCCTCCCAATGGTCTTATTTTTCTAAAGTTTTGCTTTATCTATTTGGGATCATCCTATCTAATAAAGAGGAAATATGCTAATTGACCTTCACACCATTACAAAGATGGTGGCACCCACAGCCAATAAGGAGGAAATATGCTAGTTGACTGCCCCACCCTCAAAGATGGCGGCACTCACAGCCACAAGATGGTGCTCCCCCCCTCAGCCCCACTGCCTCCAAGTCCCCTGTCCCCTCAGCACCCTCAACTGCTGAGGGCCAGCCCTAAGTACAGGAAAGCCTTGAATGGCAGCTGCCCAGCTTCACATGGCCACCCAAGGCTCAGGTAACCAGAACTGGACATGGCAGCAGCAACGGGAGAGGTGTGATGGGGCATCGCCTTCCCCTGATCACTGGGTCACCTCCCACCTCTGAGGCCTCCTGGACTGTGAGAGGGGGTTGAGGGACCCTTCCTCTAGTCCATGAATTTTCACAGACAGCCTAATCTGTGATTATTATTAGGTAACAATACATCCCCCTGCCCTTTCCTCTGCCTAGAAGACTTTACAAATTTTAAAATTCTTGTATAAAATACAAATGTTATGCCAGCCTACACTTTATACTAATTTTGCCTGGAATACATTTGATTTGTGTAAGTAGTCTTATTCATCATCTCATGGACATTTTAAAAAAATATTCTGCTTCTCTCCCAATTGTTATGGAACACTTAATTCTTAAATTAAATTTCAGCTGATTTTCCTCTGAGAGATTTTTATAAAAAAATAATTTCAAAATTTTCACTTGTCATTTGAGATATTTAAACATAATTTTGTATTGAAAATAGAAATTCAAACTCCTGATCCCCTTTCTCATAACTTCCCATAGGACTAATTTTATCTCTGTTTCATACTTTACATAACATCATGGAGAAATACAACTTGGGACAGAGTTTTCTAAAAGGTGTGGAGGGTGTCCTTAGGCCTCTTTTCTGTTCCTCACGATCATCCAGCACAACTTTTGGGTCCATTCTGCCAGCGTTCCCCCTGACTGCTTAGCTACTAGTCCATTTCTCCACTGGAGTGAGACCTGTGGAAGCGCGGGAGGCACAGGGTTCCTTGTGGTGAGGAGTGGCAGGCATATCTCCGGACAGCTGCATCTTATCTTCAAGTTCCCTCCCAGTTTTAAGACCCCAGGAAATGCTTCCTAACTCTTTAGGAGCCCCTCTGTGCACTTACAGGGGGGTTTTGTTATTTTATGCCAATATTTCTTGGTGCTCAGTAATGAGAAAATTTTGGGGATAGTCAGTGAGCTGTTTAATTATAGCGGTAAATCTAATCATTCTTTATATTGAAAGCCTAGTTACCAAGCCTAGGCATTCAAACATGCTTCAAATAGAAACACAGTAACACAAAATAGAGTGTTTTTTAGGGCTCTCTTAGTTTATTTTCCGAAGATTTTGCTCCTCCTTTGCTTTATATCTTTAAGGAGATAAGAATCCTCTACGTAAGTTCAAGGTTAAGGAAAATAAACTGGAAAAAAATTGGGCAAAAAGTCTGCATAGATTTCTATTCCCAAGAATAAAAGAGTCCCAGGGAATAGATCTATCGCTGGAAGTTGAGCATAAAGAAGGAGAATACGATCACAGGGCACAGACCTCAAAAGTACGACATTTCTCAACACTGCAGGTGAACAGAAGGCTTGCACCTTTGTGTCTGACTCCCAAAACTCTCATCTCCCACTGGCATTCTAGACCCTACTTTGCACTTCCTGCCTACATTGGGCCCCAGATAATGAAATGTCTCATGGTGACTAATCTGTCAACAACAATAAGAAAGGCATCTACTTTAAATGACAAATACTTTCTGTTCTTTGTTACTGAACCAGCTTCTCTAGGCTCCAAACTTATTTTTCTTTCTAATAGTCTGTGTTTTGACTGTTTATCTACTGTTATTAGTTTGTCTGCCAAAACTTAAATTGGTTAAAGCAGTGAGGTTTTTAATTTATACAGAGCATCTTGTTTGTGTGTCATGGCCTAATATTACAAATGTAAGAATATAATTACAAGGTAATTTAAAAGAAATCGGCAGTACAGTCTTTCTCCTCTTCTTCTTCCTTCTTTTCTCCCTCCTATGGTCATTCTCCCCTCCTTCCCTACCTACTTCTCTCTTTTATACTTATCCTCCCCCCTCCTCAATTTCCCTGGGCAGAAGGTGATTTTCCAGGAAATAACAGGAAGTGGACACAAAGAGGAAATGAGGAGGTGTTCAGCAGAAATAAAAGTGTGGACATCTCTCTAACCACTGATGCCTTTGGAATTTGTCCCCAAACCCAAACCATTATATCCCTGACTCTCTTTAAATTTTATTTTTAATAGACTTTCTTTTTTAAAGAAGTTTCAGGATCATAGAAAACTGAGAAGGTAGAGATATTTCTCACATAATCCCTGCACCCACAAGCGCAGAGCCTCTTCCATTATCACTATCCCTCAACTGAATGCCACATGTGTTACAACTGATATGTTTACATTGACACATCATCATCACCCAGCCTGTACTTCACATTAGATTTCACTCTTTGTGAGTTTGGACACATCTTAATGACATGTATCCACGCTTATGGAATCATACACAGCAGTATGATCCTGCATTAGTTTCTTCTCCTCCCTTTAGGTAGGACAAAATAATAAAGAGTAAGGAATTGGATGTTTTGCTTTTCCCCAGTCAGTTAGGCTCTGACACATCTGCAGCAGTTTAAACCATTTCTTTTGAGGGAAGCCCTTGCTAAAAACAAAGGCTCTGGTACATTTTAAAATAGTTTCTCTTCTGCTGCCAGAAGCATGAGCTAGTTGGCTGATAATTCATTGTAAGAACCTAATAGGGATTCAGGATGTAAAACTGACTATGCTATAAAGGCCCCCAGTGACTCTGCCTTATTGGAAATTTTACTCTTATAATAATAATGCACACTGAGCCTCCAGCAATTTCTCAATTACAATTCAGATTTGTCCTACCCACTTCCCTTCCTTCCGCCTCCATAGGCTGGTTCCACAGAGGTTTCTGTTCTGGTAGGCTGTGCTTCTCCATATTCTCTTCCAGTCTCTCTAGTTTAGGACAGTGGCTTCCTGTGACCTCATGTCTCTTAGAGATCTAACAAGGATATTTACATTTAGTTTGTTCAGCTTTTTACTTGCTGTTCAGATGGAGTGGTATCTACTTCTAAGCTCCTAACATGCTGGACAGGAAATGGAAAGTTAACCCTGATTCTTCAAACTTTCCTGTGTCCATGCCCTTTGCCATGAAACTTTTCATTTCCGCCCATCAAGACTGAGTGTATTTCCACTTCTCTGGATTTGAGTGTGGCCATGTGACTTGCTTATTTATTGTAATGTGTGGGAGAAACTCAACCAGATCATTGCTAGCATAATCCTTGACTCCTGTGGTAGGCATGAGAAGTTTCTTCCGGAGCAGTCTAATTTAGGGAACAACAAAGGGGACCTTTCAAAGTAGAATCAGCTTTGAGGGAGTGGGAGATAATTTTGGAACTGGGAATTGAATTATTCTTATGGAATAGCAGTCATTGTGCAGGTAGTATGGGGTTTAAAAGACTGTCTAAATGCTTATGCACAGAAAGCAGTCAGAGTCAGGATTAGCAGTTTTAGGTGAAGTTCCACTTAGCACTAGATATATTTTCTCATTTAGAAAATAATTGTCTCTTTAACCCAGGTAGATCTTTATTTGGTAACTAACTATAATAACTCATATTCTTCTTGTCTAAAAACAATTAAGCTATTCCAATGGAGTTCATTTTTATAAGAAAACATTTTTAAAAGTTTATGTTGGGACACTTAAAAAGACAGGATTTTTAGGTGCCCAGTAAGTACATTTTAATTTCAATTGAAATTTATTTCACTTAATTTCATCTAATAATTGCTAATATAGAAATGTTGCCTAAATAAAAATAAGTTGGAAAGACATATGACTGAAAGACAGGTATCTCATCAAATGCTTTGGGAAGTATACCTCTCTCAGTATCTGGAGAACATCCTATACTCTCCTTCCCACATCTGCATCTTTGCCTACTCCAGGTTCTACCCCAGGCTTACCTAACAGTAGTGCTAGACTTTCTCCCCTTTATTTTTCAGATCTTATGCCCCATATCACTCTTAAATTCCTATGTACTTTTGAAGAATACCAGATTATCCCATAAACGTAGCTCAAGTTTTTTATTGCCCACATTCCCATGCTCAATAATACCTAAGTGCAAGTTTAAGGTTTGAGACTACATGTTGACTATTTATTTTTAGTATTACACCATGAGGAGTTAGCCTTTTGGGGTCCTACCTTATAGGGTTAAGTTGCCTTTATATGATTTCACTGCATTGAGTTTGATTTTTATTCCTCTTGCCTATAAGGCTTTCAAGACAGAAGTTCAAATTATCTAGGACAGTGGTCAGCAAATTCATTAGTCAACCGAATGGCAAACTGTGGTTCATGAGCCACATGAGGCTCAAGAGCCGCAGTTTGCCAACCACTGATCGAGGATCAGTAAATGTCAGTCAGGTAAACAAAGCTTTTATTGTCACTTACACCCCAGGTTCCCAATTTCCTTTAAGTTTTATCCTAGCTGCTTTTTTTTTATCATCTTTTGATATTACCTTGCTTTTAAGAAAACATTTAAAAGTGTTCCATACAGTAGTTTAAGTTATTTTTGGTGAGGGAAGGGTGGTGTGAATAACGTAACCATTTCCAGAAAGCAGAAATTCTCTTATACTCACTCTGATATTAACAATTTTCTAAAGTTAGAAGACTACCAGCATCACTTTGTATATTTAGGAACATTAAACATAACGAGCCTAGGGCTTTGGAAAGTGAATTAAGGCTTATCAGCTAATCTTCCTTGTTGAGAAACCTTCCTGGACTAAGTGACATCCATTTGCAGTTTTCTGCCTTAAATTTGTTCTTACATGTAATGCTATTGCCTGGGTGGTAATATTAAATATTATTTTCCTTGTGATTGCTGTTGTTAATCCTCACCATTTCCCCATTGATTTTTAGAAAGAGTGAACGGGAAGGGGAGAGAGAGAAACATTGATATGAGAGAAACACAAGGATTCCTTGCCTCCCACATGAGCCCAGACTGAGACTGGGAATCAAGCCTGCAACCGAGTTATATGTCCTTGACCAGAATTGAACCAATGACCTTTCAGTCCACAGGCCAATGCTCTAGCCACTGAGCCAAACTGGTCTGGCTGTTTTCCTTTTTATATAACCCTAGCAGACCTTAGAACTCTTGGGAATACTGCTGACATCTTACATGTATGAAAGTGTGGTTAAAAAGGTGAGTTCAGTTGAGATGTTTACAGGTAAGTGGAATAAACATCATCCCAGAAAGAAAGGAAATGCATGAGAGCGTAGGAGGAGCACAGCCTAAACTGGAATTGACGATGTACTCTCCCTTCGCTCAGGACCACAGGCTTCACCCTGGAAGAGGATTGTGCAACTTGCTAATTGGAAGTAAAATTTAGAGTCAAAGTTCAGAGAGGCAGAATTTGAAAGGATTTGCCTGAAGTTGGTATCACAATGGAAAGAAATAGGAGGGAAAAAAAATCTAAGTTTGGCTGAAACTTACATCTCAAGGACAGTGTCTGGTGGGTTGTTTGCAGGCCATTCAAACAGACATTCAGAGGTCAGATAGAAGGGTAACTTGTGTCCATCTAGATCCCAGGTGGGGGCTTATTTGTCAAGAATCTATCTCAAGCCAGATACCACAGTAGGTGCTAAGGGTATAGTAGTAAGTAAACACATTTCCCTCTGTCATACTTTCCCAGCCTGACATGTATTTCCTGGCATGAATTTGGAGGGTTAAGTAAGTAGTCAAACTCTTTTTATTTGATGAAAATTCGTGTCACTGTAACTCTCTTCGTCTTTAGCTTGAATGGATTTCCATATGATATTTCAATGGGAAAAGTCCCACTTTTGATCCTTATTTAAAGATACATTAAAGAGTTCCATATATAGTCACTTTTAGAAGGCAGCACGGCAACTCAACTTTTGGCTAATGTCACTAAAATGAACTAGATCTTATTTTCCTGAAGCACAACACACACAAATGCATAGCAGACTTTTATTAAGTCAACCTGGAAAATTCACAGTCCAATTTAGGAGAGACATTTCTTGTTAACCCACCAGGGACGTTATATCACTTTTTACTTAGGGGTTTTGCATTTGATTGCACTTCATATCAAGGATGAACATTTAAATACTATAATGTATATAACCTTAGCATATTAATATTGAGCAAGATATAAAATATGTAAGTGCTGTCATATATTCATACCATATAAAAGTCCACACAAATAAAAGTTGTAGTGTGTATTTGAGAATGTTCATCAGGAATTTAAGCAAATTTACTACTTTCTGTGATGCTATTTTGAGAAGATAGAACAAAAGATACCTTACTCAAAAGAATCCTGTTTAGATTATTTTAAAATTCAGATATCTCAGTTAACAGGCATTCTTTATAGAAAAGGAGGGTCTTTGGATGTTGAACTCTGAATTTTCAGAATTGTATGTAAACATGAATAAATTATACTTAGGTATAGCATGTTGAGTAGCTAGAACTAAATGACATATCACAGAATTATAGTCACAGTATAAATATACACACATTCTGGAACGTATATAAAGACCACATAGATCTTCTCATTGGGTGAGTGTCTTCCAAAGAGTTCTCTGACTTCATTGTCATTTTCCTGTCTATTCCCCTCACATGCCTACAAATCTATAATAATAAAAGAAAAATATGCTAATTAAACCAGACAACCTTCCTGATGAAGCTGGGGATGCAAAGGAAGCCAGAGGGAAACTGGTGCTGGCAGCCGGGGGAAGGAAGGCCTACCCTTGCAGGAATTTTGTGCGTTGCGCCTCTAGTCTACACTAATAAAAAAGAAAGATGCAAATGGACTGTACCTTAACAATGCCCACCAGGCAATCGGGAGTGAGTATGCAAATTAACCCAACAAAGATGGCAGGTAAATTTGCATACACAGGTGCTGAGCGGCTGGGGGCAGGGTGAGATGCTTGCATTGTCACCAAGGTGACCATGCAGGCGTTCCATACCTCCCCCGCCACTCTGGGCCTCTGGGCAGCATGGGAAGGTGGAAAGGCAGCTCCAGCCAGAGCAAAGGCAGTGCCAGCAGCCAGAGGAAGAAAGGCCCATTCTTGCACAGATCTTTGTGCATCAGGCCTCTAGTGATATTATAATACTCTATAGTATAAAAACCAATATTGTGGGAATGAGCAACTGACAGGATGAAACCATAAATCTAGGGTCTTAAAGTAGGATTCCTAATAATCACTCAAACCTACGATCACTCAAATATCCTCACTGTGTTTTTGGTAACTCCTCCAGTAACTATGCACAGCCTCTACTGTTGCTCTTCACTTTAAACCACCTCCATCAAGTCATTCTGAGCTGTCAGAAGTGTATATAAGACATAGAATTCAACATATATATATATAAAAGTTGCTCACTGAGAAACTTTTACTCTCACCTGATATGGACAAGAATTAAAATCTTTTACTGGCTTTATACATTTTTAATAATTCTGAAATTATTTATTGAGAATGTCATTATAAAAATTCCTAGAACATTCTAAAACATAGTTTAAGGCAGTGGTCAGCAAACTCATTAGTCAACAAAGCCAAATATCAACAGTACAATGATTAAAATTTCTTTTGAGAGCCAAATTTTTTAAACTTAAACTTCTTCTAATGCCACTTCTTCAACATCGACTCTCCAGGCCATAATATTTTGTGGAAGAGCCACATTCAAGGGGCCAAAGAGCTGAATGTGGCTTGCAAGCCACAGTTGGCTGACCACTGGTTTAGGGAAGTGAAAAGACTCTGATTCTGTTACATTTCACCACTAACGTCTGGATTTACACATGTGAAAATGACTATCCTGATTAGAAATGTTGTCTTTGAAGATTGAAAATGAAAAGTATTCAAAAATTTGAATATTGCTGAATGAAAATGACTCTTAGTCATTTTAGCTCTTGGTCAGTGAATTTGCCACTATGAGTTTTTTTGTTTGTTTGTAACCTGAGGTTAATATAGACATTTACTCAAATATTTTTAAATACATATATTTCTCAGATCTTTGTTCCATATTAAGTTGTTTCAGCTGCTGCCCTTATACCTGTCATTGATTTCTCTAAATCCTTTCTCTTATCCTATTTAATAAAAGAGTAATATTCAAATTGGCCATGCCTCTGCTATACCCACAAGCCACGCCCATCAGCCAATCAGGAGTGACTATGCAAATTAACCCAACCAAGATGGCTATGGACACAGAGAGAGCAGGGGGGGGGAGGCTTGGGTTGCCCTGGCGATGGAGAAAGCCAAGCTTTCCATACACCCTGGCCAGCCCAGGCCTCCGCTTAAGGCTACAAAGTTTCAATTGTAGAAGATAAATAAATACCAGATACCAGGACCTTCCTTTGGGTCGCTGGGGGGGGGGGGGCCGTGGCAGGCCTACAAACTACCACAGGCCCCTTGCCTTGGCCACCTCATACTCAAAAGGTACCCCCACCCTGATCTGTGATACTCTTCAGGGCAAACCAGTTGGCCCCACCCCTACACCAGGCCTCTATTCTATCAAATAATAGAGTAATATGCAGATTGGCCATCACCCCAAAACATAAGATGATTGCCCCCGTGTGGACACAAGATAGCCACCACAAGATGGCCAATAGGGGAGGGCAATTGGGAGGGACCAGGCCTGCAAGGGAGGACAGTTGTGGGGCAATCAGGCCAGCAGGGGAGGGAAGTTGGGAGGTAATCAGGCCTGTAAGGGAGGGCAGGTGGGGGTGATCAAGCTTGCAGTGGAGGGCAGTTAAGAGTGACTAGGCCTACAGAGGAGGGAAGTTGGGTGTGACCAGGCCTTCAGGGAAGGGCAGTTGAGGGGGACCCAGGCCTGCAGGGGAGAACAGTTAGAGGGACCAGGCTCATAGGGAAGGGAAGTTAGGGGCAAACAGGCTGGCAGGGGAGAGTTAGGCATCAATCAGGCTGGCAGGGGCGTGGTTAGGGGATGATCAGGCTGGCAGTGGTTAGGGGCAATCAAGAAGGCAGGACAGTGAGCAGTTGGGAGCCAGCAGTCCTGGATTATGAGAGGGATGTCCGACTGCCTGTTTAGGCCCGATTCCACTAGCCAACCAGGAGCAACTGGCATCAGGCCTAAACGGGCAGTCAGACATCCCTTGAAGGGTCCTCGATTGGAGATGGTGTAGGCTTGGCTGAAGGACATCCCCCCTCCTGTGCACGAATTTCATGCACTGGACCTCTAGTATTTAAATATTAGAAATTTTTCTATATTAATGGCCAATGTCAACTGCTACAGAAAGCCTTTTTTAGACTCTCCAGCTTAATGGCACAAATTTTATATATAATGAAGACCTACATTGAGACTGACTTGTGGCAGTGCTGTGTATTCTTTTTCTGACCATTATTAGTATGTCTTCTGTGCATTCTTTAGGAAACATGTTCTACTTCAAATTATTTATGAAAGCACATCTCCTTTATTACTATAGTGTATAAGCTCTTGAAAGTCAGACTCTACTCTGTACTTGTTTGTTTGTAACCTGAGGTTAATATAGATAATTTGCTCAAATATTTTTAAATATTTGAGTCTTGATTTTTAAGTACTTGAGTTAGGTTTATGTTTGCTGCAATGTCTTTAATAGTCCTTCACAATGAATACTTCGAAGGAAGCTCCTGAATGTATCAATGGATGAAGGAATAAATGAATGTGACTCCTTAGCTTCTTTTTTCCTAGTATTTCTTCCTCCAAGCATTTCTGTTTGTTTTTATTAATTTCCCAACATATTATGGTAACACTCTTCAGATTAGCCCATGCAATACAAAAATCTCTCTTTTGTATAGTACATTTCATAATCAAAACACATTTTCTTTCTACTTTTTCTGATGGTCCCTTTTTATGTTTTTCTTTTTTTCTTAGCCTGCTATTTTCTTTTTCTTTTAAAATGTATATATTTTTTATTGATTTCAAAGAGGAAAAGAGAGGGAGAGAAAGATAGAAACATCAATGATGAGAGAGAATCATTGATCCACTGTCTCCTGCATGCCCTCTACTGTGCCCCAACCAGAAATAAAATGTGACTTCCTGGTCTATAGGTTGATGCTCAATCACTAAACCACAACAGCAGAGCCAATATTAGCCTGCTATTTAAATGTCAATGTTTCTTAAGATTCTGTCTTTGGAATTACTTTCATTTCTTTCTCCACAATCATTTTGAGAGGTTTCACCCATTCCTATCTTCAATTATATTTATTTAAGAATGAATTTCAAGTCTCTAATTTGAATAAAGAATTTTCTCCTAATTCTTGTATCTGTTTACCTATTTATAGACCAGGATCATTTGAATGCCCATGGAACATCCTACTCCATATATCCACATATAAACGTATCATCTCTGTTACCCTCTACTCTCCAACACACCAGCACACCCTTAGCAATTGCTCTTTTTTTTTAAAGTCTACTTTGTCAGAGAATGACAAAATCTATGCACCAATGAGTTGTCCAAGACAGACCTGAACACTGTTCTTATCATCTCTGTCTTCCTTTCATACTCCTATGCAAATATATCAATATATCTCTGGAATCCACTGACTGCACTGTACTCTCAATGACACCCCTAGGCCATTATCATCTCCTTCAAATACATTAATGTCTGTTAACTATTGTATTGTAATCCTGTATTTTAGACCTTGATCTTCTATCCTTTTACCACAATATAGACATGGGAATATTCCTAAAGACCAAATCTGATTATGAAGTTTAAAAGCCTACCATAAGGTCCCTTCTGTGGTTAGAGTCCTAACCTTTTTGTATAACTTACAAGGTCTTATATACCATCTATTTAATCTATCTTCCTTGCTCCCCAAGGTCCCCCTCATTGTGGTCACAACTTCTCTTAGTTCCTAGAACACATCCTGCTCTTTTCTTTCTACATATGAATGTCTATCTATTCCAGGCTTCACTTCACTCCACCCAATAGCGATGCTGGATTATATCCTCATCTTTGGGATCTTAGACCCCAAATCACTCTTACACTTTTATGTACTCCCAATATGTCAAATTCTTTAAGTTATTTCCTATTCATTATTGTCCTGTTCTCTTAATCTTATCTCTGGCTTTTATACTTACATTGTAAGTTTTTTCTAAATATACTAATTGGCACTAATGGTAGTAACAATTACATCTGCAGATATAGTTATTTTCTCTCTCATGATTTTTTTTCATTCTTTATATATATGTGTGTGTGTGTGTTTATGTATATATATATTCATATATATACATATTTGTATATATTATACATATGAAATAATTCTAAACATGTGAATTCTTTATAAACAGGCTCACATTGGATTATTTAATGACTAGAGGCCCAGTACATGAAATTCATGCACAGGGAGTTGGAGTGGGGGGTTGTCACTCAGCCCAACCTGCATCCTCTTCAAACTAGAACATTCCTCTCACAATCCAGAACTACTGGTTCCTAACTGCTTGCCTGCCTGCCTGCCTGATTGCCCCTAACTACTATGCCTGCAGGACTGGTAGCCTCCTAACTACTCCCCTGTCAGCATGATCATCCCCAACTGCCCTCCTCTGCTGGCCCAATCACCTCCAACTGTCCTCCCCTGCCAGCCTGATTGCCCCTAACTGCCTTCCCCTGTGAGGCAGAGGGGACTGGGGGACTCAGATAGATGAGACAGGGCTTAAGGGAATGGGGGAGTGTACTCCCGATAGGTCAAATTCCTTAAGTTATTTCCTATTCATTATTGTCCTGTTCTCTTAATCTTATCTCTGGCTTTTATACTTACATTGTAAGTTTTTTCTAAATATACTAATTGGCACTAATGGTAGTAACAATTACATCTGCAGATATAGTTATTTTCTCTCTCATGAGGTGGAGACACTGGCTGGATGAGGTGGGCTGAGGGGACTAGGGGTTTCTGGCTGGATGAGGCTTGGCCAAGGGGTCTGGGAACCATCATCTTGTGGCTGTGGAAACCATTATCTTGTGAGTGTGTGACAGTCAATTAGCATAGTCCCTCTTTAGTAGATAGGAATAGTTAGGATTATCATTATATTCATTGGTTTATAATTTCAGAAATGCACCATTTTAACATGTGGAAAAAGCATTGTCAAAATTATGAGATATACCAAGTAAAGAAATGGACTTACATTTCTGTCATAGAGTTTTCTTAGACATTCGGACTATATTTTAATTGTCCTATCTAATAAAAGAATAATATGCAAATTGATCATCACTCCAACACACAAGATGGCTGCCCCCATATGGTCAAATATGGTTGCCCCCATGTGGAAACAAGATGGCCACCACAAGATGACCAGCAGGGGAGGGCAGTTTGGAGGGACAAGGCCTGCAGGAGAGTGCAGTTAGGGGAGAGGGACTGGTCTTGCAGGGGAGGGCAGTTAGGGGTGACCAGGCCTTCAGAGGAGCGCAGTTAGGGGCAATCAGTCTGGATGGAAGCAGTTAGGCATTAATCAGGCTGGCAGGGAAGTGGTTAGGGAGTGATCATGCTGGCAGGTAGAAGTGGTTAGGGTCAATCAGGAAGGTAGGCAGGTGAGCAGTTGGGAGCCAACAGGCCTGGATTGTGAGAGGGATGCCCAACTGCCCATTTAGGCCTGATCCTACTGGGGTCCTCGAGGGGTCCCAGATTGGAGGGGGTGCATGCTGGGCTGAGGGACACACCCCCTCTCCCCCATGCACAAATTTTGTGCACTGAGCCTTTAGTAGGATAATAATTACTTTTGAAATTAACCTATTTTAGAATTTCCATCCAGGGGTTTTAAAATACATTCAGTCTTAAGGATTGAAGGAACCTATATGCTCTTCCTTGAGACAAATTAACTATCATATTTTCAACCTTTCAGCATTATAGCATGATCTTATGCAGTTATTTAGTTTCAGAATAAGATACACGGTGTTCATGGCTAAGCAAACAACTTAAAAGGAAAACTGGCTCATGTTGCCATTTTCCTGTTTTCTTAGTTTAGAGCAGCAATTTTCAATGGGTGCGCTGCAAGAATTTTTAAAACATGCACTACCTGACTATTTAGTCAGGAGCAATGACCTCTATTCCCTTAGCCAACATAATACACTTTGTTTTTGTCAGACAAAAAATACATTTTTTTGGTGTGCTGCAGAATTTTAGTAATTAGTTTATATGTATCATGAGACAGAAAGGATGAAAATCTGTGTTTTATTAGAGAAAAGCTTCTTTATTGTCTTGAATAGTTTTAGTTTTTTTTCACTTGCTGAAGAAAAATGAGAAAGGTGATTGGAACTGAAGTAGACTAGGCTTTTCCAATTGACAGCTCTAACCTTGTATAACTAAGCCCATCAGAGGCCTCCTGTTACAGATATAGTGCTGAATGTTTTCATTTCCTTGTTGTAAAAGAGGTCAGTGTGTCCAATTGGCAGTATTTGGGGGCCCAAGGGAAGTTTATAATGTTATTGTCCATCTAGTAAGATGTATTAGGACTGTTTATTGAAACACAGGTCAAGGTCTTGGCCTTTTTGATTTTTTAGAAAAATTTATTTGTAGACAGAGTAGAAAAATACTTCCAAAACCAAAAGTATAACACATCTGGCAGGCTAAATGCATTTGCGTGCTGTGTGTCCCAAAATACTTAGTAAAATTAAGGAATATGAGGAGATCTTCACCTTGGTTCATAGGTCATTACTATATAAAGATATGTAAATAATTCACAAGTTTTGAATAAAAAATTATCACTTAATTATTAATTATAATACATATGGTATGTCAACATTATTAAAGAATTGTTTGACAGATGTTTTTTATTTTAGACCTAAAAAAGGTATATGATTTCTATTATAGCAAAATGATTTTCTTTTTTAAATCTCCCTTTAAAGAATATAAATAAATCACATCACAAAGAAAAGTTTTCAGGTTTCTTTGTTATGTACACATAAAACACTCAAAGTCAAAATGCTATTTTAAACTCATGAGGAAAACCAGGACAAAAGAAATACTGTTTTAAATCTCTACAGAAAAGGATTCAGGAGGATCAAGATCACAAAAATAACTGAAGGCGGCATTGCTAAGATAAGAAAACCAGCATTATGCCCTACAAAGCAGCATTGCCCTTGAAAATAGAACAGCTTGGATTAGCTGTAACTTCTACTTGCTGAATGGCACAGACATCCTGAAATTGATCTACAGTCTTTTATAGGACTGATGGGTTATAAGTGAGTGCTATCAACCCACAAGGCTAGAAATTCATTTCATGGCAAGAAATAGGAATATGCTTCCCAGGGAAAAATAATCTATTTTTTAATAGGATGATTGAGAAAGAGGAATTAGGGAAAAATAAATTGCTAGATATTCCCTCTAAATAAGTTTGTTATACCTGGTCTAATCTGATAACCCTTGCAAAATCTGAGTATGTTAAGATGGAAGAAAGCCATCATGCACATTGTATTTTCATCTTTATTATCACCTTTATTAAACAAAACTTTGTCTTCCTTGTACATCTTATATTTCTTAGTTAAATTTTCACTTTTCTTAATGAGCTGATACTATCCCAGATGGACAGTATAGTAAAGAGCATTAATAGCTAGAAACTACTAAATTTATCATGTTCTATATAAGCTTCTAAGCACTCCATAGGCAGCTTCAGTCTAGAGGCCCTCACCTTAAACAGGATGCTATAAGTGGTATTGTTTATTTGCGGTTTGTACTTCCTTCTTTATTTGTGAGATATTATTCTGATTGCATATTTGTAAAACTGTTGTTGTGGAGCGAAAGTCATCTAGTTTGGTAGTGAATCTTGAGTTTATGGAGATATTTTTTTGTCTGTTTCTTAGTAAGTACACAGGAGTTCTATGATCGACTAAATTGTGTTTTACTTTGTGTAAAATGGCTCAGGGAAGAAAAAATATCTGCAATTATTGGTAATGAGAATTATTAGAAAGTAAAGAGGTCAGTCAGATAAATAATGATTTCTAGCTAGAAAGTTTGCTTTTGTTTCTGAAAGATAATTAACTGTCTAAAGAACTTTTATAAATATTTCAGCATTTATAGTTCACTGAATTAACAGGTAAAATGAACTGTAAATGGCATTTGCAAATTTTGTGAAACTTGGAAGTTTCATCATGATCAAGTTTATTCTCCCTCAAGTTGTCTTCTATGTACTCCCAAATGTGCAATGGCAATCTCCCCCTTTTTATTTTGTTGCCATTGTTTCACTTGTCTAGTATCCTTCAAATTTTCAACTCATCTTTACATCCTGGTATTAATGTCCTTTGCTCCAGGAAAGATGAGAGCCATGGGTAAGGATCCTTTATTATTATCATTTACTTATTTTGTAATTATTGAGAACCTCATTCTAGAAATGATTAAAAATATTTACCAGGAATGTATGTAGGTAGGTACATATGAACCTGTATTGATGTCTACTTTTTCCCCTTACTAAACTGTTCTTCAAGGATAATATCAATATTGTTTTTTCCCTACCACTGAGGCTGGGATGCTGCTAGTAATCTCTAAATATTTTTAGCTGATAGATTTATAAATCAAATAGAACTTGGTCATTCATTGCAATGAACTCTACTTTAGTGAGGCAGGATGAATCTCACCAGGGTTGAGGCAATTTTAACTTTAAATTCAAAATGATTTTAGTATTCAACAGGAGTTTTGCCTTGACCTTTCTTTGTAATTGCCTGAAGATATACTCAATGATTACATGGTTCACTCTGAGGCATTCTGCATTGGTGTCCCATAAATCATGAATTTTCAGACTAAAAACTGAAAGGCTAAAAAGTTTGCCACTCTGTTAAAAAAAAAAATACAATGATTGAATGATTCTGTCCAAAATCAGCGTGGATGGGTGGGTGTGATATTTAATTTTGCATGTCAATGTAGCTGGGCTATTGTGCCAAGATTTTCGGCCTGGCATTATTCCACATGTTTCTGTGAAGGTGTTTTTGTAAAATATTAATATTTAAATCAGTGGAATTTGAGTAAAATAAATGTTTGATGCATATATATGTTGCAAAATGATTGACACAATCAGGTTAATTAGCAAATCTTTTACCTCACATAATTACCATTTTGTTGTTGTTCTAGAGATAACATTAGAGCTCTACTCTCAGAGCAGCTTTCAAGGATAAAACACAGTATTGTTAACTATTATTGCCATATTGTACATTGGATTTCCAGATATTATCTATCTTATAACTGAAAGTTTATACCATTTGACCAGTATCTCCCCATTTCCCCATGCCTCAGTCCCTGGCAATCAATTTTCTATGAGTTTGATGTTTTTAGATTCTACACATAAATGAGACCACACAGTATTTTCCTTGTTTTTCTGTCATATTTTACTAAGCATAATGCCCACAAAGTCACCCATGTTTGTTTTTCTGACATATTTTACTAAGCATAATGCCCACAAAGTCACCCATGTTTTTGCAAATGGTAGGGCTTCCTTTTTTCTTATGGCTAAATATCAATATCAATATATATATATAACATTTTCTTGATCTCCTTATCAACTGATGGATAATTAGGTTGTTTTATGCCTTGGCTATTGAAAAATATTACAATGAAAATCAGAGTTTAAATATCTCTTCAAGACAGTGATTTCATCTCTTTGGTATACATACCCAGAAGTTTGCTGGATGACATGGTAGTTCTATTTTTAATATTTTGAGGAATATTCACTCTATTATTTATAGTGGATGTACCAAATTACATTCCCACCAACAATGAACCAGGGTTCCTTTTTCTCCATATCCTTGACAGCATTTGTTATCTTTTGGTTTTATTTTTATTTATTCATCTGTCCATTTATAATTAGATTGTTGTTTTACTATTGTATTAACCTCTTATATGATATGTGGTTTGGCAAATATTTTCTTCCCTCCATAGGGTGCTTTTTTGTTGATTGTTTCTTTTTCTATGCAGAGCATTTCAGTTTTATATAACCTGCTGTTAACTTTTGTCTTTGTAGCTTTTTTTTTTCCTGTGGCATATAAAAATAAATCATTGCTAAAACCAATGTTAAAGAGAGTTTCCCCTCTTTTTTTCCTCTAAGTGTTTTATTATTTCAGGTTTTATATTTAATCTCTAATCTATTTCAAGTTAAAATTTTTGTGATGTGAGATAGGGGTCCAATTTTACTCATTTGCATGTAGATATCCGATTCTCCCAATACTATTTATTGAAAAGATTTTTCTTTTCTCAGTGAATATGCTTGGCTGCTTTGTTAAATATTAGTTCACAGTATTTTATGAGTTTATTTCTGTGCTCCTTATTCTGTTCATTTGGTCATGTGTCTATTTTATGCCAATACTATATAGTTTTGATTACTATTACTTTGTAGTACAGTTTGAAATCAGACAATATGATGACTCCAGCTTTGTTCTTTCTCAGGATTTCTTTGGCTATTCAGAGGCTAAATGGTTCCATATTAATTTTTGGATCATTTGTTCTATTTCTGTAAAAAGTGCCACTGGCCTTTGATAAATCATATTAAATATACAGATGGCTTTGAATAGTCTGGGCATTTTAGCAATATTAACTCTTCTGATTTATAAACACAAGGTATATTTCCATTTGTTTGAGACTTTTCATATTTCTTTCATCATTGTCATAGTTTCTGATACCCGTATCTTTTACTCCCTTAGTTTAGTATATTCCTAAGTATTTTATTGGTTTAATGCTATTGTAAATAAAAATGTTTTATTTCTCTTTCAGAGAGTTTATTGTTAGTGAATAGAAATGCAACTTATTTTTGTATGTTTATCTAGTATCTTGAAACTTTCCTGAAACCATTGATTAGTTCTAACAGTTTTGTGATAGAGTAGCTGGGATTTTCTAGATAAAACAGTATATAATGAGCAAACAAAGACAATTCACCTCTTCCTTTACAATTTGGATGCTTGTTGCTTTTTTTTTCTGATTGCTCTACTCAGACTTTCAATATAATGTTGAATAGGACTGATAAGAGTAGGCACTCTTATGTTCCAAATCTTAGAGGAAAAGGTTTTAACCTTTCATTGTTGAGTATGATGTTATTTGTGGGCTTGTTATATATGGTATTTACTATCTTGATGTATGTTCAATCTATATCCACTTGGTTAAGAATTTCTATTATTAAAGATTATTAAGTTTATTGAATGCTTTTCCTATCGCTTGAGATAATCACATGATTTTTATTTTTCATTTTAATGTGCTGATTTGCATACATTGAACCATACTTGCATGCCAGTGATAAATCCCACTTGATCATGATATGTGAACCTTTTAATGTGCTGATGAATTCATTTTGCTTGTATTTTGTTGAGAATTTGTGTATGTATATATTATATCAGAGATACTATCCTCTAGATTTATCTTCTTGTAGTGGCTTTATCTGGCTTTGGTGTCAGTGTAATACTGGTCTTATAAAGTGAGTTTGGGAGGGTTCTAGCCTCTTCAATTTGTTGGTAAGGTTTGAGAAGGATTGAGTTAATTATTCCTTCAATGTTTGGTAAAATTCACCCATAATATCATCTGGTGTAAAATTATTAGGAAATTTTTGATTACTGATTCAATTTTCTTACTCTTTATCAGGCTGTTTAAATTTCTAAGATGTCCAGTTTGTCCACATAATGTTCACAGCAGTATCTTGTGATGTTTGTGATTTTGATTACATTATATAAGACTATTTTTGAGACTGGAGAAACTGATTCTTGTCTGGTTTGGCAAAATTAGCTGCCATGTTATGAGAGGACTACATAGCCAGAACCTGAGAGAAGGAAATAAGGGCTAAGTATGCCCCCTAGCCAACAGACAGCAAGGAAATGGGGACCTTAGGCCTAAAACTACAAAATATCTAAATTTTTTCAATACCTGAATGAACTTTGAAGGGATGCTGGACTTAGATGAGGACATAGTCTAGGCAATAGCTTGATTTCACCCTTTTGATACCCTAAGCAGAAAATCCAGCTTCACTGAGCCTGAATCATAGACCTATGCAAACTGTGAGATAAGAAATAAGTATTATCACAACCTGCTAAGTTGGTACTAATTTGATGAACAGCAATCGTGAACTAATATACTATATAAGGAATTTTTCTAGCATTTGATTTTGGAGCACTGATTTCAAGCTTAAGTTATAAAGAAAGGAGAATGACACAAATCAGCAATTAGATTCTGAATCCCAGTTCTAATTAAGGGGACTAGAGCTGAGGTTCTAAAATCAGATTTCTGGGGTTCGAAACCTGACTTTATCAATTAATAACTTTTCCATTTGGGGAAAGCTGCTTAATTGATCTATCTTACAGTTTTCTCATTTATAAAATGTATATAACGTCCACTTTACAAGGATAATTAAGGGCCAAATGAGATAAAACAAATTTATAACAACAGCTTTCAAACTGGAAGCTATCAATAAATTAATCCTTATTCAGGAAAAAAAAGAAGTGGTGTCCAATCAGATAAGCTAGGTTAAGAAGTGGACCCAGAAGGCTGGGGTCTAAAGGTAAGACAGTATAAAAAGTGAGGATAATAAATATTCTTAAAGAAAATTATACATAAAAAAGAAATATGATTAACTTTTTTGAGTTTTTATGGGCTGAATACTATCCTTCAAAACTCATATGTTCAAGTCCTAATGCCCAGTAAATGAGAATGTATCCAAATTTGGAGATGGGTCATTAAAGAGGTGATTAAGTAAAAATGAAGCCATTAGGATGGGATCTAATCCAACCTGACATGTGTCATCATAGGAAGAGGAAATTTGAACCTGCAGAGGAATTCCAGAGATGTTTGCACGGAAGCAGACCATGTGAGTACATAATGAGAAGATGGCCATCTGCAAGCCAAGGAGAGAGAACACAGAGAAAACAAGCGTGCTGGCATTTCAATCTTAAACTTCTGGCCTCCAGAACTGTGAGAAAATAAATTTCTGTTGTTTAAGTTATGAGTCTATATTATGGCAGCCTGAGCAGACTAAGACAAGAGTATCATGTTTCTTGTCCATTTTGCCTCTCTGGATCCACTCTCCACCCTTTTTATATGCTCTGTCCAACAGGAAGCCATCCCTCCCTGCTCAGTTCTAAATTTCTGGGTGGTACCAAGCCTCCAGAGCTCACTGGATTCCCATGGCTGGATGTTATCTCCTTGCCCCTTTCACTGTAAAGGCCTGCTTTCCTGAGATTTTTGGTATCTCGATCTCCCACATTTGTTTCTTTGGAATAGCCCGACCAGCCATCTGAATGAATTCTGGCCCCTGTCAGGACCTGACTGAGAGGGTGAGGGGACTAAGGTATGTTTAGTAAGTGGCAGGTAGAGGAAAAAAAGATAAAATGCCATTTGGAGGAAATGAGTACAAGCAATCAGGATAATTGTTTAAAATTGGAGGACCTGAAGGGACTATCAGTAAGAAGCTTATTATGACCTGATCCATCTGGGCAGCTAATGAATTGAAATGCAGCCAAGAGAGTTCAGCTTTGATCTCTCATCCACATTTACTCTTTAAATTATCTCATCAGTCCCAAGTTTTTAAATGCCATCTATATAGTGAGGACTCATATCCATCAGGGTTCTTAGCTGTAAACAATAGAAACAACTTGGCTAGTTCAAGAAAAGGAGAGTTCATATACATTCCAGAATATCTATTTACTCAAAGAATCACGGCCCTAAACCACAATCTGCTCCAGTGGATACACTGCTGTAGCCATACCAGTTTCACTGTGGATCTCTGTTAGAGCTGCTTTCAGGCTGCCTCCACTACGGCCCTAACTTGAATGGATCCACTCAGCGTCTGCTTTATCAAGAGCAGCTCTGACATCTAGATTTTCTCTCTTTTTCCAGTACCCTGCATCTACCATTTCCTCTGCCAGAATACATTTCCCCTGTTCTTGATCTGATTCACTGCTTTAAGTCTTTACTCACATTGAATATCCTTCCCTGAATACTTTAACTAATACCTGTCACTCACCTAGTGATTCTCCATCTCTTTAACTTACTTTTTTTTCATAGCAGTTTATACCATCTAAAACCACATATCTTTATTATTTGCTTACTAGAGGCTTGGTGCACGACATTCATACATTGGGGGTGGGGGAGCATCCATCAGCCCAGCCTGTGCCCTCTTGTGGACCAGGAGCCCTCGACAGACATCCCCCAAGAGGTCCTTAATGTTGCTGCCATGGAGATGGGAGAAGCTCCCACCACCATGGCTGTGCTTGCCAGCTATGAGCCAGGCTTCTGAAGAGTAGCGCTCTCCCTGTGGGAATGCACTGACCACTAGGGGGCTATTCCTGCATTGAGCATCTGCCCCCTGGTGGTCAGTGCACATCATAGTGACCAGTCCTGCCATTTGGTCAATTTGCATATTAGGGTTTTATTATATTGGATTACATTTTGTCTATCACTCCATGAATATTTAAGTTCATTAGATCCATTCTAATACGTTAGATTAGGGTTTTCTCTCTTGTTAATCTCTGTTTTCCCAGTTCTGAGAATCATGTCTGACATGAATAGATGCCCCCAATATCTTGTTGAGTAAATAAATGAAATACTATAGAGGCAGGCAAAGAACTGTCTAACTCTGGTCAGCTGGCAAGGAGTGAGAGAAAAGGCTTCTCAGCCATGCTGACATCTGAATTAGATCTCAAAGAATAAGGAGTTTTCCAGGCAAACAGAAATGAAATAATACTGGGCCAAAAGTAGCAGTTGTATAGAAGCTCAGAGTGATGAAGGCACAGAGTGAGATGTACGGAGAGCAGATAAGGGTGCTAGGAGTAGCGTACACATGCAGTAGGGGTGGCATCCAGTAGTTGAAAGACAGGTGGGTTCCAGATTGTTGTAGCTCTGCATATCAAACTTTGAGTTAATTTGCTTGACATTAGGGAGAAAAGATGAAAGTCTTTCAAGCAGGGACCTGATGTGGCAGATTTGTTTCAAAGAAATCATTCTCAGTGTGGTCTGTAGCCAACTGGGGGTTCCTAAGACACATTTCGGAGGTCTGCAAGGTTAAACATTTCTTCAGAATAATATCAACATTATATGCCTTTCTCACTGGTTTGTTATTTGCACTGATGTTTGAAAAACAATGAAAGGTAAAACTCTGGAGTCTTAGCCCACATCAAGTTAAGAACACCAATAACAGTAGCAAACAACACTAGCAGTATTGATTTCTTCATTCCAATGAACTTGTATTAGTAAGAAAAGAGCTACTTACACTTAAAAATGTCCTTGATGAAGTGATACACATTATTGATTTTATTAAAATTACCCTAGAGTATGTGTATTTTTAATATTCTGTGTGGTAAAAAGTATACATACAAAGTATTTTTGGTCCAAACTATAACTGTCTTATAAAAATACTAGAGACCTGGTGCATGGATCAGTGCACTGGTGGGGGGCAAGGCCTGTGGAGGATCTGCCCGCTGTGGGAGTGCTGCTCATCCTGGTTAGCTGAGTGGTGCTCCTACTTTGAGTGCACACTGACAACCGGGGGGCAGCTTCTGCATTGAGTGTCTGCCCCCTGGTGATCAGTGCACATCATAGTAACTGGTCGACCAGTGGTTTGGCTCATTCTGCTGTTTGGTCTCTGGGCTTTTATATATATAGATTTTTAGGTGAGATGCCAGCTGAACTAGTTTCTGAAAAATATAAATATATTTTAAATATGTTTATTGATTTCAGAGAGAGAGAGAGAGAGAGAGATAGAAACATCAATGATGAGAGAGAATCATTGAATGGCTGCCTCCTGCATGTCCTGCACTGGGGACCAAACCCCAACCTGGGCATGTGCCCTAACTAGGAATCAAACTGTGATCCTCTGGTTCATAGGTTGATGCTCAACCACTGAACAACACCATAGGGGCAGGAAAACAATTTTTAGTTGACAAAATAACTAGCAGCTAATGTATGGTTACTCTGACGGGTGTTTGATAGATAAATCTCACAAATGAATGAAGTAAGGTTGTTACTTCAAGGACAGCAACATAGAGTATTTCTTAGAAATACTAAAATTTTTGTTTTTTAAAAAAATGGAAATTTGGAAAACTTACATTTGCCTTGAGAGCTTAATGGCATTTGAATAAAGTCAATCTTGTTAAGATCAGCTCCCTGTTTCTTTTTTTCATTTCTGACCTCTCACCTTCCTTCTAATTAAATCTCATTCTTCCTTTCTCTTTTCAAATTTTTAGTCAATCCTCCACTTTAATGTGGCTATTTGTAACCTTCTCAACCCCCTTCCTAGTAATAGCTTGAGATGTCATTATGAAATACTTCCTCATCAGAGTCTTATGGTTTTATGTGAATCCATGGTCACTGAGTTAAACTCAGTTATAAATGATGGGCATGAGAAAGTAGCAGTGTTGCCACTTTTACAAGCTAATGCACAAAGCATGAAGGACTCATCCTAATTTATAATTTTAATGTACTATATAGTTTACTAGGCATGTTTATCACCAGTATCTTACTTGAAACTCAAAATAGCTCTACACAGAAGGCAAGGCAGGTATTAAAATGCTAATACTATTTCCTTATTTGTACAAGTGAAAAATAGACTATGATGTGTAATGTCATATTTTTCAACCCCTACACCTCAGGTTTTCAGAGTCAAATTCAGGATTCTTTTCCCTAGCTTATGACATTCCCAAGAGTCTTGGACATTGTTTAAAATGAGGTAGATATTCTGTAGAATATTTGTCTTCTTCCCATCACTCTAAATCCTTTGACCTAATTGTTGGTCTTTTTGTGGTTTCTAAGAATTTAACAATCCCAGAAGGTGAGTTAGAGCCTAATAGGAGAAACACTGAAAACCTGGAAATAGTTCAAAGAAAAACAATGATGCATAGAATGGAGAAATGTATGCATGAGGCAAGATTTAAGGAACACATGCATTTAATTGGCAAAGTAATAAATAATGGCCATGAGAGAAATATGAATATTAGAAAGGTGAAAGTGCTGTATTTGAGTTCAAAGTTGGTTAAAATAATAAAATGTTATTTAAAATAATCAAATAAGTCTTTCTTAGTTGGAGGAAAGAAAGAAATCATCAAATAATAGTATTCTAAAGGACAATAGCACACATTATGCTACACATTACTTAAAATAATCTAACAAAGAATTGAGGTGGGATTATAAATTTCACACAAATCATGCATTCTCTAAGTTTCCTGATAAGTGTATTTGATGTGTTGATATTCACATTTCTCTTGTGAAACCCTGAAGCTACTGGGAATCCTGGACAAATAATCTGCCAGTGTTTTCTCCAGCTAACATGTTACAATAGGTCAGTGGTTGGCAAACTGCGGCTTGCGAGCCACAGTTTGCCGCTCTGTTGACTAATGAGTTTGCGGACCACTGCACTAGGTTATACAAATTCAAGTTTAATTAGTGAGCTATAGCCTGAACTATACGTCACTAAATGATACCAAAATCCTCATCTAAAGGGCTTTCTTCCTTGTCCATGAATTATTGGCTATTAGATTGGGTACCATGTAATTTCCTAGATTAGGACACTATCTATGGAATTATTGAGATATTCTGAAAACATCTAATCACTCATTGAAAGAAGGAAATGAAAGGATCAGTTTTCCTGTTTTTGAATTAAGTTCAAGTTTTTGTGTTTTTCTTTGGTGCCACTACTTCTCCTTTTCTCTTTGACTTTTCTTTTGCTGCCAAAAAAGATGTTTGAATTTTTGGAACCCTTTCTTTCTAAATTCTCAGCCACCCCCTGTTTCAGATTACATGACCAGGTCCTCTTGTGTTCCCTGCAATGAAAAGCCAGGGTTATCATGGATTATACATTTTTATAATTGTGTGGTATAGAGAACTAATTTGGATTGGAATGTAGGAATGAGGAAATGACAATAATCTGGAGGTTTAGTTTCTGTGTTTATCTTTTGTTCAACACTTTTGATATGTTATATGCTGTATAAATAAACGCATTCACATTTTATTCTAAATCCATTGTTATTTGGTCACAAAATAATATGTTCATAAATTAATGGAGTGTCTATTAAGTGGCATGTACTATTTTAAGCACTTGAAATACAGAAATAAATCAAATGCCTTCTCTCCCCTCATATTAGGTCATTGTTTTTAAGTTCAGAAAGCACTTACTACATCATGTTAAAATTATGTTTCCAAGTTAGAGGGAAGCAGCGTATGTCATGAGAAGACATTGGAAGAACAAGTAACCCCATCAAGGGCACAAAAAATCTTTCTTGAGGAAAGCTTATTGCTTTGGTAACAGCTTCAATTTATGTAATACTTTCTGGTTGACAAAATATATTCTTACCTGGTCACTTGGAAAGGTTTGTGGCTTAGAGATTATTCGTTGCTATTTCTGTATTGTACTTTAGAAAGCAGGTGTATAATGGATTATGTGACCAGTTTAAGGTCACACAGAGGAGAAGGAATGATACTTTAGCCTAAATTTTCTAGCTAAGAGTAAAGAATTCTTCTGTTGTGCCAAGTTTAGAAGCCACACTCTCTCGGCTTCTTCAGAGTCCTTCATCTAAATAAAAACTTAAGAAAATCAGTCCACATTCTGAAATTCACATTTTCACTAGAGGGAGATGCTGCTAAACTCTTCATCATTGCTAGTAGATACATTCTAAAGACTATGTCACTTGCATCCATTTTTCATTCATTACTTTGGGCTCACTTTAATAATACTATGTACTTTTCTTTATATGTACTTTGACATCACCTTCAATAAAACAAGTGTTCTGTTCTGCATTTCAGCCTCTCCTCTCTCATTAATTCCTCTAGTAAACTGGTACCTTTTATATATTTATTATTTCATTATTCCATTTTGGCCAATCATGCATTTTTAAAGAAAGATAGGAGGGAGATTTGTTTCCGGTACAGAATGAAGACTGATAGACAAGCTGGCCATTATTGTCATATGTATAACTAAAGAAATAAAACAACCATTTTCTAAGGCTGTAAGTAAAGAAAAACGTAAATGAGAGAACTGTTCTTAGTATCTGTCTATGTGACTATCTAAGCTTTCCAATCTCCATTATGTCCCTTTTGGAAATGGAAGATTTGGAAGTTGGACACTTGATAGCTATAACTGATTGGGCAGATGAAAGTCTTCACTTTAAGCTTTGTAGACACTCATTTTTGACATTGGAAACCAATTTTTTATATTCCTTTTTATGTAACATTTTCACATTTGAATTCTTATCCATAATACCCAGAGATTGAACCCATAGAATATTCAGGTTTTTTTTTTTTTGTTTTTTTTGTCATGGGGCCTGCCACAAATGGACTGTCACTGGACAGTTGGGTTGAATGTCATTACACTCTTGAAGAATACATGGCATTTGAACACAAGTGCTAAGTGTCTGTGGCCGTATAGGTATTTCTAAGTGGCTGAGAGAATGATGTCACTATGGACTATCTAAGTGAAGCAGATTTGGTAGAACAGTTTCAATTATGCACACAAAGAAAGATTTTGGATGAAATGCAGCCTCATCAAATGAAGTTCAGTGAGTCTGAAGGCAAGTATAAATGTAATGGAATTAGAAATTGTGGACTATGTAATTTGAAAGTGTTCATCATCCTATATACTTTGAAGATTATAGACTTATTAAATAAGTTACCATAAAATGTTATATTTTGGGCTAAGCCCAAGGATGAAAAAGTTATCATTGTTGCGCTTTGCTTTAAAAATAAAATTAGAGGAGAAATCAAGAGGGCAGCATAGGTAAACACCTAAACGGCTGCCTCGCACAACAATATCAAAACTACAATTAAAAACAAAACAGACACCATCCAGACCACAGAAAAGCTGGCTGAGTGGAAATTCTACAACTAGAAGGAAAGAAGAAAGCACATTAAGACTCAGAGGAGCTGTAAAAGACTGAGGTACAGAGACATGCGCATCGAGAGGATGGGTGGCTGAGTGCACAGGCAGCTGAGTGCATGTCTGGCTTCCTCAAGCGGGAGAGAGATCGAAACTTTCAACTGTGCTAAACTCCAATCCAGGGCAAGACTCTGGGAACCCAGACCCATTCAATGGGAATCAAGATTGTCAGGAAAAGAGAGAGCACACTGAGACTCACCGGAGCTGTGGAAGGCAGAGGTCCGGAGGTGTGTGCATGTAGAGAGGACTGACTGCTGAATGCATGGGCTACTGAGTTGCGGCTAGCTTTCTAAAATGGGAGGGAGATGGAAGCTCCTGACTGTGCTGAACTCCAGTTGGGGCAAGACTCTGGGAACCCAGACTCATTTGGGGAGAAATTGGATGTCTGGCAAAACTCATGGGCGATTTTCTCTCAGAAGTGCTTTCATTGATTACCAAGGGACACTGAAACCTAGGGGCCTCATAGATCAGGGTTGATGGGAAACTAAGGCTATCTGCTCAACCCTGAGACTCTGTCCCATCCAAGCTGAGCACAGAGGCTTTTATAATTTTGAAAGTCTTGCCTCATAAGGGTATCTCCAGCACAGAAGTTCTCCCAGCATAGACACAGCTAATCTTTACAGCCAATCAGCCTGGAGGTCAATTCCTCCCAGTGATACCAACAACAATCAAGACTTAGCTACAAAAAGGCTGTACAGTGGCACCTCGAGATATGAGTTTAATTCGTTCCGTAACCTTGAGGTGTGGGAAACTATGAGACAGCTCGAGTGGTGGTAAACTGGTGGGTTGTGTGCAGCTGGCCAATCTGCGCCATTACTCCTATCTCAAATGTTGCTTGTATTACAAAGCAAAAATGTCTCACTCGACGGCTCGTATCTCAAAAATCTTGTATGTTAGGGCACTCATATCTCGAGGTACCACTATACACACAGGCCACAAAGGGGTGCACCAAAAGTGTCCACCTCAGGTAACTGAGGAAGCTGAGCAACTGGGGCCTATAGGACACCTACCACACAAAGCTACTCTACCAACTCAGGGAAGCAGTGAAAAGGCAGAGACAAAGAAACAGATCACAAAAGAAAGAAATGGAGGAAAGCAAATGATTGGATATAGAGTTCAAAACCACAGTTATAAGGTTTTTCAAGAATTTCCTAGAAAAGGCTGATAAATTTAATGAGACCCTCGAGGATATGAAAAAGGAACAACTAAAAATTAAATGTACACTGATTGAAATAAAAAAAAATATTATACAGAGACCTAACAGCAGAATAGAGGACCATAAGAATCAAGTCAAAGATTGGAAATACAAAGAAGCAAAAAAACACTCAACCAGAAAAGTCAAAAGAAAATAGAATCCAAAAACTTCCCCCACCTGGTGAAAGAAATAGACTTACAAGTCCAGGAAGCACACAGAACTCCAAACAAAAGGAATCCAAAGAGGAACACACAAAGACACATCAAAATTAAAATGCCAAGAGCAAAAGACAAAGAGAGAATATTAAAAGCAGCAAGAGGAAAACAGTTAATTACCTACAAGGGAGCACCCATTCGATTGTCAGCTAATTTCTCAACAGAAACTATGCAGGCCAGAAGAGAGTGGAAAGAAATATTCAAAGTGATGAATAGCAAGAGCCTACAACCAGATTACTCTCCCCTGCAAAACTGAAGGGCAGATAAAGAGCTTCACAGATAAGAAAAAGCTAAAGGAGTTCATCACCACCACACTAGTATTATATGAAATGCTGAAAGGTATTCTTTAAGAAGAGGAAGAAGAAGAAACATTTTGAACAGCAAATTCATGTCTATCAACAAGTGAATCTAAAAATCAAGAGAATAAAAAATCTGATGCACAGAATAAACTGAATATAATAGAATCAGGGCCATAGAATTGGAGTGGACTGATAATTCCCAGGGTGGTAGAGGTGGGGGAGGTTGTAGGAAGAGACTGGACAAAAATTGTACACCTATGGACAAGGACTGTGGGAGGGAGGTAAGGGCAGAGGGTCGGGTGGGAACCAGGTGGAGGAGAGCTATGGGGGGAAAAAGAGGAACAATTGTAATAATTTGAACAATAAAGATTTATTAAATTAAATAAATTAATTAAATGCAACATGTATGTAGCAATGCAATGAATAATTTACATATGCCATTAAAACAAAATTCTTTCTGCAATGTAATTAGCTAAAAAACACAATTAAAACTGAAAATACTTTTTCCTATCTTGATTTTAATTTAAATTTTTTTCCTTCTATTTATTTTTTTTAATTTCTTTTATTAATGTGTTACATGTATACATATCTTCCCATTGCCCCCGATCCCAGGCATACCCTAACCCCCTAGTGTCTTGCATCCATTGGTTATGCTTATATGCACGCATACAAGTCCTTTGGTTGATCTCTTATCTACCCCACCTATACTTAACCTTCCTGCTGTAATTTGACAGTCTTTTTGATGCTTTACTGCCTCTGTATCTATCCTTTTGTTCATCAGTTTATAATATTCTTTATTATCCACAAATGAGTGAGATCCTGTGGTGTTTCTCCTTCATTGACTGGCTTATTTCACTTAGCATAAGGCTCTCCAGTTCCATCCAGATTGCTGCAAATGGTAAGAATTCCTTCTTTTTTATGGCATAGAATTCCATTGTGTAGATGTACAATAGTGTTCTGATCCACTCATCTGCTGATGGGCACCTACACTGTTTCCAAATTGTAGCTATTGTAAATTGTGCTGCTATGAACATAGGGGTGCACATCCTTTCTGATTGGTGTTTGTGATTTCTTAGGATATGTTCCTAAGAGTGGGATTGCTGGGTCAAATGGGAGTTCCTTTTTTAGTTTTATGTGGAAATTCCATACTGTTCTCCACAGTGGCTGCACCAGTCTGCATTCCCACTAACAGTGCACAAGGGTTCCTTTTTCTCTGCATCCTTGCCAACACTTGTTGTTTGTTGATTTGTTGATGATTGTCATTCTGACAGGTGTGAGATGATATCACATTGTCGTTTTGATTTGCATCTCTCGGATAATTAGTTACTTTGAACATGTTTTCATGTGTCTCTTGGCCTTCCTTCTGTCGTCTTTTGAAAAGGTTCTATTTAGGACCCTTGCCCATTTTTTTTATTGGATCATTTATCTTCCTTTTATTAAGTTGTATAAGTTGGCTGTAGATGTTGGAGATCAAACTTTTATCAGTGCTAACATTTGCAAATATGTTCTCCCATACAGTGATCTTTCTTGTTGTTTTGTTGATGGTTTCTTTTGCTGTGCAAAAGGTTTTTATTTTGATGTAGTACCATTTGTTTATTTTCTCTTTATCTTCCATTGCCCAATGAGCAGTATCAGTGAAGAAGTACTTTCCACATATGTCTAAGATTGTGCTGCTTACGGATTCCTCTAGTATTTTTATGGTTTCCTGTCTTATGTTTAAGTCCTGTATCTATTTGGAGTTTACTTTTGTATATGGTGTAAGCAGGTGGTCTAGTTTCATTTTTTTGCATGTATCTGTCCAATTTTCCAAACACCATTTATTGAAGAGGCTGTCTTGGCTACATTGTATGCTCATGCCTCCTTTGTCAAATATTAATTGAGCATAGTGGTTTTGGTCAAAATCTGGATTCTCTCTTCGATTCCATTGGTCTATATGTCTGTTGTTGTGCCAGTACCAGGCTGTTTTGAGAACAGTTGCCTTGTAATGTAGCTTGAAATCTGGTATTGAGATCCCACCTACTTTATTCTTCTTTCTCAGGATTGCTGTGGCGATTCAGGGTCTTTTTTTTTCCAGATGAATCTTTGAAGAGTTCTTCCTAGGTCTGTGAAATATGTCGTTGGTATTTTAATGGGTAGTGCATTGAATCTATAGATTTCTTTGGGTAGTATGGACATTTTAATGATGTTGATTCCCCCAATCCACAAAAATGGTATGCTCTTCCATCTGTTTACGTCTTCCTCTGTCTCTTTTTTTCTGTGTCCTGTAGTTTTTTTTTTTCATATAGGTCTTTTACCTCCTTGGTTAGGTTTATTCCTAGGTATCTTAATTTTTTTGGTGCGATGGTAAATGGGATTGCTTTTTTAGTCTCTCTTTCTGTAATTTCACTATTAATGTATAGAAATGCCATAGATTTCTTGGCATTACGTTTGTATCCTGCTACATTGCCAAATTCATTTATTAAGTCTATTAGTTTTTGGATGGAGTACTTGGGTTTTTTATGTACAGTGTCATGTCATCTGCAAATAAGAACAGTTTTGCTTCTTCTTTTCAAATTTGGATGAATTTTATTTCTTCTTCTTGTCTAATTGCAATGGCTAATACTTCCTGAACTATGTCGAACAGGAGAGGTGAGAGTGGGCATCCCTGTCTTGTTCTGTTCTTAGGGGAAATGGTTTTAGTTTTTGCCCATTGAGTATGATGTTAGCTGTGGGTTTATCTTATATGGCTTTTATAATGTTGAAGTATGATCCTTCTATTCCTACTTTGCTGAGAGTTTTTATCAAGAAAGGGTGTTGGATTTTGTCAAAACCTTTTTCTGCATCAATTGATATGACTACGTGATTTTTATCTCTCATTTTGTTTATGTGATGTATCACATTTATTGATTTGCAGATATTTTATCATTTTTGCATTCCTTGAATAAATCCTACTTGGTCCTGGTGTATGATCTTCCTGATGTGCTGGTGGATCCGATTTGCTAGAATTTTGTTGAGGATTTTGGCATCTATATTCATTAGAGTTATTGGCCTGTAATTCTCTTTCATTGTGCTGTCTTTATCTGGTTTTGGTGTTAGGGTGATGCTGGCTTCATAGAAAGTGTTTGGAAGTGTTTCTTCCTCTTGAATATTTTTGAATAGTCTGAGGAGGATAGGTTTTAATTCTTCCTTGAATGTTTGGTAAAACTCTCCTATGTAGCCGTCTGGTCCTGGGCTTTTGTTTGCTGGAAGCTTTTTGATGACTGCTTCAATTTCTTCCATAGTTATTGGACTATTGAACTGTTTCGATTCTTCTTGATTAACTTTTGGAAGGTTATATTTCTCTAGGAATATGTCCATTCCCTTAAGATTGTCCAGTTTGTTGGACTAGAGTTGTTCATAGTATTTTTTAATAATCCTTTGTATTTTGGCAGGGTCTGTTGTTATTTCTCCTCTTTCATTTCTGATTTTGTTTATTTGGGTCTTCTCTCTTTGCTTCTAGTGAGCCTAGATAGAGGTCCATCAATCTTTTTTATCCTTTCAAAAAACCATCTCTTGGTTTTGTTGATCTTTTGAATTGTTTCTTTGGTCTCCATGATGTTTATCTGTGCTCTGATCTTTACTATTTTCTTCCTTCTGCTTACACTGGGCTTTTCTTATTGCTCTCTTTCTAGCTCTTTGAGTTGTAGGGGTAGGTAATTTATTACCATTGTTTCCTTTTTTTTTTCTTTTTTTTTTGCAGTAGGCTTGTAGAGCTATGAACATCCCTCTCAAGACTGCTTTCACTTTGTCACATAAATTTTCTACTGTTGTGTTGTCATTGTCATTTGTTGCCATAAGGTTTTTTATTTCTTCCTTGATATGTCTGGTTACCAAGACATTATTCAATAGCATGCGGTTTAGTTCCCATTTGTTTGATTTTTTATATTGTTTTTATTGTAGTTGATTTCCAGTTTTATACCACTGTTTTTCTGAGAAAATGCTTGATATTATTTCTATCTTCTTGAATTTGAAGAGACTTTTTTATGACCCTACATATGGTCTATCTTTGCAAATGACCCATGCACACTAGAGAAGAATGTATATTCTATGGCTTTGGGGTGAAATGTTTTGAAGATGTCAATTAATTCCATCTGGTCTAGTGAGTCATTTAGGATTGATGTTTCTTTGCTGATTTTTTGTTTAGAGGATTTGTCCAGTGGTGACAGAGGGATATTAAAGTCCCCTACTATAATTGTATTGCTGTCAATCTCTCCCTTAATATCCTCCAGGAGTTTTTTTATGTATTTAGGTGCTCCTATATTGGGTGCATATATGTTTACCAGCGTTATTTCTTCTTCTTGGATTGTTCCTTTAGTATTATGAAGTGGCCTTCTTTATCTTTGTTATGTCCTTCACTTTGAGATCTAATTTGTCAGATAGAAGTATTGCCACCCCAGCTTTTTTTTCATTTTCATTTGCCTGAAACAACATCTTCCATCCCTTCACCCTCAGATTGTGTGCATCTCTTTTTCTGAGGTGGGTTTCTTATAGACAGCAGATATATGGATCATGTTTTCTTATCTAATCGGTTGCCCTATGTCTTTTGATTGGAGCATTTAATCCATTTACATTTAACGTTATTATTGATAGGTACTTATCTGTCACCATTTTTATTCTTTACCCCTGTGTTCCATCTTTGTTTCCTATTTCTTTTTTTTACAGCACACCCTTTAACATTTCTTGCATTGCTGGTTTGGTAGTAATAAATTCTCTTAGTCCTTTTTTGTCTGGGAAGCTCCTGATTTCATCTTCAATTTTTATTGAAAGCCTTGCTGGTGATAGTATTCTTGGATTCAGACCCTTCCTTTGCATGACTTTGTATATTTCATTCCCTTCCCTTCTGGCCTGATGAGTTTCTGTTGAGAAATCAGATGCTAGTCTTATGTGAGTTCCTTTGTGGGTAACTTTCTGTTTCTCTCTGGCCGCTTTTAAGATTCTTACTTTGTCGCTAGTATTTGCCAGTTCAATTTTAATGTGCCTTGGTGTCAGTTTTTTGGGGTTCATTTTGCTTGGGACTCTGTGAGCTTCTTGGATTTGTGTGGGTTTTTTCTTTCCTATATCAGGGAAGTTTTCTTTCATTATTTCTTCAAACAGGTTTTCTATTCCTTGCTCAGTTTCCACTCTTTCTGGAACCCCAATTATGTGGATGTTGTTTTGTTTCATGTTATCCCAAAGTTCCCTTAGGTTCTCTCTTCCTTTTTAATTTTTTTTCTAGAAGCTGCTGTATTTGGGTATTTTTTCCTACCGTGTCTTCTAGCTCACTGGTGTGTTCCTCTGCTTCTTCTAATGTACTTTTGATGCTTTCTATTGAGTTCTTTACAGCAGTGATACCATTTTTCATTTCTTCTTGATTATTCTTCATTTCCTCTTGGCTCTTACTCACATTGTTGATTTTGTCTTCCATTCTTTTCAGCCACCTTATGACCATTTCTCTTAACTGTTTCTCTGGCAGGTTTATTTCTACTTCTATTATGTTTACTTTCTTTTCTGGTGATATCTGCTTTTCTTTCATATGCGGGCTGTTTCTTCTTCTGCCCATGGTCTTTCTTCTCTGGGTGTCTGGTTATGTAGTTCTCTCTCCTACGTTGATTTAAAGACACAAAGTACAACACAACCAGGTACAACACACAAGGCATTGAACATAAATGTATTCACGATGTTAAGGTGACCACCAATGAAGGACAAATTAGGGGTAAGTAGAAAAAGAAGAGAGAAATGAGAAATAAAGAAAAGGAAGAAGTTCTAAAATGAAATTGGGATAAGGGAGAAAAGAAAAAAAAGAGGGAAAAAAGATGGAGAAGAAGAAGAAAAGAGAAAGGGAAAAAAAGTAAGAGAGAAAAGAAAGAGAATAAGAAAGAAAAAAGGGAACAAATTATATATGTGAGGAAAAAAATTCCCATAGAACAGCCACTAATCCCAACAAATGCCTGCAACAAGTACCTAGAGATATATAAACTACAAATAACAACTAATATCAAGAGAGGTGAGGGAAAACAGAGGTAAAAAACAAATCAAAACAAATCAAACAAAAAGCAAAATAAAAGGAGTTGAATAAGCCAAAACAATCTCACAAAAAGTATAAAAAATCAATATAATTACCATTCAGACAAACAACAACCAAAGGACATAGAGAAAAACAATTTTTTGGATAGTGAAGACAGAGAAGAGAGAGGTCTGTATAGTTTTGGAGCAGGAGATCGAAATTAGATATATAATTTTAACCAGGAAAAAAGAAAGAATAGAGAGAATCTAAAATTGAAAAAGGGAAAGAGAAACAAGTCAACAAAATAGGGAAAGTTAGGAAGAGAGTGTTGGCATAAAGGTAGAGTTGAGATAGGTTAAAATTATGCTAAAGGAAAGATGAAAATAGAATGTAGAACTCCAATCCCAAGGTAAAATAAAGAGAAAATAAAATGACACTTCTTTTTTTTTCATAAAGGTAAAGTAGTAGTAGTAATAATACTAGTTGAAAATAAAAATATAGTAATTAAAAAGGTAAAATCAATTGAGGAGAAAAGAGAAAAATATAGCTTTTTTAATTAAAATATGCAAAAAAATAAAAAATAAATAAAAATAAAAAAATTTGAAAATAAAACAATGGAATGGGCAGTAGTGGAGGTCATTCACTTGCACTATTTTTTTGTTTGGCACTCCTGTTTTTCAGGGAGGGTATTGCAGTTCCTTGTGTTCCACTGCTGAGGTGTGTCTTAATCTCTTAATTCTTTTGTGATTATGCTAAAGTCAATTTGTGAGTCATCCACTGGGTGGCAGTGTTTCGGAATTGACCTCTGAGTCTAAGCACAGGGCCTCTCTAGCTACTAAGGGAAGTTTTGTGACATTGAATAAAACTACATATGTCCTGCTTACTCTGTATTACTCAATACCAGTTTGTGGGAGTGGGTTGTCCCAGAGCTGATTTTCTGATGGTTATTCTGTGCTCTGATCCCCAGGTTCCAGAAAAACAACTTTCCCCTGCAGTCTCTTAGGATGTCTCCAATTGTGTGATCCTGTGTATTTGGCTTAGCAATCAGAAGCCAGGTTCTGAAGAGGAAAGAGTGCAGTCTGTAATCTCTCCCTTCCCCGCTCCTATTTGAGCAGCCGGGACACTGTAATAACTCGCAGGCTGTTCTTCTGCCTCAGATCAAAATAGGTTGCTTTCTAGAGCTCCCCTATGTTAATAGCTCTGAGAGCCCCCTTCCACATTTAGGGATCACGCCCTGCCCCACATCCGAGCAGCTTTCCCCCAATCCAGTTCCCACAGACTGTGTGTCTCTCTGTTCTGCGGAACCAGAGACCTCACCTTATCCCAGTCAAAATCTGATCTTTCCCTGTGGTGTGTGGAGCTCCTCTGAGTCTGAGTGATTGCATCACTTGGAGAGTGGTGTCTGGGTCCTCCGGCTGTTTGGTGGGTGCTGCAGCTAGCTTTTCAGAGTGCCATAGACATCCACTTCCCCCTGAAAGATGGTGTGGTCTCCGTGTTCGCACTGGTGGCTCCGGGAGACAAAAACCCTGTGGCAGTGGGGCTTCCTGGTCAGGGGAGCCCCATGCAGGAGTCCCCCACATTCTCCTGGAGGATAACTGACTCTTAACTTGCCAACAGATACTCCCAGTGTGACCCTCAGCTGTTCTCACTGTCTGCTTTAGCGACAAGGCTCCAGACACATCGGTCTATTCTGCCACAATTTTTTTGTCCTGTTTCCTTCTATTTCAAATTATGTCTTGTCTTCAATTATTTATTCATTGACCAAGTAATTGTGAATGCCTGATAATTATTTTTCTTCCATGAAAATGTACTATACATAGAAAGAATCACCTAAGTAAATAAATGCTTACCTTCCTATCTTGAGGATGAAATGAGCTGAGTGAGTATATCAGTAAGTACTAAAATAACAAAGGATGTAGAAAAAAGTATACCTTATCATACTCTGCTATCAGTATGAATACCAGTTAATATCAATTACTAGAGAAAATTTCTCAAAGTTGATTTCTTTATTTGATTTGAGAGAGAATGGGTGGGGGAGAAGGAGAAAGAGAAAGGCATAAATTTGTTGTTCCATTTATTTATGCATTCATTGATTGCTTCTTATATATGCCCAACACTCTAGCCCACTAAATACCAGGCCAGGGCTTTTTTTTTTTCTAATATATCTTTTGTTTTGAGAACATGAAATCAATTTAAAGATTCCTTATGCTCTAATGAGCAAAAGTCTTTTGACTCATGAGATAATATTAATCTATAGAGCCAAAATTTGATAGTATTATCACTCCTTAAATTAAATTATACAAACTGGAACTGGGCTATGAGGGAATAAATTGAAGATAGTAATGAATATAATGAATTCTTTCACTTCCCCAGACTCAGACAACTGTCATAGGTGGACATTTATCACAGCCTAAAATAATAATAATGATAATAATAATAATTTAAAACAACACCTAGTCTTTAAAAAGTAAAAACCCAAAGCATACTATATTTTGATGTTATTAGAGAAGAAGCTAGTGCTCACATATGCTGCCTGCTTACTGTCCAAACTCACCAAAATATCGTTTGTTGCTCTCAGGAAATAGACTATTCTATATTGCTAGTGAGATTACAAATGATTTCATAGCTACTAAGGGAAGTTTTGTGACATTGAATAAAACTGCATATGTATTTGTCTTTTGTTATAGTAACCCTGTTTTTAGGAAATGATCCTTAAGATATACCACCAACAATGCCAAAAAATATGTGCACAAGGTTATTCATTGCAACATTATTTATAATTACAAAATATTGGGAATCATCTAAATATCCAAACCTATGACATTGTATAAACTATGATTCAAAATATGCACTCTACAGTTGTAGTACAGGTTGAATAAGATTTGTAAATTTCAGGAATTATTATTTTATTTAAAAAGTAAAACTTAGAAAGACTGATGCAGTGTGCTAGTGTTTGAAATAAAAAATAATATAGAAAAATATATCTGTTTATCATTCCAGAGAAAAACTCAGGAAATATAAAGTAGTAAAAATAAGGTTATGTGTTGATAATAATGGGATTAAAAGGAAAGAATTACAATGTTCTGAGTGTATCTCTTACAAATATATGTGTTTTAAGTTAGAAGTATATCAGTATTCTTTTTTTAAAAGTATTTTGATTTTTAGAGTAAAGACGGGAGAGGGAGAGAAACATCAATGTGATAGTAAAATGTCAATCATCAATCAGCTGCCTCCAACCGGTTTCCTAACTAGGCCAAAATATAGGCCTAGTTATGAAACCAGCAATATTTTGGTGGTACAAAGGATGATGCTCAACCAACTTAATCACAGAGGCCAGGTCTCAATGTTCTTTAAAACCAAAAAGTAAAACTAAATCAATAAGAATGGAAAAGGGAGAAACCAAATAATGAAAACTAAATGAATTTTAATTCTGTTTGTATTTCAAATAAAAACTATAACCAAGCTGAAGGGAGGGACAGAGGGAGAAAGGAAGAAGAGAGAGAAGGAAAAAGGGAGGAAAGAAAGAATACATTAAAAAAAAGAATTAATCCAAGTAATTTATGAACACAGAATTTTACTATATTCATGCCTATGCCAACAATAAGACAAAAAAGCACATACATGATGTAAAATGGAGAGTTCTTGCTAATAGTAGAATGTAAAGTCTGTCTGATAAATGCAAAAGGAAATCAGTATTTTATAACCATCAAGATAGATGAAATCAAATAAGAATCATCAATATATGCTTTCTCCAAAACAAAATCTGATGAGGATCAAAGTATTTACATAGTTTTTAAGTATCTTCCCACTGACAGCTTATTAGTTGTAAGGAAGAAACAGTAAGTATATAGTGAAGAAGTCTAATAATACTCAGACAAGGTGATCAAAAGTAAATAACTATCAAGGGACTGATGGCCATGCACAGTTCCAGATCTGACATCCTGTGCAATATCCCATCTGAGAATGAACATCCTTAATTTATTCATAAGGAAATGTTCTACAAACACAAAATAAGAAACCTTTCTTTAAAATATGTCAATGTCATAAAAGATGGAGGAATATTGTAGGAATGCTTCCAATTAAAAGAGTCTAAGTGGACATGATAACTAAATGAGATATCTGATTCTAGACTGGATGCTGTACTGGGAAGGGGAAAATGCTATAAACACAAGTTTGATTTAGAGAGAGTATATTGTCTTATTCTTAGGATATGTATATGCACTGAATCATTTAGGGGTAAAATCAATAATGAATGCAACTTACCCGCAAGTAGTTAAATATATATTTATACATAGAGTGGATCAAATGAGGTAAAATGCTGACAGTTGGCACCATCTTGAAGGAGAAAGTAGATGTTATCAAAATCGTAAAAATCTACAACTCCAGCACCCACCAAACAGCTGTGAAGTCCAGAACACCAGTCTCCAATTGGCGCAAACACATAGATTGAGAGGAGCTCTACACTCCACCATGGAAAGGTTGGATTTTGCCTGGGATAAGGTGAGGTCTCTGGTCCTGGCAGGAGAGAGAAACACATGTACTGCGAGAGATGGAGGACCAGCGGAAGTCTGGGCCTAGAAAAATTCATGGCTGTTGGGGCTGGCATGGCCTATGAATGTGAAAGGGGGTCCTCAGAGATGCTAACAGAATGGATCTCTAAAAATCAGCCAATTTTGATCTGATGCAAAAGGACAGCCTAAAAATTTTAAAAGTGTGCTGGCTGCTTAGACACAAAGGGGAAAAAAGACTGCACAGACTGGCACGCAGCCCTGGAGTTCACACACTTATGCTTTTTCCTCTTTAAATCCTTGCCTCTGATTACTAAGTCAAATACATAGGATCACCCAATTTTGGACACCCTAAGAGACTGCAGAATAAAGTTGTTTTTCTGGAAACTGGGGATCATAATGGGGAATATCCATCAGAGAACCAGCTCTGGAACAACAAACTCCCACAAATCGGTATTGAGTGCCACAGGAAAACCGGATCTAAGCAAAGGCTAGAGAGGACCTATAGACCCGAAGGTCAATCCAGAAACACTGCCACCCAGGGGTTAAATCACAAAATTACTCTTGTGTAATCACAAATAAAGGAATAAAGAAATTAAAGCACACTACCTGTTTTTAAATCAACACTGGCTTACAACACTGAAGAGCAGTGGAACGCAAGGAACTGCAATAATATCCGACTGTGAAACAGGTGAGCCAAACAGAACAATAGAGGAAGTCAATGACCTTAACTACTGCACATTTTTTTAAATTTACTTTTATTTTTTATGTTTATTATTTTTATTGTTTGCATCTTTTACTTAAACTATTTTTCCTTGCTTGATTTTACCCTTTTAATTACTACATTTTTATTTTCAATAAGGATTATTATGACTATTATTTTACTTTTTTTGTCATTTTATTTTCTCTTTATTTTACTTTGGGATTAGTGGTCTACATTCTATTTTCATCTTTACTTCAGCATCATTTTACTCTATCTCAACTCTACCTTTATGCTATAATTCTCTTCCTAACTTTTCCCTTTTTGTTGTCATGTTTCTCTTACCAATTTCCTGCTTTAGATTTTCCCTATTCTTACTTTTCACCCCCTTGTTAAAATTTCACGAAACTAATATATCTAATTTCCAATCCCCTGCTCAAAATCCATACACACATCTCTTTTCTCTGTCTTCACTATCAAAAACTGCTTTCCTGTTCTTTTGTTGTTATTGTTTGAATGTTGATTATATCCATTTTTTATGCTTGTTTGTGACATTATTTTGCTTGTATTTCTTCTTTTGTTTTTTGTTTGTCTTATTTTGGTTTGTTTTTTTGCTTCTGTTTTACCTCACCTCACTTGATATTAGTTGCTGTTTGTAGTTTATATTAATCTCCAGGTACTTATTGCTGGCATGTGTTGGGATTAGTGGCTGTTCTATTCAAGTTTTCTCCCCATATATATATTTTGTTCCCCTATTCTTTCTTATTCTCTTTCTTTTCACTATCACTTTTTTTTCCTTTTCCCAATTTCATTTTTTTCACTCTTTTCTTTTTTTTCTCTTCTTCTTTCTCTGCTATTCTCTATTTGTCTTTCTCTAGTGGTCACCATTATTTGGGGTTATTAATACTTTGAATACATTTCTGTCCAGTGCCCTGTGCATTGTACCTGGCTATGTTGTATTTTGTGCCTTTAAATCAATGCAGAAGAAAAAGAAATACATAACCAAATACCCAGAGAAGAGAGATGATGGGAAGACAAAGTAACAGCCTGCATATGATAGAAAAGCAGGCATCACCAGAAAAGGAAGTAAATGATATGGAGGAAGCAAACTGTTAGAGAAATAATTCAGAGAATTGGTAATAAGGTGACTGAAAAGAATTGAAGACAAATTTGACAATAGGAGTGACAACCAAGAGGTTATGAATAAGAACCAAGAAGAAATGAAAAATGACATAGCTACTGAAAATAACTCAATAGAAAGTGTTAAGAGTAGACTAGAAGAAGGATTGAGGTAGAAGACAAGGTAGGAAAAAATACCCAAGAAGAGCAGCATCTAGGAAAAAATAAATAAAAGGCAGGAGGAGAGCCAAAGGAAACTTTGGGACAACACAAAACAAAACAACATCCACAAAATAGGGGTAAAGGAGGAGAGGAAACTGAGCAAGAAATAGAAAACCTGTTTGAAGAAATAATGACAAAAAACTTCCCTGATATAGGAAAGAAAAATCCCATACAAATCCAAGAAGCTTACAGAGTCCCAAGGAAAATGAATCCCAAAAGACTGACAGCAAGGCACATTATAATTAAATTGGCAAATATCAATGACAAAGTAAGAATTTTAAAAGCAGCCAGGGAAACAGAAAGTTACCTACAAAGGAACCCCCATCAGACTAGTGACTGATTTCTAAATAGAAAAAGTACACAAATGGGACTACAACAAAATATAAAGCTTTTGTACAACAAAAGAAACCATCAAAAAAACAACAAGAAAGATCACTGTATGGGAGAACATATTTGCAAATGATATCACTGATAAAGGTTTAATCTCCAACATCTACAGCCAACTTATACAACTTAATAAAAGGAAGATAAATGATCCAATAAAAAAATGGGCAATGGACCTAAATAGAACCTTTTCGAAAGATGACAAAAGGAAGGCCAAGAGACACATGAAAACATGTTCAAAGTCACTAATCATCCGAGAGATGCAAATCAAAATGACAATGCGATACCATCTTACACCAGTCAGAATGGCAATCATCAACAAATCAACAAAGGACAAGTGTTGGCGAGGGTGCGGAGAAAAAGGAATCCTTGTGCACTGTTGGTTGGAATGCAGACTGGTGCAGCCACTGTGGAGAAGAGTGTGGAGTTTCCTCAAAAAACTAAAAATGGATCTCCCATTTGACCCTGTAATCCCACTCTTAGGAATTTATCCTAAGAAATCACAAACACCAATCAGAAAGGATTTATGCACCCCTATGTTCATAGCAGCACAATTTACAATAGCTACAATTTGGACACAGCCTAGGTGCCCGTCAGCAGATGAGTGGATCAGAAAACTGTGGTACATCTACACAATGGAATTCTATGCTGCCATTAAAAAGAAGGAATTCTTACCATTTGCAGCAACCTGGTTGGAACTGGAGAGCGTTATGCTTAGTGAAATAAGCCAGTCAATGAAGGAGAAGCATCACATGATCTCACTCATTTGTGGATAATAAAGAACATTATAAACTGATGAACAAAAGGATAGAAACAGAGGCAGTAAAGCTTCAAACAGACTGAAATTACAGCAGGAAGATTAAAGTTAGGTGAGGTAGATAAGAGATCAATCAAAGGACTTGTATGCATGCATATAAGCATAACCAATGAACATAGACACTGGGGCATTGGGTTATGCCTGGGAGGGAGGGGGGCAATGGGGAGATATGTATAAAAATTAATAAAAAATAATCTTAAAAAAATTTTAAAAATTAAAAAAAAGAAATAGGAAGTAAATAAGGAATACAGGGCTAAAGAATAAAAATGGTGACAAATAAGTACCTATGAATAACAACTTTCAATGTAAATGGATTAAATGGCCCAATGAAAGACATAGGGTAACACATTGGATAAGAAAACATGACCCATATATCTGCTGTGTACAAAAAACTCACTTCAGAAAAAATGATGCACACAGACTGAGGGTGAAAGGATGAAAAAAAGGTTTTCAGGCAAATGGAAATGAAAAAAAGCTGGAGTAGCAATTCTTATATCTGACAAATTAGATCTCAAAGTGAAGGACATAACAACAGATAAAGAAGTCCACTTTATAATACTAAAGGGAACAGTCCAGTAAGAAGAAATAACTCTGGTAAACATATACGCACCCAATACAGATTCACCCAAATACATAAAAAAAAAAACTCCTGGAGGATATCAAGGAAGAGATTGACAGCAATACATCATAGTAGGAGACTTTAATACCCACTATCACCATTGGACAAGTCCTCTAAACAAAAAATCAACAAAGAGACATCAATCCTAAATGACTCACTAGACCAGATGAAATTAATTGACAACTTCAGAACATTTCACCCCAAAGCCATAGAATATACATTCTTCTCCAGTGTGCATGGGTCATTTTCAAAGATAGACCATATGTTGGGTCATAGAAAAGTCTCTTCAAATTCAAGAAGATAGAAATCATGTCAAGCATCTTCTCAGACCATAGTGGCATAAAACTGGAAAACAACTATCATAAAGAAACAATCCAAATAAATCAAACAAATGGAGACTAAACAGCATGCTATTAAACAATTACTGGGTAATGACAGCAATCACGTTGTCATCATGACAACAAATAACAATAAAAACACAACAATCCAAAATCTATGGGACACAGTGAAAGCAGTCTTGAGAGGGAAGTTCATAGCTCTACAAGCCTACTGCAAGAAACAAGAAACAATGGTAATAAATTACCTAAACCTACAACTCAGAGTTAGAAAGAGAGCAACAAGAAAATCCCAATGTAAGCAGAAAGAAGGAAATAAATGACATAAAGACCAAGGAAACAATACAATAGATCAACAAAACCAAGAGCTGGTTCTTTGATAGTATAAACAAGATTAATAAAACTTTAGCTAGGCTCATCAAGAAGCAAAGAGAGAGGATCCAAATAAAATCAGAAATAAAAGAGGTGAAATAACAATAGGCCCCACCAAAATAAAAAGGATTATTAAAAAAATATTATGATCAACTCTATTCCTAAAAAACTGGACATCTCAAGGATATGGAGATATTCCTAGAAAAATATAACCTTCCAAAAATCAAACAGGAAGAATCTAAATATCTCAATAGGCCAATAACCATGGAAAAAATCAAAGCAGTCATCAAAAAGTTTCCAGCAAATAAAAGCCTGGACCAGATGGCTTCACAGAGGAGTTTTACCAAACATTCAAGTAAGCATTAAAACTTATCCTCCTCGGACTTTTCCAAGAAATTCAAAAAGAAGGAATACTTCCTTCTATGAAGCCAGCATCACCCTAATACCAAAACCAGATAAAGACAATACAATGAAAGAGAATTACTGGCCAAGAACTCTAATGAATATCGATGCCAAAATCCTCAACAAAATTCTAGCAAATCGGGTCCAGAAGTACATCAAAAAGATCATACACATGTAGGATTTAAACCTGAAATGGAAGGATGGTACAATATCCACAAGTCAATAAACGTGATACATCACATAAACAAATTGAGAGATAAAAATCACATAGTCATATTGATTGATCCAGAAAAAGCATTTGACAAAATCCAACACCCTTTTTTGATAAAAACTCTCAACATGGTGGGAATAGAAGAATCATACTTCAACATAATAAAAAATATATATGATAAACCCTCAGCTAACATTGTAGTCAAAGGGCAAAAACTAAAACTTTTTCCCTTAAGGAAAGGAACAAGACAGGGATGCCCACTCTCACCACTCTTGTTCTACATAGTACTGGAAGCGTCAGACATTGCAATTAGACAGGAAGAAGAAATAAAGGATTCCAAATTGGAAAAGAAGAACTAAAGCTGTCCTTATTAGCAGATGACATGATATTATACATAAAAAACCCAAAATACATAAAAGACTCCATCCAAAAACTAATAGACTTAATAAATGAATTTGTTGATGTAGCAGGATATGAAATTAATGCCAAGAAATCTATGGCATTTCTATACACCAATAGTGAACTTACAGAAAGAGAGACTAAAAAAGCAATCCCATTTACCATCACACCAAAAAAATTAAGATACCTAGGAATAAACTTAACTAAGAGGTAAAAGACCTATATGTGGAAAACTGTAGGACTCTGACAAAAGAGATTGAGGAAGACGTAAACAGATGAGAGAACATACCATGTTCATGGATTAGTAGAATCAATATCATTAAAATGTCCATACTACCCAAAGCAATCTATAGATTCAATGCACTCCCGATTAAAATATCAACAACATATTTCACAGACGTAAAAAGAACTCTCCAAAAATTCATCTGGAATAAAAAAAAGATCCCCAATATCCACAACAATCCTGAGAAAGATATATGAAGTAGGTAGCATCTCAATATCAGACTTCAAGCTGTATTACAAAGCCACTGTTCTAAAAAGAGCCTGGTACTGGCAAAAGAAAGACATATGAACCAATGGAATAGAAGAGAGAATTCTGATATGCACACAAACCACTATGCTCAATTAATATTTGACAAAGGAGGCATGAACATACAATGGAGTCATGACAGTCTCTTTAATAAGTGGTGCTGGGAAAACTAGACAGATACATGCAAAAAAAAATGGAACTAGACCACAAATTACACTATATACAAAAATAAACTCCAAATGGATACAGGACTTAAACATAAGACGGGAAACCATAAAAATACTAAAGGAAGCCACAGGCAGCAAAATTTCAGACATTTGCAAAAGGAACTTCTTAACTGATACTGCTCCTTGGGCAATGGAAGCTAAAGATAAAATAAACAAATGGGACTATATAAAATAAAAAGCTTTCTCAGAGAAAAAGAAACATCAACGAAACAACAAGAAAGCCCACTATATGAGAGAACATATTTGCAAAGGTTATCACTGATAAAGATTTAATCTTCAACATTTACATGTAATTTATACAATTTAATAAAAAGAAGATAAATGATCCAATAAAAAAGGTAATGGACCTAAATGGAATCTTTACAAAGAAGACAGAAGGAAGGCCAAGAGACACACGGAAACATGCTCAAAGTCACTAATTATCTGAGAGATGCAAATCAAAACGACAATGCGATACCATCTCACACCTGTCAGAATGGGAATCATCAACAAATCAACAAATAAGTGCTGTCAAGAATGCAGAGCAAAAGGAACCCTTGTGCACTGCTGGTGGGAATGTAGACTGGTGCAGCCACTGTGGAGAATAGTATGGAGTTTCCTCAACACACTAAAAATGGAACTCCCAATTTACCCAGTAATCCCACTTGTAGGAATATATCCTAAGAAACTAGAAACACTAATCAGAAAGGATATATGCACCCCTATGTTCATAGCAGCACAATTTACAATAGCTACAATTTGGAAACAGCCTAGGTGCCCATCAGCAGATGAGTGGAGTAGAAAACTATAGTGTATCTACTCAATGGAATACTATGCTGCCATAGAAAAGAAAGAACTCTTAACCATTTGCAGTAACCTGGATGGAACTGCAGAGCATTATGCTAAGTGAAATAAGCCAGTCAATGAAAGGAAAATACCACAAGATCTCACTCATTTGTGGATAATAAAGAACATTATAAACTGATAAACAAAAAGATAGATACAGAGGGAGTAAAGCATTAAACATACTGTCAAATTACAGCAGGAAAGTTAGGGAAAGGTGGGGGGAGAAAAGAGATCAACCGAAGGACTTGTATGTATGCATATAAGTATAACCAATGGATGCAAGACCCTGGGGGGTGAGCACATATATAGGAAAGAGGTGGTGGGGGGGCAATGGGAAGATATGTACACATTTAATTCCTTAATAAAAAAATGAGAAAACAAAAAGAAAAAAATGCTAGTTGCATGTGAGTGAAGGATAAATGGATGTTCTGTTTACCATTTTTGGTTTTACAAATTTTGTCACCTTGAAATAACTTCCAAAAAATTAATTGAAATGTAGTAATCACTCAAAGGGAAGGTAAGGGTGGAGAGATCAACCAAAGGACTTGTATGCATGCACATAAGCATAACCAATGGTCACAGCCACCAGGTGAGGGCATGAATAGGGGGAGGGGTAATGGGGACATAAGGATGCATATGTAATACCTTAATCAATAAAGAAAGGGAAAAAAAGTAGTGATCAACAGTTCATCTTCACAAACAAAAATGTGACCGATATAGAGGATTTTTTGATTGATCAAATTTTCTCCTTATAGATATGAATCAAAAACCAGGATGACCCGGGATTAGCAACAAACCAATCTGCACAAAGAAAAGAATCACAGTAAACCAATTGAACAGTGATGCTTGAAGAAAGCCATATATTGAAGTTAATTGAGAAATACAATTTTAATATTTTTAATTAAATTAATACCCTGATAGAAAAATTTGGAAAGATATTCAAATTGTTGGAAGCTATTATATAAGCAGAGTAATCATAAGATAAGAATGCAATTCCTGGAAACTAAATATGTTCTTGCTGAAATAAAATAAGAGACCTTGAAAATAGACTCAAACAAATCTTTCATATCAAAAAACAATAATTCTTAGATGAAAAATCTAAGAGAAAAGCTTGTGGATATAAAACAATACAGGAAACACAAGAAAATTTTCTATTAATTTAATTTAATTTTCTATTCATTTTCTATTAATACTCAAAAGGAAAAATAACGAAAAGTAAGGCATGTGTATGAAAGCAGAAAGAAAAATCAAAGAACAGAAAAAAAAAATTTTAACATTGAAGACACCGTCTATCACGATGAATGACAAAATTATGGTGAAATTCTAGAACACAGTAAAGAAGACACTAAAAATTTCTAAAAGATAGAGAACAAAGAATACACAGATTTCATGCAAAGGACAGCTAATCCTCTTTTGCCAGATATTAAATTAGCAAAAAAAAAAAAGACAAAATATAATGTAGCTATGCCTTTAACATTTCAGGATAAATCAACTTGAATCTATTCACCCCCAAATCATTAAACATGAGCATGGAACAATTTTTATATTTTTAACAATTTAGTTCTGAATTGATTTTGGGTACCTTATTTCAGCAAAATTAAAGAAGAAAATCTAAGTAGAGTTTTTCAAGAGACTTGGACATCAAGAAACAATTAAACTAGATTAGAAAGGAAAATAAATTTCAAGAGATTTCCATGCATAAGTTTAAGTAACTAAGTTTATGTTCAGAAAGTAGATTCCATTCTAAGAAAGCGCACGTGTTTTTAGCAAATTCTTATTTATTAAATATAACAAATAAGTAGAAATTCTAGGTAAACAAAAATCCTATAAATTTATGGTCTAACCTTAAGAGACAAAGAAGATAACACAAATATGAAATATTAAGATAAGAGTTCTAGGAATTATAAAAATGCACAGTTGTATAAGCCAGCAACACATGCAACATACAAAACTCTTCCCAGTGTTTATGAAATTTAACTGTCCATTTTTGTGTGTGAAATGTTATAGTAGTACTTTTTACACTTACCTCTGTGATAAATTTCAAGGTTTTTTTTTTTTTTGATAAGTGATGAGGCATATGTTAAAGTTCTTTCAAAGAAGAGATTGGGAATATTAAGAATGATATCAGAACATGGGTTCTAGAGTCTCTATGAAAATCTTTGAGCAATGGATGTCTGTTTTGGATGAAAGAATATAAGAGAGACATATGAAAGTGAGACTCTAGTTAGTAAGTGACCACCTGGGAGTCTTGTGTTTATTGTAGTCACTGTATAAACTGTGAGGTGAAACACAGTTTTGGATGTTTTGTTTGTTTGCTTGCTTGCTTCCGTTTTGGTTTTTTATGTGTAAGGCAATGAGCATTGGAATGTTCCAGACTCCACAGTTTGTATGATTCCTGAGATCATCTTTGCCATTCCCACATTCTCTTCCCTAAACTCCAGTCACTTCTAACACTTCCTAGCCTGAAATGTTATGGAAATGATTATGTCACTCTTTTGGTCATTGTCAACTGGATGCTACTTTTATTACCACCACTACCTGTGGAGAAATCCTCCATGGTAGAGTTGGCAGAAATAAAGCCATAGAAGCTCTCTGGTCCTCAATGGGCCCCTGTACAGCCTGGTCATGTTCCACAATGGCAGAGGTGGCATTGGTATAGATTTTGACAGTACGAGATTGGGTATAAGAGACCTAGCAAGATAAGTGCATCTTCCTTATTTTCCCAGGGTCAGAATGTTCCAACTTCTATGAAATGTAATAGTTTCTTATATCCTCACTGCATATATTCCATGAGATTGAATGAGTTGCATTTATCTGAAAGCTGTGGCTAGCTTGAAAATATACTCATGTATTTGTTATCTCTCCTTCCCTGAGATGATGGTGAAATAATCAATAAATATGGGTTAAGGAGGGATCAAGAAGATGCCTCCTTTGGGTTTGCTAGTATAAATGTGGCAACTGAAAAGAAATGGTTAGCAAATTAATCAGGCCACACTAATTTCTTGCAATGGAAATGGTGATGGGGCGCTGGTGTTGTTCTACTTACATTGGAACCTGATTTATTGAGTAAGCTGGACTCAGCACAATGCAGGAAGGAAGCAACCGAATTAATTTTTACAACTGCTATTTTTCATCCTCTCATAGGTTTCTTCCTCGAATGAAATCTAGGACAATTTCATTGCTTTTCTTGACATCCTCAAATATATTAATGATTCTATTTTTGAAATAACAAAAAACTCCAGTCCAATATAATATAAAAATTGTCAACTATTGTCCCTTTTAAACTTCTCTTGAGCTTTTAGTGGTTGGCTCCTATTCCAGTTATTATTACTGCATAATAAAATACTTCAAAACAGATCTAAAACAACTATTTTATTTTGCTCACTGCTTAATGGATCATGGATTGGCAAAGGACTTATGTGGGCAATTTTCATTGTGTTTCTCATGTAGTTGTGGTCAGATGCTGAAGGCTCAACTGGAATGAAGGTCTAATGTGGCTCACATGACTTGCAATGGATATTGGCTATCTGCTGTGCATTCAGCTGTAGCTGTTGACATGGTACCTACATGTAACTGTTCCATGTGGCTCATATATAGTTCAGGGCTCCAAAAAAAACTGAGTATCTGAGAAGAGAGCTGAAAGTTGTGTAGCATGTAAAATGTAGCCCACGAAGTTGCAGAGCACCATCTTTGCCAAACTCTTGATTAAAGGAGTCAGTCATAAACCACTCAAATTTACAGGGAGGATATATAGAGCCCACTTCTTGATTACAGGAGAATATCAAAGAAATTTGTGTCCATAGATTAAAACTATCACAGTTTCTTTCTAGAGGATGGACATCTTGCTCACCAGAATAACACACTTGTCTTCATATCAGTGGAAGATCACTTTTTCCCATGCAGCCTGTCTCCTCTCTTTAACACCCTATATGCAAGTCCCAACCCAGGCTGGTCTAACCATCACAGTTTTTCCCCTTTAGTGTCAATACATATAACTCCCTAGACGCATAGAATGTATATTAAGGCGAGTCCACAGTTCATGTTGGTGATTACACTAGTGACTTGATACATGAAGTCATCCATATTTTAGAGTAGTTGGTTTATAAGGATTTGGCACTAATAAGGGATATAAAGAATATATCTAAGAAACATTTTTCAAACTTGAATTGATCTAGAAAATGTATCATTTATTATACAAGAACTACGAAATGACTCTGAGAAAGGAATTCCCAGCAAGCAACCTTAAAATACTTGCAAAGTAATGTAAAACACATTCAAGGTAAATGACGAGTCTCCTTCCTCATGGGTTCCTAAACTCCTGTGAATAATGTGAGCATCGGACATATATGAATAATTTTTAGTGTTGCTACATGCAGTAAAGTTTGTGTAAGAGAAATTGGTGTGATTCTGTCTTTCAGATATTTGACTTTAGAGGATAGCACACTATTGAAAGCTCATAAAGCAGAATGCTTCTGCTGACGACCATAGGCCTCTGGAGAGCCCACTGAAGGTTGCTTTTACCATACACCGGGCAGATTTGAACATCAGTCTTATTTTCTAAGCGCATGTCAGAAGGGCCGCACACATTTCTATACAGCAGCTCTCTTGCAGCTCTGAGAGGTCCTCACTGGGAGAGCCATTTGGTAGAAATAAAGAAGTCTGTAGTTGTTGCCCTTGTGAAATAGGTATGTGTCCTTTTTATTAACTTCAACCCTTTAAAAGTTAATGGACACCATTGAACATGGTATGCAGTATTCAGGGTTATTAAAAATATTACACCACAATACAAATATGCTCGAGTCCTTTACTTTATGCACATAATTTTGTTGCACAGAGATAGCAGGTAAGAGAGAAAGATTCTTTCTGTTGAGGGGGTTTAAAAAAGGTCCCAGAAGAGTAATTGTTTACCAATCTTGTTCATCAGGAAAGTTGCAATTTGGAGAAATATTGGGATAGAGTGATTTAGGTATAAGGGATAATATATACAAAGGAGAAGAAAAAGTACTCAGATATGAAAAAAAAATCAAGAATAAAATAATGTAACCAAAGCAGAATCCAAACAGAAGAAGTGTTAATTCTCAAGATTAAGGTGTGAGAATTAGGCAGAACTCTAAAGTCTTTTGGAAATTTATTTTGCCATACATTTGGGGGTTATGCATAATGCAGTGTATTTCAACTGCACTTTCATTCAGAACACAGTAAGTAGAGCTCATCTAACTGTTGCATTTTAATGGTCCATGGGGCTTGCTTTAATGAATAGATATGAATGACTTCTATATTAATTTTCAGTAATTTCTTTATAAACAAAGGCTTATAAATTGCTTTGTGCTGCTTCAAAGTATTTGTGTACTCTTAACTCACTCAGACATCTCCCAAGTGGTCTACTTACATGTTTTAATTTTGCAGAATATATCCCTCCTTCACAGAACATACAGAAGAAAAGTTTGGTCCCACTTATCTTTCCAAATTATAATGCATATTGTTTGGTCCCATTTATATTTCCAAATTATATATAAAGAGGGTCTTATGAATTATTACATACAATTTATGTTACATAAAGTTAATGCACTGTAGTCATAAGCCTGGGATAGTTATAGAAGTTTAAGAGCCAACTTCTTATGAGTATTTGAATGGAATGGTGTTTGCATATGCACATATGCATTGCAGGTGGTACAGGAGAGCATCTATTATGTTTAATGTTTTAACACCATATATTAGTCTTTATAAAAACTAAACTTCATGCATTACAATGTTATGGAATTATTTTTTCACCTTCTGTTTCATCTTCATCTTATTTTTTAAGTGACATCTACACAGGAATAGTGCAAGATAGTGCAACAGGTATTAATTTTTAATCACAAAACTCAAGTGTTCAAATATGCAACTTTCTTTTATTTCTATAACTGAGCTGAACTTTGATATTTATTTATGCATTTATGCATGGAAGGTTCTGCTGTAACAGAGTATCATAGACTTGGTGCCTTCTAAACAACAGAAATTTAACTCTTGCAGTTCTGGAGTCTGGAAGTCAGAGTTCTGGCTACCAGCATAACTGAGTTCTTGTGAAGATCCTCTTCCAAAATACTGAGGACCTATCTCTATTCTCACATTGCCCAAGGGGTAAGGAAACTCTCTGGGGTCCCTTTTATAAGGGCACTAATTTCATTCACAGAAGGCTCTGCCTTCATCATAATCACCTTCCAAATGCCACCAAACTGGGGATTAAGTTTTAACATATGAAGGTAGAGGAGACACAGATATTTATGTATCTCATAGAGGGAAGTTAGCCTTGTGTCATCAAGGTAACAAAATCATTTTAAATTTTAAAATAATCTTATTGACAATAAATACAAGATCAAGAAAGAGTTTTCGCCAAAACCAGTTTGGCTCAGTGGATGGAGCGTCGGCCTGCGGACTGAGGAGTCCCAGGTTCGATTCCTGTCAAGGGCATGTACCTTGGTTGTGCGCACATACCCAGTGGGGGGTGTGCAGGAGGCAGCTGATCGATGTCTCTCTCTCATTGATGTTTCTAACTCTCTATCCCTCTCCCTTCCTCTCTGTAAAAAAAAATCAATAAAAAATATATTAAAAAGAAAGAAAGAAAGAAAGAAAGAAAGAAAGAAAGCTTTCTTCTTACTGCCCCTTTACTCCCTGGATAATATAAAAGTTCTGGCAGCAGCTGATGTTTGGGGGTGTATATGTTTCATGTTATCAAGGCAGAGGTCTGTCTCCACTGACTGCTGTTAAAATGGAAATTTCTGTACTTGATCCCTGAGCTAGTAACTATTGCCTGCATCTATGTTCCACTGTGGCCTCCAATTTTTGGATCACACACTTTATTTTATTGCTTGCCTTGTCTTTAGATTCTTGCTTAGCACCACCTCACCTCCAAGAAACACCAGTGTATAAAGAATCAATTTTCCTATGTGCAAGAGCCTTTTTAGCTTCTTTAATATTCTAATGAGAAATTTAATTATCCAAGAGGGGTTTATAAGATAGATTAGAGGCCCAATGCATGACCTGCAACCTCTCACAGTACAGCACCCCTCAGGGGATATCCACCTGCTGACTAGCAGTAGGACAGCGCCTGAGGGGTCTTTAGCGCTGCCTTGGAGCTGAGCTCACCAGCCTTGAGTCCAGCGTCTGGCTGAGTGGCACTTCGCCTATGGGAGCACACTGACCACCAGAGGGCAGCTCCTGGTGGTCAGTGAGCATCATAGGAACCAGTCCTTCCTCCATTTGGTCAATTTGCATATTAGGGTTTTATTATAAAAGACTCAAAGCTTATGACCACATCACTTTTTTAAAAAAATATATTTTATTGATTTTTTACAGAGAGGAAGGGAGAGGGATAGAGAGTTAGAAACATCATGAGAGAGAGACATCGATCAGCCGCCTCCTGCACGCCCCGTACTGGGGACATGCCCGCAACCAAGATACATGCCCCTGACCGGAATTGAACCTGGGACCCTTCAGTCTGCAGGCCGAAGCTCTATCCACTGAGCCAAACCGGTTTCAGCACCACATCACTTTTTTTAAATGACAGAGTTTCTTATGAGATATGGAAAAAATGAGCCTAATAAAAATGGATGCCAAAACGTACGACTATAGAAGCTATAACATTATGAACATTCTATCATAATGCCTTGGCAAAAACGAATAATTAAAGGAAGCATGATATCCCAAATGGCAGAGGAGTCTCTCCCTAGCAAAACAACAATGTCACCAGTAAAAATTATGTTAGGAAAACAAGCCAACAACTATTTACAGTCTCTGGAAATTATCCTAAGGGCAAAGAGTACATGGAGAAACATTTATTAAAGAAATTATACTAAATCTCAGAAAGAGCATGGCAGTGGGATTTAAGCCATGATCTAATGCTTTACAATCACCATCCCCCTATTCCACTATCTCTATTACAGAAACTCTAATGAATATTATACATTTGGCAAGTAAATACTAAAAGATGGGAACTCTTTCTCTCTTCCATTATCCAGTCTGGAGATATGATTTAACCCCAGCAAGGGTAGGCTGCTGGGGTTTCTCATCTCCTCCTGCCCCATGTTGCAGAAGTTCTATTCTAAGAAACTTTGGCCAAAAAGACCAGGTCTCCGTATCCCTATCCCACCCCCATTCATCGAGTAGAAACTCTACTCCAAATGTGTCAGGGTGGAAAAATGAGGCCTAATGGTCCCTATACCAGATTGTTTGTAGGATAGAAATTCCATGCTGGAAGAATCACATTGAGAAGACCAGAAAGTGTTACCTCCACCCTATGACTACTCATAGACCAAAGGTGTCACTTCAAAATAATTTATCCCCTGCCAATTTCCATCATAGCAGTTCTGGAGTTCTGCCCAGGGTAAAGAACAGACCATAAGAATTGATAGGAACTGGATTTGAAACAGAGAATGTTTAAGGTTTAAAGACAAGATTTTGATGGAGAATGAGATGATGCTCATAGCTCTGTGATACAAGCAAAATGACAGACCAGCCAGAGTTAAGTAGAACTAGAAAACAAAATAAACCCAAAATTAGCACAATAAAGGAGATAATAATCAGAGCAAAAATAGTTTAAATAGAGACTAGAGAAAAAACAAACAAACCAACAACACAGAAAAGACCAATAAAACTAGGAGTTGATATTTTGAAAAGCATAAATAAAATTGAAAAAGCATTACCTAGGTCCACCAAAAAAAAAATAGATAAAACTCAAATAAATCAAAGTATAATAAAGGATGAAGCATTATGGTTTATACCACAGAAATACAAAACATCATTATTAGACTACTGTGAACAAATATACACCAAAAATTGGACAATGCAGAAGACATGGGAAAATTGCTAGGAAACATTAAACCTACCAAGACAGAGGCATGAAAACATAAAAAACATGATCAGCCAAATAACAATTAGAGCAATTGAATCAGTAATAAAAAAAATCCCCAAAGAACAACAATGCACAGGACCAGATATTTACAGGTGAAGCATACCAAATATTTAAAGAAGAATTACTGCCAATCCTTCTCAAACTTTTCCAAAAATTTGAAGAAGTAAAAGCACACTCAAACACATTTTACCAGGCCAGGATTACCCTGATGCCAAGGTTATATAAGGCCGCTACAAGAAGAGAAAACTACAGGTGAATAGCCCTGGTGAATATAGATGAAAACATTTTCAACAAAATACTAGCAAACTAAATTCACCAGCATATTCAAGGGATCATTAATCATGAATAAGTGGATCTATCATGAAAGGATGATTCTAAATAAATAATAAACAAAAATTAATTAATTACATCATATTAATAGAATTAAATATAAAAATCATATGATCATCTCAATGTATGCAGAAAAAAACATTCAATGAACTTCAACATTCATTCATAATGAAAACTCTCAACAAAGTATAGCATTAATAATAATATCCAAAAAGGCAAACATCAAAAACTACCATCAACTGATGAATATATAAATATAATGTGGCATATTCATACAATAGAATGTTATTCAGCCATAAAAAAGTAATTAAGTACTAATACAATATGAATGGATTTTGAAAACATGCTAAAAGAAAGAAGTCCTTTGTATGGTTTTACTAGTAAACACAATATCCTGAATATGCAAATCTAGAGACAGAAATGAGATTAGTCTTTACTTAGATCTAAGAGGTAGAAAGGTAGATATAGAGAATTAACTTTAATAGGTATTTTTTGAGGGGAAGAAAATATTTTAAGTTTAGCTTGAGGTTGCACAACTCTGAATTTACTAAAAATCACTCACTTGTATACTTTAAATGGGTGAATTATATCATATGTAATTGATATTTTGATAATACTGTATTAAAAAATTAATGACTCAGTGATCCCACTTCTAGAAATATATTCTTCGAATCCTAAAATATTAATCAGAAAGATTATACTTATGCATCCCTATATTCATAGCAGCTCTATTTACAATAGCTAAGATTTGGAAACAGCCCAAGTGCCAGTAGAAAAGTGAATAAAACTATGTACATTTACATAAGGAAATATGCAGCTGTGAAAAAGAAGGATCTCTTACCCTTTGAGACAGCATGGAGGGACCTGGAGAGTATTATGCTAAGTGAAATAATCCAGTCAGAGAAAGATAAGTATCACATGATTTCCCTCATATGTGGAATCTAATGTACAAAATAAACTGATGAACAAAATAGATTCAGAGACATAGAAGCATGGAACAGACTGATGAATCTCAGAAGGAAGTGGGGAAAGGTGGGTGGAAAGTGATTAACCAAAGAATTTATATGCACATATGCATAATCCAAGGACACAAACAATAGTGCAGTGAAGGCCTGGGAGGGATACAAGGTAAAAGGGGTCAATGGGAGGAAAAGGTAATATCTGTAATACTTTCAACAATAAAGATACATTTTTAAAAAGTGGATAATTCAAATATTTGTGAATTAATGATTATGGAAAGGTTTCACATACCCATTCCTTTTTCTAAAAATTTAAGGATTATTTCATTTAACCCAGACAATACTTTTTATGAGGTAGTTACTAATAGTTCCCTGTTTTATGGCACAGAGCACTGAAGCTCACAGCTCTAATTTCACTTGCTGGAAGTCATACAGCACATGTGTGTTCAGGTTAGAATTCATAACCAGGCAGTCTGGCTCCTAATGACTTGCCTTAAACCACATATTTTGGCTGTATTATATTATTCAGAATTTACATTCCTACTATGTTCTTATCACTCTTATAGAAATCATACAATTATAGCAAAATTTCTAGGGAAGATGTTTTCTTCCAGTCAAAGCTAATTGCGACCTTCTAGTCTTCACCATTATCTGAAATGTTTTTTCTCCTTCTTGCTCTGGTTTAAATCCCACTCACTCTTCAAGGCCAAGCTCAAAGTGATCTCTGAGAAACTTTCCCCAATTCCCCAGGCCAATGTGGTTGTTTCCATTCTTGTCTCATAACATTCTTTTCTTTTTTTTAAAATAATCTTTTTGTTAAAATATAGTTGGCACACAATATATTATATTCGGGTGCATGACAGAGTAATTTGATGTTTAAATTCATTACAATGTGTTCTCAATGATAAGCCTAATACCATGCAAACTTATTACAACATTGACACCTTTCCTGTACCGTATACTAGATCTCTGTGGCTTATATATTTTATAACTGAAAGTTTGTACTTAAAATTTTTTTTTTATTGATTAAGGTATTACATATGTGTCCTTAGCCCCCATTTCCTCTCCCATCCCCCATCTTAACTCATGCCCTCACCCCCTAGTATCTGTGTCCATTGGTTAAGCTTATATGCATGCATAAATATAATTACTGTTTTGATATTTGTTTTTGTCATTAGATTGAATTCTTTAAAATACATTTGAATCCATTGATTGAAGACCAGGAACCATTGATGTTTAAATTTGTATCCCCCAGTATTGCTGTTTGGAAAATAGCAGACACTCAGTGATACTGAATAAATGAAAGATGAAGTGGAGACTATAGAAAAAATATTGTAGGTGATATTTCCTTACCTATACACAATTTAAAATATAGTCAGAAAATCTCACAATGCTAAACAATAAATAACTCATGGAACAGAAAGTCTACGTGAGGTTAAAATCACAGTTTTGACTAGGAGCACTGAAGTGTATATTTCTAGGCCATCTAAAATACATTTAAATCATAAACTTTGCTTTTGGACAACTTTGTGGGTTTTTAAAAACAATTAAACATCCTCTTCTTCCATGATTACTATGCAGCTAGGCGTTGATGCTTCATATTAAATAGTAAAATCAGCCTCAAGTATATCATTATACCTCTGAGCCAAGGTCAACAATCTAAAGATTTTGATTTGCCAGCTCTATTTTCAAAGTATGTTACTCATTCAAGTGTAGGTTTAACATGCCAAGGTTTGATCCCATTGGCACAGAGTTTGGAAATGGATATTCCAGACAGTGCCTGCTTTAGTATTTTGAACTAAAGCCTGCTGGCCTGGGAATGTCATTATATCTGTAGAAAATGATTTACCTGTGTGACTTTTCAATCAGCAAATTATTTCAAAAATAAATCTAAAAGGGAAAATATTGTTCTTGCCAGGATGAACAAAACATTTTCTTCCTTTATAGAGTGTAGCTGAAAAGATCTGCCAAATCCAAATCCTTCTTTCCAACAGTAGTGAGTATGTATGACTCAGATAGAGTCAAACACATTTTTCTTCTTAATATTGAAGCCATATAACTTCACATTAACTTTCAAGTCACTAGAATACCAGTTAACAGAACCATCAGTCAATTGCTAAATAGCATATTGGAGCTGCATTTTCCCCAAGACATCAGTATTGCCTGAAAATCAATGCATTCCCTAAGTATCCAATGTACTCTAGAGATGCAATTTGTATGGTGGTGGTATTGGGGCTTCCTTCCTCCAAAAGCAAGTATGATCCAATGCAGAAGAGGCATTAGTGGGTCTGAAGTATGGAGCTCACTGTGTTAATATCTCTACTGACATACAAACCAGGCATTTTTATCCCATGTCACTGTTTTTTGAGGCTGCATGACACATTTGACTTAAGAAGAATCACAGAATTATAGCAGGGGTATTGAGGTAAGGTACACTCTTACCTAGTCAAGTGAAGACTATGTTTAATTGATGGTTATGTATGCCAGGAATGTGTTAAAGATTTTCATTTAAACTTTTAATTGCTAAGATTTTAAAAGCCAATGAGATAAGAGGAAGACATTGTGGCACACAAAGTATAAGAAACAGTGAAAGCAGGCATGAAACATGAAACTCTGTGCAGCTGTGGGCCATTTCTGATTAGCTGGTGGTTGGCATGTAAGGGAACTAAGTAATGACGAGAGATGAGGGCAGAGTGGTACAGAAGGTAGATAAAAGACATTAGTGTGTGTGCACTGTTAAAGATTCTGGACTTCATTCTTTCGGCCTGTAACCACACACAGTTTGTATTTAAGTGGGAGAAAAGATGGTGTGATCAGGCTTGCATTTTATGTAATTCATTCTGGCAACAGTGTAGATCAAGACCATGAGGAGATAATAGAATGATACCAAATGGAAGATAATGAGAATCTGAGTAAAGAGAAAAGCATTAAGAATGGAGGGGATTGAACAAACATGATTGGCATTTAAAATGAATATATTTGACAAAAGTATCTTGTAGATGGAACGTTTCTGGAGAGGTGATTGGTGTCTGGTAGTATTTTCACTGGTTCCTTCTATCTTACCATATTGATGCTGAATAATGGAATCATTTATATATTTATACTGCAGATTTTGTTTTTCTACCTGGTATATTTCTAGATTACTTTGAGTCATGAAGAACCTTCAAGAGCTTTTTACACATGCTCATTTGTCCAAATCCAAAGGTCCTTGTTTGACCAGAGAAACCAATATATCACCAAAGTTTAAGGAAGCAGTGTTTTGGAAATATATAATGTATATAGTTTAGCATGAACCTCTCAACTAAAAACAGTAAGTGGAAATATAGACTTTTTGGAATTCTGCTCACAGTTTTAGAAAAATGATGTTAAGATTCTAAGCTTGTCGTGGTAAAGCATTAAAAACCCAGCCAGACAATGCCCACCAGATACCACCTTGAATTGGGTCATCTTGATTATTACACTGAATTAAAGCCTATGATTTTTATCACTTTCAATTTATATCACTTAGTCTTACTTTAGTCATCAACAAAGGTGGGATTTTTACAATGTAGTCATTAGGCTCACTTTTTAAAAATTATTTTTTGAAATATATTTTTATTGATTTCAGAGAGGAAGCCAGAGGGGAGAGAGAGATAGAAATATCAATGATGAGAGAGAGATTCATTGATTAGCTTTCTCCTTCATGCCCCCTCCAACTGGGGACTGACCCTGCAACCCAGGCATATGCCCTTAGCCGGAATTGAACCTGCGACCCTTCAGTCCACAGGCCAATGCTCTATTCACTAAGCCAAACCAGTTAGGGCAGGCTCACTTTTAATCCCATATTTTTTAAGCATTAAATTCTGAATAGCATTATTTGACCAAGAAGCATCTGACCAGCTCTTGTGTTTACAGGTCTTAGAATGCTAACTCAATAATAAAAATGTTTTTTCCTCTTTTCCTCAAATAAATTAGATATATAACTATTTTATCTGTTATACCTCTGGTGAGAAATGTTTCCTGATGATTTTTAGAGTCTAAAAAAGTATGTTTTTTTTAAGTGTAGGGAATAAGTAGTTTTGAACAACATAACCAGAGTTATCCTCTTTTGTAATTGTATTCTCATTCCTGAAGTTGAGAGATTACAAAAACATGGGTACATTGTGCAAAACAGAAGTGTTGACATGGAGAGTCACTTTGGTTCACTGTTATTCCCCCTGCCAACCCAAGAGTAAAAGAAAGGGCTTCCAAAGATGCCACTGCTGCCTAGATTGCTTCATGCCACATATGTGGATGTCCACAGCCAGGGAGAGGCTGTAATGAATGAGGGCAAGTTTCCATGTTTAAAATGCCACTGATTTGGCTGGGCAGTCATTTTTCAGGCATTCATAATTTGGATGTTTCTTCTTCTACATTGGCCATGAGAGCCTTCTTTTTTGCAAACCGGACCCATGGAAGGTTTCAAATTTTTATGGTTACTTTCTAAGTTACACATATGCAAAAATAATCAAATAGTAGGGACAGCATTTTCCTTTCATCCCTGTGTAATTTAAAAACAGCAATGCAAGTTTGGCTCACACACCATGAAACTTTCATCTTTTACTGGAGCCCATTAGATCAAAAGGATAATGTTACAGAAAGATGTGAATGAATGGAAACAGGCTGTCAAACAGTGAGTTTGCTCTTTTTTATTTTCTACTCTTTTTTGTGAAGTTGCTTTATTAAAAAGAAAAAAGTAGTTGTGCTTTAAAACAACTTCAGTGCAGCAAAACACCTCATATATATATAAAACTGGTAAAATTAAATTAATGATAAAATGTAGACAATCACATTTATGAACTAAGGGGAAACACATTTTAATGTATGAGTTAAAAAGCTTTATCTTCCAATTATTATTTTATATTAGTGCTATAAATTGTGTTTAAAATAAAAATGGTATTTTTTCTGGTACCCTTAGGCTCAGTCAGTGTCAGACAGAGGAACAAAAACATTTTAATAAGTGGGATGTCCTTACTCCCATATTTGGCTTATTATTAGTCTTTACAATGGCAGATTTGCTGTCTTGCAGTAATTTGGTGCCATGCAATATTGAGTAAAATACTCTGCTACCTGAATTAAAATAAGTTAATATCTATGAAAACCATCAATAGAGTTTTTTTGTTTGTTTTTTTGAAACATTTCTCTTTAAACATAAAGATGAATATTTCATTTACTATGAAAGTAATTCACCTATGGACATTTTATCTAAGTTTCTTATATATATACTACAGGCTTGGTACGTGAAATGCTTACACTGGGAAAGGGGAGAGGCCTCTCAGCCTAGCCTGCACCTTCTCACAATCTGTGAACCCCGCAGGGAACAGGCATAAACCATCAGTTGGACATCCTTAGAGCTGCTGCAGAGGTGAGAGAAGCTCCCTTCACTGCTGCTGCAATCGGTAGCCATGAGCCCGGCTTCTGGCTTATGGGCACTTCCCCTGTGGGAGTGCACTGACCATCAGGGGGCAGCTCCTGCATTGAATGTCTGCCCCCTGGGGTTCAGTGTGCATCATAGTGACTGGTTGTTGAGCTGTTTGGTCAATTAGCATATTAGCCTTTTATTATACAGAATATGTGTGTGTATGAAAAAAGCCTAACACACTTCCATATACATGTAAAAGAATTCAATACAAAAATTTATACAAAGAGAATATTTTTTTTTAAATAAACTGCCATTAATATCTTCAGACAACTGAGAGGAGATACTTAATCCATGAAATAAGAATAAGTTCCTATTATAAAAGAACACTCAGAGAATCAAAAAGAAGGTCTTGAAAATTAGAGGAAAAATGTGATGGCAGAAAAGAAAATTCACAGAATTTTCTAAGTCAAAGAAATATCTCATACAAACACAAAAATATATAGTTGGAAAATATGTGAGAAAAATATAAGAAACTTAGATAAAATGTCCAAAAACTTGAACACAAGAAGTTCTGAAGAAAACTAAAATGGAAAAAACAAATGGAGGAAATAATCTATGAGATAATTAAAGAATATTTCCTCCAGGTGATGATAAAAGGGGATCCCATATAATAGAAATAATATCATTAATATCAATACTGGGCATTGATCTAGTAAGGATATCAATATTTGGGAGTATAAGGATATGAAACAGGGCATTGTATAGGGGTCCTGTATTGATTCTCATTGACAGTAGGCAATCATAGATTATGCTTAAAATTAAAAACTAATAAGAATCCTTAGGATAGTATATATAGCCAAGTAATTGAAAGTAGGAAATGAGGGATGAGAAGTGCACTGTTATATTTCAAACAAGCCTTGTTTAACTTTGACATGTAAAAGATGATGAACATATGAATCAAAAAAATGAATAGCTTTTAAATGTACTTAATTAAATGTGCATAAATTAAAGTTTTACTTTATAAATGTAAGTTGAAAACTTTAATTGAAAACCAAAATGCATTCTGCTAGGAAATATTCTAAGAAATGGGCCTACAATTCCCTTAGTTACCCATTCTCCACTCCTGTTTTCTTTTCTCCTCTTTTTAAGACCTTATTTTAGGCTTTTAATCCCATTAACCTTGAATTCTTTATATCTATCAATTTCTTCCATTCACTTTCTTTTTCATCTTAGAATTTGTGGGATATCACTTGATTAATATTTCTTTCCAATGTTTGCAATTTTATTATATCATCCTTTAATTATACCTCCCAAACACAGACTTTTAATAAATTCAAAAAGTCTTATTCATGCTGGTAGTGTCAGAGAGTGAGAATTTTTGAACATGCCCCATTCCAGAGAGGCCGTGGACTATCCCCCAGATAGAGTTGTCAGTGCTGACATTAGGCCAGGCCTTGAGATATGGTCTCATGGTCCCTTCCCAGCATGTACACATTCTTTCATAGAACACTGTCAGCTTTTGAAGATAAAGATGACCCTGCAAATAACATAGTCATCAATGGCATGACCCTGATGTTGCTTGGGAAAAACTGTTTTGTCTTGGGTTGTTTGCTCTGCAAAAATAGGATGTGGTAAATGTGCTTAAAAGTGGTCCTGCACAAAGGGTCACTGCTGCTATCTGGACTCCCTCTGTGGAGAAAGGCAGAGCAGTCGATGGCCTGCTAATAAAGGCTCCCTAAATTTTAATATGGTCTGGACTCCAATGGTCATTCACTTGTGTTCGCTCCATAACAGTACCACAGTTGTCCAGTGCTGCTAAAAGTACAGAAATAGAACAATAAGTTGGCAGCCAACACTGAGTGCTTTATTATTTGTTCATACATCTATTTAACTAAAGAATGATAGAGTGTCTGCTCTTTAAAACATTCTAGATGAGGCAAGATTATTAAATAGGCATATGTCTTGCCTTGTGGAGCTTTGAATCTATGAGAACAAACAGGAACTACATAGCTCATTGCTTAATTATCTGATTCAATTATGATAGTGTGACAATGGCAAAATGCAATATTCTATGAAAAAATTCAACTAGGAAAATGACCTAATTGCTCCCTTTATTCTTTGAAAACCAGGTATGTAAGAAAGGACAGAAATGGGATTATTTAAGGTGGGACAAAAGTAGGTTTACAGTTGTTCCTATGAAAAATAACAGTAGTTAATATATAACAGCAAAAGGATAAACTGTCTTGCATACTTATAACTGTAAACCTACTTTTGCCCCATGCTGTATGTAGACAGAACAAATGGAATTTTAAAAATAGAATGAATTGAGGTGAAGAGAAATTCCAGACAGAAGAACCAGAGAGTTTTAAATTAGGCCCAACAGTAGAATTGAGAGGAATGCTGGAGAGCTGCCCTCTATCACATTTACGTCTTTGCACCTGCTCTTCCTCTACCTGAATGACCTCCCTTCCTGCCTGCCTCTTTGTGACACCTGCAGTCTGACAAATTTTGATTTATCTTCAGGTTTCAGTTTAGAAGTTGCTTTTGTGGGGAAATCTTTTTTCAGTCCCTCAATCTTGGCCTCCTTTGGCTGGGTGATCAAGGACTCTTTCCACTTTTTCTAATCAAAACCACAGTGCTTTTAATAGTCTTTTTTCCTGGCCTGTGTCATTTCATGGTCCTTAAGTGCAAGGGAAAGGTTCACGTCTGACATCTTCACAGTTCTATCCCCAACAATTCTTTGAGTTGGTGCTTCAAAACTATTTGCTGAATGAATTCCTTGGTAAAACAAGAGCAAGTATGAACTGGAGAGGGCTTCAGGACAGGCACAGGGTTGGATGACATCATGTTAGAGCCCTCTTGTTAGGTTTAAGATAATTGTACTTACTAAATAAGCGAGTTCTGGATTACTTACGTTATTAGTATATGAGAAAAATTGTGCTCTAAATTCTCATAGCCAAATAAAGAGCCCAATAGCCATTTTGTAATTACATTGTTAAGTATCTCTATGCTCAAGTATTCCAAACCCTAACAGAAAGTGGATAAACTTCATGATTATATGTATAATCCAGTATTTCTAAGGTTAAGTAAGTTTTCAATATTGAAGTAATTGGCTAAATTTCTTAGGTGGAAAAAAATCCCAATTACATAAAATTGTAACTTGTTTTACTTGGAATGATTTAAATGTGTACTTTAAATTAGAACACTAATGAAAAACTCTGGAAATTAAAGGTAACAACTAAATTCAATATTTGTTAACATTCTACCTAACTTAAATTTACATTAGGAAAGTATAACAAATATAGAAACATTGTTCTTAAAATAACATTTAAAAACATGGAATGTATCATATAGTCATGTATAAAAATATTTGAGTGTTTGATTTATAGTATGCATGAAAATATGGATGTTAAATTATATATATATATATATATATATATATACAAATAATATGATTTTGATTAACTAAAATTCTCATTTTAAAGAGTCTTTAGCCACATGAAATCCATTATGATAGAGCATTATTGTATCCAGAAAATAAAAGGGAAAAAATGCAACAAGTTATAAAACAAAGATGAGCCTCATGCATTTTATTCAGAAGAGAGGCATCTATGTTAAGAATACACATATAACTTTGTATATATGTACATATCTATATGTGTATATACTAAGTATACATATATATATGCATACATGTATATACATTTATAGAAATATGTTTATGTATATATGTATATATTTGTGTGCATTTTAGAAAATGCCAATACTGACACTATATTCTAGGTAAATAAACAAATAAAATTGTATTTGTCCCAGTAGTTTTATAATAAGTCAAGATGATATTTCTTAGGGGGCTAGAGTAGCAGTTTGAAAACAAAACAAAACAAAAAAGTCATGATATTTTACAGCTCAGTTCATCAGGAAGTGGAGTCTGTATTGCACCCTTGAGCTGCTGCTTGGCCATATGACTTTAATTGGTTGTGACACTAGCAAATCCTATCTAATAAAAGAGAAATATGCAAATTGACCATATCTCTGCTATGCCCACTACCTAAGTCCCTTCTGTGCCATTTTTCTAGGCTTCACTGCATTTCCTACCCATTGTTCTATTTAGTGTTTACTAATAATTATTACCCACCAGCCAATCAGGAGTAAGCATGCAAATTATGCAAACCAAGATGGTGGTTGATTTGCATATCCCAGTGCAGAACAAAGACTGAAGACAGTGTAGAAGGAAGCCAAGGGCTGCAGAAGGGAGGGAAGCTGCGGAAAAGCAAGCAAGTGGGTAGCGAAGGGAGGGAAGCAGGCGGGGCAGCGGAGATAGGAGAGAAGCAAGAGAGACAGCAGAGACCGCTGCGGGAAGCCCTATTCTTGCAGAAATCTTCCTATAATCGGGCCTCTAGTGTGATATAAGCAACATTTTGAAAACCACTATCATGCTGGGGCTCACGCCCTCTCAATACTGGGAACCCTAAGGACCATGTTGGGCTGAAACCCAGACTAGCCTTCTACAGCTGAGAATCATGTGGAAGGAGTTCCCAGCCTTCTAAGCCCCTGAGACCTATCAAGAAAGTCCACAGGATTATGAAAAAGAATAAGTGCATATTGTTTTAAGCTGCTAGCTATTAGGGTGTATTGTTATACAGCAAAAGCTAAGACAGGAATAGACCCCTACAAGCAGGGTGCCTTGGAACAAAAACATATAACATGTGGTATTAGATTTTGGACCAGGAAGCAGGAAGAAGCCGGAAAAGCTGTGAATAAATTGTTAGTAAACAACAGATAGAACAATGGGTAGGAAACTCAGTGAAATCTAGAAAAATGGCACAGAAGGGACTTAGGCAGATAGCAACCTATGTTATATAGTAGCAAAAACAATTGGCAAACTGTTTCCTGTCATAACTTGGAAGATAGAGAATGTGCCGGATCAACTTTCAGGTTTTGGCTAAGAAAATCTCCCAACAGATTGTTGAAAGTGTCAGTGAATGCTTCAGGTTATGCATGCTAAAACAAGGGGATATACCAAAGAGCCGAAGGAGGAACTGTTCCATTTGCAAGGATTTTAGAGAGGAGGAGCTGGAATGTGCATAGTTGGAAAACTAGATAGTCTTCCTACTTTAATCATAACTGGAATTTCTTCAATTTATACTTTTCTCACTGCTTACAACTAACATAGTCCATAACAGAGTTGGTTTCTATCTAGGAGAAAGGAACCAGTTCTCTTACTGTTTTCTCTTACATGGGCCTGGAAGAGACTGAGCAGAGCCAGAGATTCTGGTGGAGTTCAGAAGTCCTTGTGCCCAGCCCTGTGGAGCTCCCATTTCTTGGCTTGGGAAAGGAAGGCAGGAAAGAGACTACTCTTAGTAATCCTACAAACTACAAACAATTGCTGTAGGTTCTGGATGATCCTTAAAGAGGGAATGCAGATTTTTAAAAGTAGTTGTATAATCTCTTGCTACACAAAGTATGGTACTCAGATCAGCAACACCGGCATCACCTGAGAGCTTGTTACAAGGGAGATTACCAGGTCCTGCCCCACACCTACTAGGTCAGACTGAATGTTAACGTGATCCATGCGGCCTTATAAGTACATACATTTTGGAGAACATTGATCTATTGCTTTGTCAAAAGTATATAGATCATGATACTCTTAAAGTGTTCCCAAAGCTACTATTTGAGGTTCTGTGATTCCTAAAACTCAGATCCTCTCTTGTGTTGCCATATAACCTGTGCCAGCATCATCTAAAGTCCAACAACTCCAAATTTATTAGGGTGAATGTAATTGCCTATGTTTTATCATCTTTGACTTAAAAAAACCCACCTGTTTCATCTGACTCAACCTATGGTTTGAGAAGAATGATACAGTACAGAGAATATGGGCCTTGGAGACATGCTAGTCTATGTTAAAATTCCAACTCCTCTATCTATTAGTTCTGTGACTTTGGGAAAAATTACTTAATCCCTCACTTGGAAAATATAAATAATAACTGTTTGTTTTTATCATTATTTAGTGAATCTGATAAGAAAATATATGTGATTATGCCTAATGAAATAGCTGGTTCCTGATAGATTCTAAACAAATGTATGTCTTTCTTGTAACCATGATTGGGATATCAAAGTAAAATGGGCAATTAAGACACTAAAATGAATTTTTAAAAATTAGTATTTGGGTTTCTGATTTGCAGATCTATGAGTTCTAAGGCATGGATTGATATTTTGAATCTTCAAGGAATAATTTCCGAATGATCCTCTAGTGCTTTGTCAGTCACCATTGATTGCTTATGAAGAATGGAGATCTGCAGTTGATTGTTTTGCCAGGTTGTACAGAAGCACACTCCACTGCTGTGAAAGAACTGAATTGTTTATTCTTTTTCTTCTTCTTTTCCCCTTTAGCAATGTGACCTTCCTTTTTAGAGTGTTAGCAATGAACTCAGAGAAGGGTTCACACTGCCAGCTGTCGGTCCAGATAAACAGATTTGTATTAATCCACTGAGTAATTGGGAACATTTCATCTAATAAGGCATTTTGCTTAGCTCATGCCAAGTGACCTGGGTGAATAAAAGATGTGCTGCATCATCTGCTTAGAAGAGTAAATTTGATTGTGAACATACGTCCATGGTGTCGTACTATATTACTAAAGAAAAATGGGGAAGTTAGGAACTGACCTGAGTGAGAGACACAATTTCAGCTGAATTAATGTCCCACTGTGATCTTCAAACACTGCTCCTCAGAGAACAGTTTTAAGTGTTACTAGAGCAATTACATTTTATATTAGACTGCTCTCATTCATGTAGTTTCATGCAAGGAATGAAATAAAACTGTTTTATTAATTTTAAACAGGTTTAAACACTCCTCTTTTGTAGCAAGAAATGCAAGTTTTTGAAATCATCCTTACTGACGGAACCCATGGCATGTGAAGGAAATTAGAACCAAAGAAGATACAAATTTAAGAAAAATATATGCAGTTTCATTTTAGAAGTCTCACTTTCTAAATATTATATATAGAAAAACAGAGAATACTGTATCAACATTAGGCAGAAATATGGGCTGGTGAGCTTGTACCTAATGGGAAATATCATGGCAGTTATCATCAGTTACATTTTGTATGGGCTTCCAGTAACATGGTACCTCTATAAATAAGTGCTTTGAATCTGTAATTTAATTATATTTACCATAAGCCTTGTTCTGAGAAAATTTACTACTTTAGTGCTTATGGAAGCAACATAACTCTGTATTTATTGATGAAGGAGGGCTGTAAAAGCTCAAGGAATGCTTAATAGAAAAATATCATCATGAGCAACACATGGGAGCATAAACTGGTCATGTAAAATGTGTTATTTACCAAGAGAAAAATATTATCCAAAACTTTAATTTCTACAGGTAAAAAAAGGATATAAAGTACTTAAATTCACATGCTCTAAAAGGACATTGAAACTTGTTTCAAGTACTACCCGGAAAGCCATAGCATATCAAGATCTGACTTGCCAGAGCCCAAAATTAAGTTTATCCTCACATTCTTGCCTATATAATAAAGACACAGATTGTATTGTGGTTGGCAGCAATTTGGAACAGAGCCATGTTTTATAAATTGAAAGTGAACAAAGAGAAATTACTCAGAGAAAATGTAAAACAACAATGAAGCCAGAAATTCACTTTTTAAAGTGCACACAGACAACTTTTAAAGCACTCTTTTGACTTATGTTGGGACTTATGGGCACAGAAGAAACCATTCAGTTTAGTCTAATCAGCTGATGTTTTAGATGAGAAAGCCAAGACAGAATTGTTACAGGCTCCAAATCCCAACATCAGTTAAGAGTCCTGGGTGCTACTGCTTGCTCTGAAATTCACTTTCACCTTTATTTTTTTTCTCCCCACTGAAACTCTGTGGTAATAAAATGTACTGTCAGTCATGGACCCCTTGGTTTCTTAAAATCATTTCTTCTCAAACACATCAGTGTCACCATGTTCACCATCTTCCCATAAAGCTATCAGTGTTTATTTAATATTGTTAATATATATGGTTTGAATATTTATTTTCATTTTATCTTGTCATAAAGGTATTATAGATCTAATATATCTTACTTGATTTTTAATAATAGCCATAAATAATTATATTGTTATTATTAATATAAAGAGGTTAATTTGCTTACTATCTATGATCACATTATGTAGCTCACTTTGGGAAACTCCATTTCTGGCTTCAAGAAATATTGGTTGAACTATTAACAATTTAAATAGCATGTTAGGTGCTAAGTTGGAAGATATGTAAACATGTATAAAAATATAATCTAGGTTCCACAGCTCTGTATATTGAATAGAAGACAGATGCATATATACAAATGGTGTGAAAGAGAAATTATAAAAGAATAGGGGAAATTGCTGACTTGAAACATGAATGGCCTCAAGATTGTATATTCACACAGTGTTTCAGTACATGATCATCTCACATTCTGCAATATGGTTCAGAAAACAACCTATGGAAACTAGTGAGTGAGAATCACAATTGTTCTCTAAAGAACATTTGTGAGAAATAAGTATCTTTTTACTCTTTACGTATATTTTGAACTTCATTTTCATCTTGCCTCAATCACAACTGTGCCTACAGCATTGCAGATGTGGGATGTTAGGGTGTCCTAGCCTGTGTGGCATTCCAGGGAGGGGCAAGCAGGACACAAGAAAGCCTAGAGCTCAAAGCCAGCCATTGTTTCCATTTGCAGGGCTCCATTTTGGAAACTGTCTCCCTGAACATTAATTCATATTTCTGGAACAATTAGTGTTTTTAATTAAAAACAAGCAATCTACATTTGAAGCATTTTGACTCTTTACATGTTAATATATGAAGGTGAAAATTTAGTAGGCTAATTATTTTGCATCTAAATATTCTTGTTCTCTGACTCAGCCAGATTCCTGACTCTGCTTTACAACGATTAGTGAAAGTAAAAGTTAATGATGTATCTTTGTTGCAAGAGCATACACTCTTGGTTTTTCCACAATAAATGTGGACCACAGATCATCCCTGCTCCCATACCAAGAGCAAATGGGTCACTATTGCTTCAGACGACTCAAATAACACACGAGCCCTTTGTACCCTGAAGTGCACCTCTCTCTTTGGTATAAGTAGGAGACAGTGGGGAGATGCTTTTTTCTTTTTGCCTCTTCTCCATTAGCAATCTTTTCATTAGTTCTACCAGCACTTGTGTGTGAATAGAGCCATCAAACAAACCAAGGCACTTAAAGCTTGGAACATGACTGGGACCTAGGATTGAATTATATTATGGAGCAGGAAATTCAAGGTGGAAATAAGCCTTACAAGAGACAGTGAGCTAGAAGAAATAACTTTCCAGGGATTCTAGAGGCCTCCATGATAGGTTGCTGAAAGAGAAAGAGAGATCAGAAGATAGAGGAGAACAGAGAGGGGCTAGCTCCTCTGTGTGTGATAGCAGCTGGCTCTTTAAAATTTCTTCGCCATGGCTGCCTCATAAATACAATTGAATGGAACAGCCACACTCCGCAAGTGCTTCTGGGTGCAATTGTAAAGTACTATTTTATCCTCCCAACCAAAGAAGCCACTTATTAGTTAAGAGTACTGCTGAATTTAGAAATCATCAGAGGAAAGTTCTGCATTAGAAATGACATTCCTAGTCAAAGCTCTCATATTAGGAAATACCATATCAATGCCAGTACCAAAGGCACTGGACATGTTGTAATAATTTGCTTAGCATGTTGATTAATGTAGAATGTAGTTCACTAGGAACATGTACGTCCTAGAGAATGTTCAGAGGAGTTTAAGTTTGGGGCACTGTGTAATTATAGCTGGATTTTTTCCCCCTCAGTGTGCTGATTCGGTTGCTGTTTTTAATTATGCAAATATGCCAAGAGGCTTTGGGAGTGGGCAGAAGCGTTGTATAAACGTAAGTATATATATGTAAACACATCCACCCTACCATCTCTGTCATCTCTCTATGCTTACGATGTTTTTTTCAGTCCACTTCCACATACAGCCTTACACCAGTAGTTGTATACATCCCTCCTTAGCTTCTTTAAGATTAACCTCCCCCCAAAAAAAAGACTTTTAAAATATTGTCTCTTTTAAAATTTTAGTACTTATATACAGGAGTCATTTTTTTCTTTCTCAGTGTTTTAAAAACATTAGAACCTTCTCCATCAAAGGCACTTTAGAGCAAGCATGTCAAAATCATGGACCAATGGCCACATGTGGTCAACAATGAATAGTTTTGTGGCCCAGCCAATATAATGGTATGTCAGAAACATTTTAATATAATGGTATGTCACTTAATTTTTACAATATCCTGTAATACGTAATTATTAATAATGAACTACAACCTTTGCCTGTGTTAGCCTTTAAGTTTGACATGCTTGCTTTAGAGTGTAGATTTCATAAAAAGGTAAGCCCATGTTGTGTCCTATCCAAATCACAGCAGAACTTACTAGTAAGTTGTCTGAGTTATAACGTTGTTCCATTGCATAGCTGTGAGAACAGCTTCTCTGCTATGCAGTACCAAAAGTTCACTGTGGATACTAAATCCCAGAGTGGTGACTGCCTCAGCACGTAAGGAAGTTCCCTCACCCAGAACTTCTTCCCTTGCCTTCCTCATTAGATAGTGGGGCCAGGATTCCTAGCTGGGTCAGGTGCCCCTTACTGTGTTTCCACTGCAGCTTTATGCCAATACCTATCATACTTAAATACAAATGTCAATTATCTTCCTCACGTTAGATTTGGAACTTCTTTAAGGCAGGGACCATCTTTTCTACTCTCTTTCTCCACCTACCACACAACCTGGTATATAACTGAACTTTCTTAAGAATGTGAGTTCCTTTTCTTCTTATTCACTCTCATTATTCCCTTGTTTAATGTCTTTATCTCTCCTCCATGCTCTCTTTTCTGACTGAAAACTAAAGATTAGAATACTATATTTGATTATTGATCACCTCTAGTGTTTTTTTAAATCACTGACTCATATATGTAAGAGAATATGTGCATCCAGTAAAAGAAAACCCAGGAATTCTTGCATAAGAATGAATCTAACTTAGTTCTGCAGCTCTTGCAATAATGACTGACTACAAAAATAAAGCCCTGGCATCCTTTTATAACATAAGGTAAGATGTCGGTAAGGGTATAGGAAGTTGGAACTCTATCCACTCTTGATGGAAGTATACACCTATACATTTTGCAAAGCAATTTGGCAACTTTTCTTATGGTACACACACACACACACACACACACACACACACACACACACACACACA
>JAAGEH010002531.1:9472455-9572116 GCA_011751065.1 Lasiurus cinereus
CTCTCTCTCTCTCTCTCTCTCTCTCTCTCTCTCTCTCTCTCTCTCTCTCTGTTTCACACTACATGGTCCATAATTTCATGTCCAGAAGCAGAAATTGATTTTTGGGTTATTTACAGGGTTGGCAATACATAGGAACAACTTGTTTGTAGCAACTGCTTACCCACTTTCCAATATGTGCTTGTCCATTCACTATTCTTTTAAGTGTCCAGGCCATCCAAGTGCCCTCTGGCTCCTTGGGATGCTTGTGCTTCGGGATTCCCCCCTAGACTTCACCCCATGCAGAGATATCTCCCCTTCAAAATTACCTGGCTTGTGACTTTCTTCTTTAATTTCTTGGCACATGAATAGATAATCAATTTAATGTTAAAGTAATAATTAAAATTTTTTATTGCATTACCCTACTCAAATAACAATTGTAAATATTACTGCTCCTTTGAAAATAAATGGTGAGGAAAAAGGGAATTTAGGAATGTTTGAGTACATAGAAGGTACTCTAGTTAATAACATGAATTTAAAAGTGGGAAGAAAGCAATGGCTTGTCCAAATTCTCTCCCATCTAATATTTAAATTCAAGAATTTGTCATACCTAAGCTTACCTATCAGAAGTAGAATTTAAAGAACACTAAACACTACTTAATTCAACATTCTGAACCTTGAGTCCACAGTATCCTCAAGATATCCATGAAGAAATATCGAGGATAGAAAAACATAGTACATTTTTATTTTTACTAATTTCTAACAAATTTCTTCTTGAAAATAATTTTCTTCAATTATTAACTTATGTAACATGTACAGTAATATTAATAGCAACTGTGACTTTGTCATCAATAGAAATCAGGTATTTTCATATCATGTAATGTTTTTTCAAATATGGCAAAATATTGCTTGCCTTCATTATTACCTAGAAATTACAAGTAGACTTTCTGTCAGAACTTTATTTAATGTGCTAGCTAAAGATGTTATTGTTATATTACAAATTTGAAAGTTATTTTGATAATTGTATTTTAATGAAAATTACTTTTTTCATAATATTATTTTAATATAGGCCATGTGTTTAAAAAAAACTATTCTGATAAGAGGTTTCATAAGCATCATTATATTGCTAAAGCAGTACACTGCACAAAAAAGTTAAGTGTAAGAATCATTGCTTTAAATACTTATTATTTATTTGCACTGTAGTAGAAAGGAAGGATCTGGAAACAATTTTCACAAGTAAGAGGGCTATTTTATGCATGCTGTGGCAAAGAGAATTCATGAGTAAAGAACAAGGTTCTGACAAATTGTGGCCATCAGGAAACAGTCCCATATTCACTGTTTACATTTTCTATAGGAGAGGGGCCTCAAAACATTACATGGAAATAGCTATTAGACACTTATGATAACACCACCTTTCTTCTCCAGCTTCCTTGTTTAACCTGTCCTTCCTACTCTCTGATACCTTTTTTAAATACTCACCTGAGGATATTCTTTTATTGATTTTTTTTTTTTTAGCGAAAGAGGAAGGGAGAGAGAACAAGAATGTCAAAGGGAGGGAAGGAGGTGGGAGACATCAATCCATTGTCCTTCGCACATGCCTCACCCAGGGATGGAATCCATAACCTAGGTATGATATGTGCCCTGACTGGGAATCAAACCTGCAACTTTTTAGTGCATGGGGTGATGCTCCAACTAAATGAGCCATCTGTCCAGGGCTGACACCTATTTTGATTATCTTATCTATGATATGTCCACTATAGGATGACAGCAGAAAACAAAACAGGCTGATAGCCTATCGCTTTGATGAGATGCTGACAACAAAATTAGAATAAAATAAGAATATAAAAATATTTTTTCTTCTATACCTAGAATTGCAAAAAAAAGTGAGGAAGATTTTCTGAGAGGAACATGAGAACCATAAGAATCTTTCATACATTCAGGCACATACTTCCATTTGTACTTTCAGGCTTCTGAGGCATGAGAAAACTTGGATCTTATCAATGAAAGTCCTTTAGGCCTCATCTCACCAGTCATTCATTCACATAAAGCCTCAGTTCTCTTCTTAAAACTCATCAGATTATTTATGGCATTTCTAGTGTATCATCCATAAAAAGTTGGCCACCTTGAGTTATCTTATAAGGCTGGGATAACACAAAGGCATTGTTTTCCTTATTAAGAGGGAAGTCTTTGAAATCAACTGATTTCATTTGCATACTGTGACAAGGTACTTAATTGTTCTGCTTCTATTTCTGGACCTGTGAAATTGGAATAATAAGAGTATCTGTCTCATACAGTTGTTGTAAGCATTCAGTAAGGAAATAGGTGTAAAGAATACAAAATATTGCCTGGCATGTGTAAGCATTCAGAAAATTCTAGGCATTATTATTGCTATTAGGCCGGCCCTATCTTTTTCCACAATTGCTGGCAGTCTCCTGAGGACTGCTTCCTAAAAAGCCATCTAGGCTTCTGATGTTTCTTCCAGGAGTCCATGGTTGGATCCTTCATGAGAACATTGATATCTAGTCCAGACTGTTTATTCTCACGCCCAAAGAGGTACTATCATAGATGAATAACAATGGAGACATTCTGGTTTTGCTACAGAATATGGATCAGACCCTCTGCACCCCTCATACCTGTCTCCTAGGCACGAATGCAATGTAACTGGTACTTTCTTCATTTCAACACTATTCACCGTGGCCAAGGCATGAAAACAACCAAAGTATCTCTCAGTGGATTTCTAGATAAAGAAGGTGTGGTACATACATACAACAGAATATTACTCAGCCATAGGAAAATATGAAATATTGCCATTTTGTGGCAACATGGATGAAACTTGACAATATCATGTTAAGTACAATAAGTCAGCCAGAAAAAAGTTAAGAACCATATAATTTCATTCATATGTGATATATAAAACTGAATGCAACAAAAGAACAAACAAACAAACAAAAACTCAGGCACAGACAACAATATGGTGGTTATCAAAGGGAAGAAGTGGGATAGTAAAGGGTAAAGGGGATCAGATATATGATGACAGGAGATTTGACTTTGGGTGGTGGTCACACAATGCAATATACAGATGAAGTATCTTGAAATATATACTTGAAACCTATATAATTTTATTAAACACTGTCATTCCAATAAATGTAACTAACAACAACAACAAAATTCTCCTTAGGTATCAGTGATAATCCCTTCTCTTTGTTTTAGGTTTCTCAATCATAAACTTAGAGTAATAATTAAATGCATCCTATGGTTTTCATAAAAACTAAATGTGGAATATCTAGTATTTAAACCAATCTCATTTCTTCTTCTCAAGTTTAAGGTATGGGTAATTTAAGATTTCAGAGTGTGTTCATGCTTTATATCAAAGCCAGCATTTCTTTAAAGCAAAAAGATTCCTTGCTATTTTGGATGTTGCTGTGCTATACTAATGTGAAAGCAGGAAAAGTGCAATCATCATATTCATTAGGTTAAAGATACACATTCTTTGTCTCTCTCCCCAGTAATTAATTTCTTGTTTTCTCATTCACGTTCTGTATCTCTCTTTTTCCTAAACAACCTCTGTCTTTTGGTGCCAAAGGCAATATGATTAAGCCTATGTCCTATTTTCATGATAACTCCAAATAAAAATGATGAAAATATACTTTGGATTAAATCAGATCATTTCAGATATTAAGCTTCTCCTAATGCAATTTCCTATTTGTTGGTATTCATTTAGGGAATCATCTACACCAATAAAAGAGAAACATGCAAATTGACATCACTCTGTTATGCCCACCAGCCAATCAGAGCAAATATGCAAATTAACCTAACAAAAATGGTAGTAATTTGCATATGCAGATGCAGAATGAAGACATGACAGCATAGAAAAAAGAGGAGGAAAAGTGGAAAGTGGGTTGGCAGTGGGCAGTCGTGGTGGGAGGTAAAACATGGGAGGGGTGGTGGTGGTGGCTGCAGGAAAAGTGTGGGGGGTGGTGGCAGTGGGAGGAAAAGCACTGGGAAGTGGTGGCAGACAGAAAGTGTGGGGTGGGCAGCAGTGACATGAGAGGAAGGGAAAGCATGGGGTGGTGGCAGGAGGGAAAACACGGGGGAGGGAAGCCCGCCTGGGTGGGCTTCGCTCAGGCTGCAGGAAGCCCTGTTCTTGCAGGAATCTTCCTGCAATGGGTCACTAGTTATATCTATAAAAAACAATCTTAGCTTATAAAGTGTATTTTCTAAATTATGTTTTAATAAATATCTCCCCTTTCTCTTTGAAGGATTGAAATTAAATTTGATTCCACAAATTTATTGAATACCTCATATATAAAATATACTGGATTTGAAGAATTGGGTGTGATTTTTATTGTTAGATGTAATGAGACCTTTCAAAGAGGAGAACTTAGTTTCTTTTTCTAGAGCTTTGGGACCAGCAACATGTTTCTACAGAATGAATTTAGTTGAAACCGTTTGGGAAGAGCTGTTAACTCTTGATAGCAGTAACTCCCTGTCTAGGTAATCACTAGTTATTGACACAGGAGACCTGGTGATAGTTACAATGAGTCCGAACAGCAATCCTCATTACTTGGCCTAGTGTAGAAGCTTCTCAACCTTTTAGAAGTGATCCCAAACCTTATCACCCCACAATAGTCTCACTTATTTTCTCAGTACTATGTCCACAACCATAAAATTGACTTATCTCATAAACACATCCTTGATTGCTCTATTCGTTTTATGAATATGTATCTATAGAACAATCTGAAGAAGGAGAAAAGAAAGTGGTCTGGGAGGATAATCAGTGGTTCTCAACCTATGGGTCAGAAAACACAGATGTTTACATTAAGATTCATAACAGTAGCAAATTACAGTTATGAAGTAGCAACAAAAATACTTTTATGGTTGGGGATCACCACAACATAAAGAACTGTATTAAAGTATTGCAGCATTAGGAAGGTTGAGAACCACTGATCTAGATAGAAACACTATGGTTCTTTATGTACCATAATTAGACTTTACTTTATCCAGAGTCCTTCATTTTTTTCCATGAAAAATACTTGCTATTACTTTTGATTCTACCTTCACTCTCCCTCTCATCTAATCTACTGCTCTTTTGCTTTGGAATTAGTATTCATTATGTTTTCTGCACTTGATTCAGGAAGTATTTGGAAACTGCTGAAATTTTTGTGATTGAGGGCAACTTGATCAGATTTGTGCTTTAATAATATTTTTTCTTACCATTGCACATAACATGGACTTAAAGAAAATATTATAAGGTAAATCCTCTTATTCATATTGTTCACAAAAGAGAAAAGACATTTATTAACTAGATTATTATTACTAGTAATAAAAAGAAAAAGAATACAGTAAAAGACAGTTAGGAAGTTCAACTTACCTCCTTACTGTTTTTACATAATTTAGTATGAGATTTGTAATGCAGACCTACTGTAGGAAGGACTCTAAAGTTTTATGCCTATCTGACTGGGACAATCACCTATGCCAATGAGATTAAGATGAAGCATATATAAGGAAAAAATGTATGGTTAGTTGTAGGCATGTCAAATTTGAGATGATAAGAGAACATTTATAAAGAGATGGTATGTTAGCCCTTGCAAATGAGGAGTGAAAGACATGCCTATTGACACAGAATTCTGTAGCAGAAAAAATGAGTGAAGGACAGACACTAGAAAGAAGAAAAAAAGAGGTCTGAAGGCAGAATCTTATGGGTTATTTACAATAAATGTAGGGGTTGGGTATGCAGCAAAGGAAGGGTCAGAGAGATGGAGGGAATAAGAATAACTCAGAGTCATGGAATATAGTGAAAGGGGAAAGGTAGTGAACAACTAGATAAATGCAGTAGAGAGAGTAAGGAGAGAATGCTTGATTCAGACCCAGAATTTGTGTCTAGGAACTCAGTGCTGACTTCTAAAGGAAGATCAATAGGGAAGTGCTGTGACTCCAAGCTCCTCTGCCCAAGATAGAATAGGAAGTAGGAGATAAGGAACCAGTAGAGGGCCCACATGACATCCCTTTCATTTTGAGAACTTGAAATGGTTTAATGTATGTGGCTTTTCCTAGCTATTTTCCCTCTATATTAAACAGATTTGAATTAAACAGTAGCCATTACTAGTAGGAAACTAAGATTAACAATGAAGCATTCTAACTAACTCCTTGAAGCAGAATCTTACATTGATCTAGTGACATGGCAGCCCATCCAATGTCAGTAAACTTAATTTCTAGTTTTATATTTTACATCTTTTTAAATTAATTTCTTATTTTGTATCTGCTTAATGCTAGCCAGAGAAAGCAGGGTGGTCACAAAACAGATTCCATCATCATTATCCAAAAGCTCTGTGAACAATATACATGTCCTGATACCATTCAAACTCTATTAAAAAACAAACACTATTGAATAGATCTTTTAGTAATCCTCAGTACTCATACATCCTGCTTTTTTAAAGAAGTTATACTTTCTCATTTTAGTTGCAGATGAGCTGTCAAAGATGGTAGCATTTCCACAATTTTCCCTTTGATCTTCCCAGGGCCAGAATTGTGAATTAATTCTACCAGGAAAGACTATTTAAACATGGCCATGTTGAGTCACAAGCATTACTCTTTCCTTTTCAACTTGCCATATGGGAAACGTATCTCTCTCTCTCTCTTTTTTTTTGCAATTTATTAAAGTTTTGATCAAATGCATGCCACATTAAATGTTTGCAGCCATATAGCGAATACATTGTAAAAAAAAATCAGTCAAGATTTACAGTAGAAAGGTATTGCTCAAGTTATTTAAAACAAATCTAAGACAAAGCCAAAAATCCTCCTATATATTGTAAAGTGTAATTTACTCAGTTTCACTTAGATATCCAAATGGGAACAATGGGATTCTGGGAGGCATGTAGAGTGCAAGATTTCAGAGTTTGCAGGCCATTCTGGAGAATCTATGAATTATATAGATAATACATAAAAAGCTCCTGCTTTGTCTGTGAAAGTTGGCACAACTAGTGGCTTGTGCACAAGCCTGGAATGGGATGTTCCACATCCAAGGTGATATGTCAAGCAGCCTCAAGAGGAAGTCTGCTTTCTCTTTGTGCATTCTGAGAGTAGGTAAGCTTTGTCTCATGCTTATAAATAGTAACGTAGCCTTCTCTCTTTAAATTATTTACCAATTCTCTAAAGAAGGGCACTAAAATATCTTGGGGTTGTATGTTCCTGTGGAGAACAATGACTCCTTTTTTATAATAATGTTTATATTTGAAAGCTATTCATTCACTTAATAGATATTCATTGAATACTAATTATGTGCCAACAACTCTGCTAGGTATCAGGGTTATAGAAAACAAATTTTTCAAGGTCTTGTTTAACTCTTTGTCTATCTTTTTTGTCTACAATAGGCAGCCTCTGCCCATTTAACTCATTTAGTCTTTCCATCCAAATCAATTTCTCAATTTCTTTGTTTTTCATTCTTGAGCACTCTTGGGCTACAGAAATGTCTCCCAGGTGTGGATGCCTGAAATGTGCTGTCAAAGGGCAGATGTGTTTTCTGTTGGGCCATATGCTGCTCATCTCATGGGCACATCCATATTTCATTCTGGACATCCATATTATATGATGTGTTCATGCCTTCCTGCAACCTTGGCCCACTTCCAGTGTCACTGCTTTCTATTTTTCAGCACAAAACTTCTGTGGTTTGGCTTATTATGTCCCCGATGTATTCATTTGGACTCTTTCCCTCAGGAAGCCTGGGGTTCTAGGATGGTAGTGTCTGAGGCAAACACTCAGAATTTCCTGTAATGAGTCCTGATTCTGGCTTCATGATGTTGTCACTACCCCTCACGGAGAGCTGGGTCTGTCAGACTATCATTTCCATGCTGAAGCTGCTCCCTATAACTCTATTTGGGAGGCTTCACATTACAGCTTTCTGTGAAGCATCCAGATGAACCTATTTGAATTTCATGGTTGGTGAAATGTATTCATGAAACCTGAACTATTGCCTTGATATTGCCCATTGATCTCTTGGTTTGTACTGAAATCTGAAAAAAGATACAGTAGCCCAGAAGCTATTGCTTAATTATGCTCTTTAGGAAGAAGTGAGTTTTAGACTCTTTAAGAAGAGTCTAAAAGTGCCCTGAAAGCAGAACTTCTGGGTAGATGTTCTTCAGGTATCACATTATTCACATAATATTGATTTATATGGACCAAAATAAATACAATTATTTAGGTTGGAGACCCAGTTAGTCTTTGCTAATAAGCTTGGAAGTGCTAACCTTCCCTCTGATACAATATGGCTCTGAGTTCCAAGGTGATTTCCTTTCTCTGTCCCTCCACATTTGTTTTGTCTTGTTTTTGTTTTTTTTTATCATCAAAGGTAGAATTTAAAAAAAAAGAAAGATCTTACAGAGTCCTCAGAGCAGCATGAAGGAGTGGGAGACATATTATTTTTAAAAAGGCAGATGGACTGCTCTGCCATTCCAACTTCCTCTCAAATAGGAGAATATGACATATTTTCCTTTTTTCATAATGTGTGGAGAGTTATCAAATTTAACACTACATAATCTTTCATTAAAGCTATGTTTATTTCTCAAGCCTGAATTATTAAGTAAAACATAAATGTTAGGTACAATATCATCTCCAAGTTATCAATTGAGGCAAACCCAGCCTGAGCTTAATAGAATGAAAATACATTTAACAGTGAAATAAGGGGTGGGGGGGGAGAATGTCAGCCAAATCATGAATCCTGTCCCAAAGATGAATTAGTGTTATGACAAGGCTCATGTTAATTTAACTATACTCTCAATAAACAACTCAGTAGGCAGGAACCAACCATCACCTGCCAGTTGTTACTTTAGAGCTGAAAGACCCTTATTCCCTACCTATAAAATAAAATATACAAATGTGTATGTTGAGTGGACAGTTTTATGTGGGATTAAAATTAAATGAGACTGATATACAATTCAATAATCGACACACAGTCTCAGCTGCAACATGCCACAAATGCCCGACTGCACACCAATGGGAAAAATAGCCCTTTCTCCCACCCACCCAAATTCCCCTATAAAGGACATGGAGACAGCCCTGTCTCTCTAAAAAGAGGAACTGAGAATGGTGTAGCAGAGAAGGGCAAGGCAGACAAAGCAAAAGCAAAGCCAAATTTGTCGGAATGGGAAAATCATTCAGAAGACACAAAGGCAGAGAATTTGGTTAGTCATATTTTACAAAGTAAAGAGAACTTCATGCTGATTCTATCTGTCTGTATTAACTTCACAGAAAATGCTGGGTTGACAGATATGAGATAAGGTGTACACAGTTTGCATGATGTCACCCCTGGGGCCTCAAAGGGCACAGGCAGCTTCTGAGGAGTGCTGAGTAGAAACTCGCTGCCTGGCAGATTTTTCTCTTCCTGCCTCTACACTTCCTCCCAAACTGGTGTTTCACTTCCTAGCTCTGAACACAAAAGACATTCAACACATGCTAGCTTATTAGTTCAGTCTATTTTACTTTCCAAATTACCTATTCCAAATTACCTATTGTTCTTTCATAATTTATTCTACTTTAGATAAACCTTCACTGAGGCCATTCGAGTTTGCTAGTATTTTAAGAAGAGATCAAAAATAATTTGTCTGAAGAACATAATCACTTCACAGTTGTTTTTTCCTCCATATCTGATCTGTTCCATTCATGTTTACATGTATATTCTCTAAATCCTATACAGCTTTGCTATAATGTAGTTTTCTAGACTTTCTGTGCTAAGTATCTGGTAAGGTGTCTGAACTTGGGTGGCCAAGAGAATAATTTCTATTTTTTTCTGTGGGGCCATGCTACATTTATCCATTATCTATTTTCGATGTTGGTGTTTTCTTGTTTTAGGGTCCTCACTATTTTTTGGAAGCCCTGATTATTTGCATAAGTATTGGTCTTGAGTTGTTTTAGTATAGTCTCTGCTGGGTGGTATCTGTGGGAGTTATATTTTTTATGTTGACAACAGAATGCCTCATCTCTTTCTCAGTCTCCACTTTGGAGGCTCTCTGTTATAATATGAACAGTGTTTCTTTTTTATTTTGTTTGTTTAAAATTTTTAAGGTTAAACATAGTTTACACAGTAGAAAAATTATCAATTCAATGACATATTTTCCCTCTAGTTCCATTAGAAATCTCTTTTATATCTATCCAAACCCTCCTTGCCCAATTTACTTTTACAAGGCTTGGGATAGACAAGATGACATTGAGGACGTATGGGAGGAATGCTTCTGATTAACAGCTTCAGTCCCCATGACATGTAGGCTTCAGATCCACAAGTACTGTCTCATTCTCACAAAACATCGTTTTTTTGATTCCTAATGTTAATAAACAGATTGAAGTTTGTTCACACTCCTAAAATACCAACGAGCATAGCAAATAAACCTACAAAAAGGTCCTCAACTTAATTAGTCATTAGAGAAACACAAGCTGCATCACTCCATGATTCCTCAATTCACCTACAAGAGTGAATGAAATGAAAAAGGCAGACAATACCAAGAACTGGCAAGGTTGTAGAACAGTTGGAATTCTCATACACTACTGGTGGGAGTACAAATAGGAAAAATAACTTTGGAAAACTATTTGGTAACATCTACCAAGTTGCTGAATTCTACCAGTTGACTTAATGATCCCAGTCCTATGTGTATGTCCAATAGAAAGACATGTTTAATCAGGTTATGACAATACTATTTTTACTAGCCTCTAAGGAGAATCAAGCCAAATATATTGTGTTGGATTCATCCAGTGAAATACTACACATTATCAGAATGAACGAACTATTGATTTAGGCAATAACATGGATGAACTTAAAAATATAACAGAGAAAAAAATTTTAAAGCCCAAAGAATACACAATGCATTTTCAAACCCAAAGAAATAAATTTGTGTGTTAGAATTCAGGCTGTTACTTACCTTTCAGAGAATGATGCCTGGAAGGAGATATGAGTGAGTTTCAGGGTTGCTTGCAGTATTCTCCTTCTTGATGTGAGTAGTAGTTATGTGAGTGGGCTCACTTTGTGTAAATTATACAGAATAAGTTGCATAATTCTGGCTGTGTGCTTTTCTGTCAGTATATTGAACTCCAGTAAATATTTACCTACAGGAAAACAAAAGAAAAGAATATCACTTAAGGGAAATAATGGAGGAAATTGGGACACATTTGTAATACTGTCAAAAATAAAAAATAATAAAAGAGAAAAGAATATCACTTAAAGAATTACTATTCATGCCCAATAACTGTAAATAGAAGAAGCTAAGAGTTGATGAATTTTTAAAAATTAATGGTTCTCATGCTCACAAAAAAATGTTAGTTTGAGCCCTAATGTTAAGAAACCATCTGAAACAGATTTTTTTACACAGGAACCTTTAAACACTTTTAAAATTATTTATAAAGTAAGAGTTATGCAGATATCAAAGCTAATTATATTTTACTTTTTGAAAGAAATTGATTTTCATTTCATTCTTAAAACTTCTACATTTTTCCTGCAGGAGAAAAATTGAAATAAATAATAGTTCTTGGCTAAGCATTCTTAGAAAGTAACTAGGAATAGAAAGCAGATTAGCTTCATAGTCTTGCTGGTTTAGCAGAAATTTTCAGGCATCAGAGGGAGTTAAAAAGTGAAGCTCTGCTTGCCCATGCTCATGCTGTCATCAGTCTAAGTGGCTCATTTTTAATTCTTTACACATATATGTAATGCACAATATAAAATACCTCTACCTTCAAACCATGACATTCCTGTTTGATTTACTAAGATCCAGGGAAAGAAGAAACCACTTAGTGGTGAATAAAGCAGCCAAACTCAATCTTTTAATTCAATCTGATTTTTTTGCTGTCATGCAAGCATGACTGAAATGAGTTCTTCTAAAAAAGTAAGAATGACAGTAATTTTAAAATGGTTTGTAAAACAATTATAAAACATGTAGAAAGAATCTCAGTCTAACAAAACAGTATATTTTAAAAATGAAGACAGGCTTGCTATTTCAATCAATGCTTAGTTGATTGATTACAAAGGATACAGTCCTATTATTAATGAGACCTGACAATTCCATTAGACTAATATGCAACAACTGCACTTTAATTCTCTTGATAACTTATCATTTTTTCCCCAGAGCTGAGGAATGCAAAATGAAAGCAAGGATATTTAGAAGGTGAAATGAAGGTACAAATTTGAGGAGTAAAATAATTGTTTAGGCTTTTCTCCTTCTAAATCAAATGATGAAGAATATTAGGGTTTCCAATCCATCAGGAGCCATGCTGTCAATGTTCAAGTAATCTATTCTTCCATTTTTATTCTGTTTGAATAGCTACATTCTAGTCTGCCAATTTATTGAATACTAGTCCTCTTTTTATAATTCCCAGGAGCTAGATGCTTAAACTATTCAAACAAATCTATGACCAAGAGTCTATGAGGCTAAACTCTGTTTTATCCAACTTAAAAAGATGAGCAATTCCTCCAAATTTACAATCGTCTAAGTAATTTGGGTTTAATAGATTGACTCTCTTAGATTAAAAAACTCTGTTCTTAAACAAATCACTAGACTGTTTTTCACAGTTTGAATAAAATAGTATTTTGAGAGGCTGAAATAATGATATAAGGTCATATCAACTAACAATTTATTTTCATTTGGCTAGATCTCCTAGGGTCCAAATAAGAATCCCATTAAGGTAACTACAGAAAATATGAGGGATAAACATGTGCAAATAAAACTACCAATAATAAAGTGTGAAGAAATCAGGGATGTCCAGTGAATGAAATAATCAGATTTTTTATGGAGTTCAAGAGGTAAGAGGATGACATATATGGACAAAGAGAAGATCCATTTGTAGACAAAGGGGAATGTCAGAGACTAAGGAAAATTGGGGCTCATACATTTGTTTCAAAGGGGAAAACCCCTTCTTAATTCTAGCTGATTATTATCAGGTAATATAAGAATCCTTACATGGCAAAGGCTTTTGATATATTAAGAGAAATCACAAATCTGAATTTTTATGTGCAATCTCTATCTTTTTAAATTTTGCAAAATTTTATGTGTATGTATATATGTAACACATTTATAGGTACACTTTGTAAATAAAATTATATATGGTATTCATTCTAGTTATATTCTATACATAGACTCATATATTTTACATACATACACACATACAATAGGTTTAACTGAATATATCAGAGGTTAGATTGGACCTGCAGACCACTTGCAATCTTTACATTGTATCTTGGCCTATGTAACATTAACAAAATGGAGAAGAGAGCTCTCTAGAAGAGAAAGTGATAAAGGGAAGAGCAAAGGGAAAAACCAGTTAACCCTAAGGTTTGTGTGCGTGTGTGTGTATGTGTGTGTGTGTGTGTGTGTGTGTGTGTGTGTGTGTACAGTCAGAATTACACATTGATGGCAGGTAACATGCTTACTGACTACTATAATAATGTGTCAAACATTTTCATATGACCTGAGAAATTACCAAAAGATTTTGAGCAAAGGAGTTACTCCATATAATTACCCTGCCAGATATGCTAGATTAAGGGCTCAAAACCAAAGACCTTTCAGCCTCCAACTGAATTAGCCTAGTGACAAGTGACTGGAGCCTGACCTGAAGCAGTAGCTCTGGCAATAGAGAGGAAGGGGTGAATATGAGAGGCACTGTAATTGAAAGGATTTAAAAATCTAATCAAAGTAAGAAAAGGTTTAAATGGAAACTCCGAGATTTATTTTAAGATTTCATGTGTTTTTGCCCAGGAAGATATAGAGCCATTCAATTTCCTTGAAATGAGTTGTTAGTCCTAAAGTCAGCAAACTTTTTTTATAAAAGGCCAGACAGCAAATATTTTATGCTTTACCAACAATGTGGTCTTTGTCATAACTATTTAACTTCACTATTGCAGCACAAAATCAGCCATAGACGTAGACAAATGAAGGATGTGGCATTGTTGCAATAAAACTTTATTAAAACAGACAGTAGGCCATTGTTTCCAATCCCTGCTCTAACCTCTTCCCCTGGGCTATAAACTGGATTGCCAAGATTCAGTATAGTGAAAAACAGGGACCAGAAACATCACTATTGAATATGTTGTCTTTTCCTAATCCTCTTTTTTTTTTTTTCAATAGAATACTGCAGTCTCTATTATAATAGTGCTTCTTGGGGTTAAAGTAAATCTGCCAGTTTCTTGAAAAAGTAAAATTCCAGTCTTTGGCTAAGGAAGAGTAACTCTGTAGAGCGAAGGATCTGATCTAAGAGGCTTCCAAACAGGACAGCTGTTTTCAGCATCACCAGTTCCCCTACAATCAGCAATATCTAGTGCCTTCGATTCCTAATTTTTTCCATAGCACTATGACAGACTATTCCTGGATCTGGCCTCCCCCATGGATAGTCTGCAGTTTTTTGGGTCTGAAGAACAACTTGTAAGTCAATAACCATTTATCCAAATGCTTTCTGATTTCCAATGTTGTGTTGCTGTATTTGCCTCTCCCATTTTGTTTGTACTTTCAGGTTTTTACTTTCCAAAAATTCTCTGTCATTTTGGCCGAATTTCTGATGGGATTAGCAGTGAATCTGTGTGATGATTTTCCATGTTTGACTGGCAGGCTTTAGACATCTATATGCAGAGTGAGGCAAAAGGTTTGTTTCTATCGTTGTTCATATGGAACAATAAAACAGTTATCATATCTAATAAAAGGATAATATGCAAATTAACCATACTCTGTCACAAAGATGGTGGTGCCCAGTCCTCTCAGCCCTGTCAGAGTCCCCAGTTCTTGGGGGGGGGGGGCAGCTTCTGAGAGCAGGTAGCATGAGCGGCTTGGTAGAATGCTTGCTTTGTGGCTGCAGTGATGAAGCAAGCATTCCATCCCGGCCACAGAGAGCCTCTGGGCAGCAGGCATGGAGCAGGCGGGGGTGGGGAAGCAGAGGGGATGAAAGCTTGTGTCACTGCCCCAGCAACAAGGCAAGCATTCTGTGTTTGGCTGTGGATGGGCCTCTGGGCCATGGTGAGGCTCTAGGCAGTGGGCATGGAGAGCAAGGCCCTACAGAGATATATGGGTGCACAATTCATGCACAGGGCTACTAGTTAATACATAATAAGACAAGAATAAATTTGGTGTTTCACATACTCACAACTGTAAAACTATTTTTGTTATACCCTGTATTTTTATATTGTGACTTTAACATCATCCAATTGCAAGTGTAACATCGTACCCTTATAGTAAAGAGCAGACTTTTAATTATAGATTTGCTTGATATGATCTTAAAGCCCACAGAAAAAGATCTTTGATCTTTGATTGCTGTCTCTGAAATATGAGATGGTTAACTACAATTTTTAGTCTTTAATCTTTATAACTTTCACAGTTTCCAACTAAAATATAGATTGTTTCAAGGTAAGATTAAATAGTTGTATGTATTTAATCCAGCTAAAGAATATCTACCTTCCCTCATGCCTCCACTTACCAAAATTACCTTCTAACCAATTATTTCATAAAATGGATGCAATACTGTTGTCTTTTCCATAGGATACTCCCCCAAATCTTGGGGTATTAGACATTAATTTAATTTTTTATGAGAATGAATGAGCATCTATTCTACTGAGAGAAACTTGAGCTCTCCTGATGCAGCTTACACATCTCTGTTCATTTTTATTCTCTATTCCATTCCTGCTTTATGCTCTCTGTCTTATTTCTTACTAGAGACATAGTGCACAAATTTGTGCATGGGTGGGGTCTCTCAGCCTGGGAGGTGATCAGGGTTGATTGAGCACTCTCGCCCAGTTCCTATTGGGTTAATTGTGGCTGGCCAGCGAGGTAGAGGTACCATGGTAGGTGGCTGGCCACAGAATGTTGGCTGTGGGAATGCACTGACCACCAAGGGGCAGCTCCTGCCTTAAGTATTTGCCCCCTAGTGGTCAGCGTGCTTTATAACTATCAGCCAGTCATCCAGTTGTCTGGTCATAACAGTTGCTTAGGTGTATATATATATATATATATTTCCTTTTCTATGTTCACTGGTTTTGCCTCATAATTATCATGACTCATATTAGTTTTCTATTTCTGTGTAACAACCTTGGTGGCTTAAACAATACCTATTTACTAGTTCATAGTTCTGTAGATCCAGACAAGCTCAACTGGGTTCTATGCTTAGGACTGAAATCAAGCTGTTTCTTGGGATGGGCTATTATCTAGACTCTCCGGGACAAAATCTACTTTCAAACTTATTGATGCTGTTGGCAGATTTCAGTGATTTGTGGTTGTATGACTAAAGTTCTAGATTTCTTGCTGGCTGTTAGCCAGGAGCCTATCTCACTTCCTAAGACAATCAACATTCCTTCTTATATGAGCCAATTCATCTTCAAAGAAACAATGGTGCATAGAGCCCTTCTCAGACTTCATATCTCTCTGACTTCTACTATTAGCCAGAAAAAGCTCTGATTTTATGGGCTCTTATGATTAAATCAGATTAACTGAGATAATAGCCTCATTTTATTTATTTATTTTTAATTTATCTTTATTGTTGAAAATATTGGAGATGTGCACCTTTTTTTGCATTGACTCCTTCTAGCTCACATCTACCTCATGCCCCAGGACTTCACCATACTATTCTCTGTGTCCATGGGTTATGCATATATGCATATAATTTCTTTGTTTGATCTCTTCTCACCTGTCTACCCCCCCTCTCTCTGAGATTCAACAATCTTTTCTATGCTTCTATGTAAGAAAGACAAGTACCACATGACCTCAATCATATGTGGATTCTAAAAAATAAAATAGCCGAGACCGGTTTGGCTCAGTGGATAGAGCATCAGCCTGCGGACTGAAAGGTCCCAGGTTCGATTCCGGTCGGGGGCATGTACCTTGCTTGCAAGCACATCTTCAATGTGGGGTGTGCAGGAGGCGGCTGATCGATGTCTCTCTCTCATTGATGTTTGTGACTTTCTATCCCTCTCCCTTCCTCTCTGTGAAAAATCAATAAAATATATTTTAAAAATAAATAAAGAATAAAATAAACAGAAGAAATAAAAAAAATAGACCCAGAGATAACAGCTTCATTTTAAAGTCAATTAAATAATATGAGCATAGAAGTAAAAACTTGACATATAAAGAGGTCCTACACATTTGGCTGAGACATCTCTGACTAGTCATTTTAGATACTCCACCAATTACAATTCTACTCAATCAATAGAAGTACCCCTGGAAAGAAGAATATATAAGAGATTTCACTGAAAGTTTGTGTTAGCATAGAGGACTATAACACAAAACATAGAATAGTTTAAAACAGAATATCAGTTATCATTGTCCTGAAAACTTGGTTTTTACCTGCTTTTGAGAATTTATTGATGGTTTATCCTTCAAGTGGGATTAGCCTCTAGTGATTTTATGAGACTTGTGTCCTTTTCTTTATCTTACATGTCCAATTTTTTCCCAATATAAATTGCCTCAATTATTAGATCTTCCAATTTCTGGATAAAAAATTCTGTGTACTTCCATAAGCAAAACAATTTATAATAGTTACAAATTCTTCTTAGAAACAATTCTCAGTTTCAGGAAAGTGAAGAAATTCACTTTTCATATCTAAATATACCCATTAACAACACTAGAAATTTTTTCCTAAAAAAAAAATCTGCTTTTGTTATCTCTACTCTTATAAATGTTTACTCTTATATCAAAGTTGTGGAGTGTGTGTGTGTGTGTGTGTGTGTGTGTGCTTCACTTAGTAAACATTAGGTGTAAACTGCTTAGAACAGTCTCAAACATAACTCAAAACAAATGTTGGAAAACATTTTTAGCCCTCACTAGTTTGGCTTAGTGAATAGAGTGTTGGCACACAGACTGAAGAGTCCCAGGTTTGATTCAGGCCACCGGCGTGTGCTTCAGTTATAGGCTTGATTCCAGGGCCTGGTCAGGAAGTGTGCAGGAGACAGCTAATCAATGTGTCTCTGACATCCATGTTTTTCTCTCTCTGAGTCTCCTCCTGTCTTCCATTCTCTCTAAAAACTAATGGAAAAATATCCCTGGGTGAGGATTAACAAAAACAATAAATAAATATGAAAAAAAGAAATAAAACATTTTTATTGGAGATACAATAAGATAGTGGATCATTTGGTACTCCTCAAATAACATCACCTAAACAGCAGCTACAGCATTACTCAATTACCAAAACCAGACAAAGACATTATAGAAAAAAAAAATTATAGGCCAATATCCCTGATGAACATAGATACAAAAATCCTCAATAAAATGTTAGCAATCAATATTCATTAATACATTAAAAAGATCATGCACCATGATCAAGTGGGATTTATTCCTGAGATGAAACTTTAGTACATCTTCAATCAATTAATGTGATAGACTGCACAAACATAACGAAGGATAAAAAGGATATAATCCTATCTATGGATGCTGAAAAAGCATTTGATTGATTCCAACATCCATTTATGATAAATATTCTCAGCAAAGTGGGGATAGAAGGAACATACCTCAATGTAATAAAGGCCATATATGACAAACACATAGTTAACATCATACTCAATGGTGAAAAACTGAAATATTTCTCTTTAAGATCAGGAACAAGATAAGTATGTTCACACCTTCACCACTTTTATTCAATATAGTATTGGAATTTCTATCCATAGCAATCAGATAAGAAAAAGAAATAAAAGGCATCTAATTACAAAGAAAAAAAGTAAAATTGTTTTTATGTTTGGATGACATGACACTATATATAAGAATCCCAAAGATTCCACCCAAAACACTATAGAATTAATAAATGAATTCAAGAAAGCAGCAGGATATAAAATTAATTATCAGAAATTGTTTTCATTTTTATAAACCAATAAGAAACTATCAGAGTAATTAAGGAAACAATCCAATTTATGATTGTATAAAAATAATAAAATACCTAGTAATAAGTTTAATTAAGGAGGTAAAAGATTTATATTTAGAAAACTAACAGATATTACAGAAAGTAACTGAAGAAGATACAAACAAATAGGAGGATATACCATGTTCATGGATAGAAAGAATTAACATTATTAAAAAATCTATAACACCCAAAGCAATCTATACATTCAATGCAACTTTTATCAAAATATTAATGACATTTTTCATATGACTAGAACAAATAATCTAAAAATTCATATAAATTCTATATTTGTGAGTTTTTCTAAGATTCATGACTTATTGCATAACAGGCTTTAGTTCCTCTTCTTCTAACTGAGGCCAACCCAGAAAATTTATCTTGCATGTTATTTTTGGAGAGAGGCTGTTAAGTGATTGAACTAATTCCACACTAGTTGGTCAATGGATGCTGTTCCAACTCATGTGTGCATTGTCTCAACCCAGTCTCCTTACCACCTATCACAGGTATCTCCCCTCACTTAGATGTCTTCAAGATCCCACAGAAGAATGCAAATATCCAAATAAATATTGACAAAACTAAGTTAGAGCTATCATGCTGATATCAAACGGTACCACAAACCTATTGTAGTCAAAACAGTATAGGCATAATGGATACATAGATCAATGGAACAAAATAGAGACCCCGGGCCTATATAGTCAATTAATCCAAGGAAAGGAAGCAAAATATACAGTGGGATAAAGTCACTCTATTCAATAATGTTGTTGGGAAAACTGGACAGCTACATGCAAAAAAGAAAAATAAACTAGATCTCTTTCTTACACCATATACAAAAAATAAGCAAAAGTGAATTAAAAACTTAAATAGAAGACCTGAAATCAGGAAAAAAAGAAAAAAACTGTGACATCATTCTTAAAATATTATTTTGGATATGTCTTCTCAGGTAAGGGAAACAAAAATAAACAAATAGGTCTAGATCAAACTAAAAAAATTTTTTTTTGCACAGTGAAGAAAACGATCAACAAAAAATAACCTACTGTATAGAAGTTACTTGCCAATGATACATTCAAAAGGGGGGTTAATATCTAGAGTATATAGGAAACACATACAAATTAACACCAAAGACACAAACAATCCAATGAAAAAAATGGGCAGAGGATCTCAATGGACATGTTTCACACAGGACATACAGATGGCCAAGAGACATATGAAAAGATGCTCAATCACTAATTATCAGGGAAATGCAAATCAAAACCATGATGAAATACAAACAAAATAAAAACAAACTTATAGATGCAGAAAACAAACTAATGGTTGCCTGATGGTAGGCAGATTTTGTGGGGGGATGAGTGAAAAAAGAGAAGGGATTAAGAAATACAAATTGCCAGTTATAAACAAAGTCACAGGGATGTAAAGTATAGCATAGGAAATAGTCAATAATATTATAATAAATATGTATGATATCAGATATGTAATAGATTTATCAAGTTGTACACTTTGTAAGGTATATAAAGTCTAATCACTATGTTGTACACCTGAAACTTGTATAATATTATATGTCAAATGTAATTGAAAGAATTTTAAGTGTTTTTTAAAAGGTGAAGAAATATAAGGTATAGAAATATATTAAATGTAGGCAAACAATAATAAAAGTAAAAAACAACAACAACTATTTAAAAAAAACCCACACCTCTTTGATCAAGATCTCTACCAGGATTGACAGTGACTTGGCTATGTTTCACCAAGATGTGAGGAGAAACGTCTGGGCAGCCAGCAGAGAGAACACAGATCCTTCTGTCTATCCATCAGCTGAATTTGCCTGTCTCCCTAATTGAAGCTGTATGCACATTCTTAGGCCAGAGATCCCGTCTCCTGTGTTTTAGGGAAACCAAGTATGCAGTCCATGCTCAGTCTTTAATAATGATTAATATTGAATCTCACTCCCTGGGCAGTGCTTCCAGTATTGATGATGTCAGTGAGGATGACGTCTCCCAGGAAAACATGCAGGATAAATTTTCTGGGTTGGCCCCAGTTAGAAGAAGAAGAGGAACTAAAGCCTGTAATGCAATAAGTCATGAATCTTAGGAAACCCAAAAATATAGAATGCCCAATTGTCCTCTCGTATTTTGGTCTCCTTTTCCTTCTTTTATTTGCTATATGTTGTATTCATAATATAATTTATAAACACCCATAAATTTATACTCTAACTCAAGAAATAAAAAATGAGCAAAAAATATATAATAGATCTAACAACAGGATATCAGAGGCACAGAGAGCTGATGCTGACTGAATTTCTAGAGCTGATTTTGGAAACCCCTGCTATGCTGAAGGGGATAACCATTAGTTCTGGGATCCTGAAGACACCTAAGTGAGGGGAGATACATGTGACAGGTAGTAGAAAGACTAGGTTGATACAATGAACATATGAGCTGGAACAGCATCCATTGACCAACTAGTGTGGAATTATCTTAATCACTTAACATCCTCTCTCCAAAAATAAGCACTATTCTGAATTTTATAATCATCATTCTATTATGCAAACATGTAAACCATCACAAACACACACATATACATATTTCCATGATTACTAAGCATTTTAGAAGATACACTCCTTCAATACACTTGTAAAGGGCATTAACTGCAGGAGTTTTATGGGAAAAGGTGAACATGTCTGTTTAAATAAAATGTTTTAGGGGTCTGTTAGTCATTCTGGGATCTGGGAAATGAAATTTTAAGGGACATCATTGCCCCAATTTCTGTAAAAATGAAACAAACAAATTATCTATCATCTATCTATCTATCTATCTATCTATCTATCTATCTATCATCTATCTATCCAGCTATCACACACACACACACACACACACACACACACACACACACACACACATACACACTAGAGGCCAGGTACATGACTTCGTGCACCAGTGGGATCCTTCGGCCTGGACTGAGGGATCCGGCCATAACTAGCTCTTCGACACTCCCGAGAAGTCCTGGATTGTGAGAGGGCGCAGGCCAGGCAGAGAGACCACATTGCTGCATGATTGGGGCCCAGAAGGTTGGCCAGGCAGGGAATGACTGTGGTAGGGCTCCAGGGGCATGTCCAGCCTGTCTTGCTCAGTCCCAATCATGTGTGTGTGTGTGTGTGTGTGTGTGTAGTCTATACATATACACACACTCAGGTTTGAGTCCTTTCACTTTGCTAATTTTGATCAAACATTAATAGTATGATGACTCTAGTCCTCTTAATGTCCTTGCATTGATTTTGACCATGTCTAGCTAATGAGCCAGCAAAGAGTAACACTCAGTCCTCACCATCTTGGTCTGCCCTTCTCTGTATAAAGAACTATCTGGATATGAACACACTCATGAAATCATCCTAAGGAACTCAAACCCATCTCTGTGACCATCATTCAATCAGTAATAATCTTTGTTACATAAAATTATATCCAATGTTAGCATCATTTATGTTAAAATTAGTTAATATAAGGTAAAATGTCAGAGTGCTTTTGTGAAGCTAAGCATCAGAATGGATGTTTCCTAATAAGCTGGTCCTAGAGGTCTGAAGTCAGATACTTTCTGTGCAGCCTCTATAACTAACTAATTTGAATCATTGTTTTTGTGTTGTGAACCTCAGTCCTTCTTTGTTAACGTTCGCATAATCCAGAATTAGTTCCATGCCTGAATTACTGCACCTCCAGATGGCAAACACAGCTCGCTGGTCAACCCTAGCTTCACTAATTGCAACTCCAATCATGTAACAGTAGTGGAGCCTAGTGAATAAAATACCCTCTATCAGAACAAACATTATCTACTTATGCCTATACTTATAGCTATTTCTATTTATCGCTATCTATTTAAAATTAGTCACAGAAACTATGTTTTCATTTTTTATCCAATATCAGCTCCGATGATTATAGATATTTTTAAAGGTAATAGAAATAAGCATTTCAAATTAGTGCTCTAAAAATTCCTAAATGTATAATCATTTTGAAGAGACTACTCTGCTACTTCTCGTAACTTCATTTTCATGCTCAACAAATCTATCTTCCGAGTTTTATTTTGTAGTCAACATTCTGTGTTCTGATATGTAGAGCTTAGACTATGAGGAAAATGGATAATATGAGAAGTGCTTGTGAAAATTTTATATATAACATGATGAAGAGAATATTTATAAAACAAATTATCTATTAAAATTTAGTTTAAGATACTATAAAGTACTATAGGCATTGCTTAATTTGCTGAAATTTTCTTAGGCAAAACTTAATTGTTTTTATACTGTACTTCCTTTCTATAAGCAATTTTAAACATTTCTGGCTTTATTTTCTCTCCACTAATAAGTCTTTATATATCCAACAATATCTTATATGGTAACAGAGTGAGCTTCTTTTCACATTTGAAATTTCAACAACCAGATCAAAAAAGCTCAAGTTACTTTCCTTTAAATAGCTTCTGGCAAAGAATTCAGACATAGGTAAATTACTGTTTACAGGTTGTAAGCTGTCAAATTCTAGATAACAATTATTAGAATATATGGTGGAGAAATCTACAATTGTTCAGCAGCTCAGTATGAATTATAATGTTTTGTTTGAGATTTGTATGTACTTTATGAGAAAAATCCTACCTTCTTAGCTTTTATTATGTACTATAGGCCCAGTATGTGGATTTGTGCACAATTGGGGTTCCTCAGTGTGGCTTGCAGAGATCGGGCCCCCAGCTCACGCCCCAGTCTGCACTACCCCCTGGTAGCCAGCACACATCATGGAGAGCGGTTGAAAGACCACCACCACCACCGTAGGGGATAATTTGCATATAGGCTTTTATTATATAGGATATCTGCTTGAGTAAAGACTGCTGATGAGATTTATACTAAAGCTTTGGTTTTGAGGATTTTTTTAAAAAAGAAAACCTGTATTATCTTATTTAATCTTCCTTATTTTGATGATTAATACAATCAAGTTAACCAAAAAGATCAAGTTTATAGATATCCTGATATTTGATCAATGCAGTTTGCCACTGAATTTCATTTATTGCCTTAAATTGAGAAGCCTGGGTAAAATGCATTAAAAACTCTCTTCCTTTGTCACATCTGCCATCCTCAGCAGCCTGGATATAGCAACAGTTTACCTGGCAAACACCATCTGAAAGAACTGTAAAATTTCAGACTCCGGTCCCCTCTTTTGGCTTTTCCTGTGAATTAGTTTACTTATTTGCACTAGGATGTCTACTTTTAAAAATGAGTTGTGTTAATTATTATGAATTAATACCTTGATTAATTGGGAGCAGGGGGGGAGATGTATATGTTCTCTTGATTCTAAGCCCAGCAATTACAAACTACTTCCTCATACCAATCTGATAATTAATTTTTTAAAACAGTGGCTGAGTACTACATTGCACTTACTCTCAGAGTTAAAAGAAAATGATGTTATGTTTTTCTTTCTGGAAACTCAAAAATGTACCTCTTTCCTGTTTCTTTATACATTTCATTTCATTTGTTGAAAGTACATCAAAGACTAGGTTTTAAATGTTTTGTAAATTCATCAAGAAGAAATCTTATATTTTATGTTTAAAATGATACTGAGGCACTTTTTTTTTTTAGTGACCTAACTGAAAGCTAATCAGGAAAGAATTAATAAATTTAGAACATTTCCTTTTCATAGAATGTAAAGAAGTCATTGTTTCATCTTTAAGGCAATAGTAAAAGTAGGTTTTACTTAAAACATAATGATAGTTTAAAGTCAACTCCCAAGGTCCCAAAACTATTTATTTGTTTGGTTATATAACACATGGAAAGACTTTACCTTATAAATTATTAATGATTTATGGTCCGCTAAAGACTTTAAAAACAAAAACAGGACATACCATTTTTAACTTTCTATTAATAGGAAAAATTGCAAAGCAGTTGAAATTGGCCTTTGTAGTCATTCTGTGATTGAGAAAACCAATTCAAGGTATTAATTCATATAATATATGTTCAATCATTCCAAATTAATTGCCACAGAAGTAGCTGCACTTAGAAATCAGAATTACTTAGACTATCAATACAATTTCCAAAATGCCTTATTAGAAATTTGTGTCAATCATGTAGAAACCCAAATGGCTCTTTCCAGTTGGAAAGATCTCACTGACTCAAAGTAGCAAACCTAACCAATTCTGAACATGTAAAATATCTTTCAAAAATATAACCCCGTAGTTAAGCTTGGGATACGGAGAACCACAAAATGTTATATAGCATTTCAGGTTTTGTGCAATTATTGAGCTGATGAGTGATTTACAGTGTTTTTAAAGCTTATATCCAACAAACATTCTAAATACTGAAGAACAGAAAAGCAGAAATAAACCCAAAAATGTTTTAACTTTAAAAAAAAGTGAGTGGGAGAAAGGGAGGGTGTTTCTGAAATTAGTCTTTTATCTGGCAGCCTGGGTAGAGAGAAATGCTATGCAACACTTCCAGAAAACATTGAAATTCCATTCTGTGAGTTTTTAATAAAAAAATGCAATGATAGGACATTATTAGGGGACCTAAGAGATGTGACACAAGCATGGTCTGTGGCAGAAGCTTCACAAAACCCCATTTTTGCTGGAGTAAAGAGAACCTCACATGATTGTTGAAACAGAAGGGTGGGGATATTGCTGTGGGATTTTTAGGACTTCTGGATATCAATGAGATCTGGCTGTTGCCACATGGCCTCAAAAATGATAGTTAACAGCCTGTGGTGTAGCCCTGGGACTCACTGCAAGTGGTTTTAGAGGGTTCTCCAAGCTCAGTGTCAGAATGGGCACAGCAGCTCACAGAAATTTTTCTTTAAAGGTGATAAATATTCTCTCAGAGGGTGTTTTAGGGGAAAAATAGCAGCATGCATTTTTTTTTTTACTAGAAGCCAAGGAAATCTTTCATGCAAGGAATTGCTGCTCTCAGTGGAGACTAGGCTTACCTATTTATCACTGAGAGTTGCTCTTTTTTTGAGGGGATGACTATCTAAGGTCCTAAATAAGAGATGCTGACATAAAACCCAAGAGTAAGGACAAATGTGCCCATTCCTATGAGATCTATTAGTTTTAGGTCTAATATGGTAAAAATATTTTTGCTAAAGGCAGGGGAAGGTCAATAAATGAGAGTAAGGAGACAGTAGACATTTCTCCTAAAGCTTAGAAACTATTTGCATAAACATTCTAATACTTCAACATACTACCATTTATGAAGCCAGGTGCTTTTTATGCTTTATCTCATTGAATACGTACAAGTTATCATGAAGTTTAGCTGTATTTTCATTTTACAGATGTGAATGTGGATGTTCACCGAAGGACAGTAACTTGCCCAAGGTTGCATATATTAGGATGCCAGACTACAAAGACTAGTGTTCCCTGTGACCTGCACTGCTTTCCCTACTCTCTTGAAGACTTCCTGCATACTCAAGATGTACTCAAAACTTTCTAGGGTTTGACATGTGTTGGAGATCCCTCTGTCCTAAGCCATTAGTCTATATGTAGCATGTTAGTGAAATGGAATCTCTAAATTGATAAACTGGCATGGTCACAGGACTGTTTGAAATTTGGTATATTTGGAACCTGGTTGTTAATTGTTCCTGATTGTTGTCCAGCTCTGTTTTCTAGCCTGATTTTACTATTGTCTGATGGTAACTACAGAAACAGCAAAACACACCAATAAAAATCTCAGAGTAGGCTGGCATGGCGTTCAGTGCCAGGTCAGGGCACGTACCCTGGTTGGGGGCTTGATCCCCAGTGTGGGGTGTGCAGGAGGCAGATGATCAGTGATTCTCACTCATTATTGATGTTTATATCTCTTTCTTCCTCTCCCTTCTTCTCTAAAATCAATAAAATATATTTAAAAACATCTAAGCTATGTAAATGAGATTATACTATGTAAGTAATTATTAATACATTGGCTATCCACATCAGTGCATGTTAGAAGTGCATTGTGCCAATATCTCTCATGCTTACAGGAAGTGAGGATAATCTGAAATTTCAAGAGAAGTAGTTTTTTTTTTGTCAAGCCATTTTAGTTGGTACTCAGCACCATAAGTTATCAAAATGCATTATTTCATGCTCTGAGTTTTTAAATATCTAATTATTTTCTCTTCTGGGCTTACAGTCTTAAATTCAGTAAAGTGCTAAAGTTTGACTATATTGATTATAGCCTGCATTAATCTTGTAAAATAAGCATTAGATTTCAAAAGACCTCATTTGAATCAAGTATAAAGAACAAGTACCCACTCTCGCTCATTCTTGAAACAATATTTCATGCTTTCAATATAGGCACTTTAGAAAACTGTAAAGGCCAAACACTCCCTCTTTATCATTGTGATTAGCTATGTAAGTGTCAGTGACAATTATCTCCCAAAATCCTTCAGGACTTATCGTTGAAGGAAAAAGCCAAGGGTTTATATCAGCAATTTTAAACCCGTGTGTCACAGGAATTTTTGAAACATGCAAACCCTGACTAGCATGGCTTAGTTGGTTGAACATCCACCCATGCACCAACGGGTTTCCAGTTAGATTTGTACTCTGGGCACATGCCTGAGTTGTGGGCTCAGTCCCAAATAGAAGGCATGCAGGAGGCAACCAATCGATGTTTTTCTCTCACATCTATCAGCATATGTTCTTTCTCTCTCCCTCCCTCCCTTTTTTCTTAAATCAATATAAAACATACTAATAAATATACATATAATACCCAACTATTTAGTCAGGGGCACTGTCTCTTTTCCCTTAGATAGCCAAATTAAAAAAAAAATGACAACAGCCAAAACAGCAGTAACTATCAATTATAAATGAATGAAAATTTGACCTATTTTGTCAGGTCAGCAAAAATATATATATTTTTGTGTGCCATGGGATTTAGTAATTAGTTTATCTGTGTCATGAGATGAAAAAGATTGAAAATCACTGCCTTACATCATGGAGAGAGGGGCTGAAAAATGTCTCAACGTGTTAGAACCTGCATTGTTTCAGTGGCTGGAAGAGAAGGGCCTTTGGTTAATGTGACTGAAGGAAATTCCAGACTCCTGATAAAATCAGGCTGGGCAATGTTCACATCAGGTGCTATGTCTCACTTTGATCAATGTTAATTCAGAGGTAGGCATTTATGGATTTGTGGTAGAATTTGAAACGTTCGTAAGCCTCAATCAATGTAAATGGATTCAGACACAGAGTAGAAAATAGAAAGTCAGAGAGAAAAAACTTGTGCTTTGGAATTATTCAAAATTCTGATTCAGCAACATGGCCACAGTATCCTTTTCTGAATGTGACTAAAATGTATTTTCTCTGTCAAGGCTCTACAGAAGGATTGTTTCCTGCAGAGAAAATGATCCAAGAATGGAAGTTTTTCATATAATCATTTGCTGTTAAAAACAAATGTTTAATGTTTGGGAATGACTTTTAAGTACATATGATTTACAATTAGTGACTTATTAACTGCTTCACCTTTTCGCTGTAAAATGTTGCCATAAATGAGTCTTCCAAATAGTTAGATTCCTGATCTTAGTTTGACATTTTAAAATAGGATTGCCATACCTGGCCAGCATGGCTCAGTGGTGAAGCGTCCACCTTTGAACCAGGAGATTATAGTTCATGGTTGGAGTCCTGGTCAGGGCACATGCCCAGGTTGGGGGCTCAATCCTCAGTAGGAGGCATGCAAGAGACACCTGATCAATGATTCTCTCCAATCATTAATTTCTCTCTCTCTCTCTCTCTCTCTCTCTCTCTCTCTCTCTCTCTCTCTCTTTCTTCTTCTTCTTCTTCTTCTTCTTCTTCTTCTTCTTCTTCTTCTCTGAAATATATATATATAAAATAGGATTACTATGAAGATCATAATTAATCAGTTCAAAGAAGTAATGGCCCAACCCCAAGGAAAACAGTCTCATTGGGTGATAAGCCTGTTCTCTAATATTCTTTCTAAAATACTTGTGTTCTTCAAATGTTGTGATTATAAAATCCTTCAATACTTCTCATTATAAATATAATTACTCTGTCCCTTTTGGAGCTGAGTTTAAGTCAGATAAGTGTGGTAGAAGAATGGTCATGCGACTGGGATTGTATTCAGGCCAAGCCCTGTCTGTAATATTAGAAATGAAGTGAGTTTGTCTTTGGTGCTTCTCCTTTGATTACTTTCATCTTTCTTCCTCTGCCCTTAAAATCTACAAAGCACCTGGCTTATAACTGCCCAGACTTTAGAATAATCAGCAGAGGCAGTGTGAGTGGTCGCTGTAACTATAAGCAGTTCTTTTCACTATATTGTGAACATGCAGAGTCTACTTTTCCTTCTCCTTGGCTGGAAATGTCTTAATTTCTGTCTAAATGGTGTTTATTGGCTTGACATCAAAGAAAGTAAAAATTAATGTTATTCTCTGAATAAGGCGCTCATCTTTGTGTCTAGCTCTATATTTCTCCTATAAAAGAGGCATTGCAATATTGTTATAAATGGGCTGAATGTTTCAGCTCTGTATTAATGCTTTTAGAAAATAATGCCCTAACTTCAGTTTCCAGAATATAGGTTTACTGCCTGTGCAGCTGTTTTATAATAAACAACTTATTGGAGTTAAGTATCTTTTTAGTCTACTTTCTTTAACTGATACACACTTTAGAGGGTTGTTTGTTTGGGAATTTATTATCCTTTATAATAAAAGCCTAATATGCAAATCAACCAAACAGTAGAATGACCAGTCACTATGATGTGCACTGACCACCAGGAGGCAGACACTCAATGCAGGAGCTGCTCCCTGGTGGTCAGTGTGCTCCCCCTGCTAAGCCAGAAGCCAGGCTCATGGCTGGCGAGCACAGGGGCAGTGAAAGAAGCCTCTCCTGCCTCTGTGGCAGCAGTAAGGAGTAGTGAGCAGGTGGGTGGTAAGGAGCGAGGATTCACAGAATGTGAGAGGACCCAGGGCAGGCTAAGGGACCACCCCACCCCCATTGCACAAATTTTGTGCACGGAGCCTCTGGTTAAGGAATAGGAGTTTTCAAATTTTGATTTCTTGGAGAAATTCTACAGTAACCCTCTGGGCATCTCTCATTGGTCTACATTCACTTGGCTGTAACTACCTCCAGAGATTAATGACTCTCTTTAGTTCCGCATTCCAAAACTCTTTTGCTAGTTCCCCTCCCAAAGAAATGGATTCCAGGAAATAATGCTCCAAGTCTCAGCAAGAGTGACAGGGATTCCAGGAGTCAATCAATTAATATAAAAAAAAATGGTAGTGCTGCTGTCAAAACTCACCCAGCAGTCACTGCACATTATAGCAAATAGACAATAGGAAGGATTCTAGATGCCATGAGCAATCCAACTCCCATCATCCTCCATGGGTGTGGCCACACTCACATACACAATACTGGGATCCCAGCTCACTCTTTGGCAGCCCCTCAAGGGCAGTGTTGAAGAGAATTCTTTGGTGAGGAGAAAAGGATATCTTTTAAGCCTTTGAAGTGAGTGCCAGGTAGAAAATTTCCACATATATATTTTATGTTTTGTGTGTTTTAGTTTGCCCAGACTTAAGCACAGATCCTGGCACTTGGGAGGCACATAATACCTTTTATGAAATAACCAGATGAATAAAAGAATTCCCTTGGCACTTTTTACTATGCTTACCAAAAGCAGTTAGTGTCTGCTTTTTCAAAATTTGCTAGTTAGCATGTGCTTTTTGCTTTATTTACTTTTATTTCCTCAATGGCTATCCTGTTTTCCTTGGCTTCCCTAGTTATCCTCTCCCACCCTCTGTGTCCATTACTTGCATCTCTCCATGTGCCAGCTCTGATAGCTGCATCCTGTGCTCATCACTGACTATAGATGCTATCACTGAAGACTGAGGAACTTAACCACAACTTCCTTAATAATTAGATCCTAAAGGAATGAAAATAGGGTCCCAGTGAAAACCAAAGTAGTGTCCACTATGTTAGATTAGCAAACCCTTGTTGCAAGACCTTTATGCTGCCAGGTTCAGCTGCGAGGCACACTGCATTCTTCACGTTGATTTGGGGGAAAACTCTTACTGGTTGAGTGGCCTCTTTGAAAATAGGACAGCATTGAAAACATTTGGCCCCAAATGGTATTTTCTAATATTCTTCTCCTGCTGTTATTTAGCAAGCTTTCTAGTCTTTAAAGCTGGACTGGGTAAGGGTTAAAAGACCCTCTTCTTCAAGCAGGGTATTGGTCTTAGCGAACATCACTTTGCCACCATTTGCATCTGCACTGAGGTGTTCCTGCCAAATACACATTATTCTCCAACACATGCTCTTGTCCCTGTGCTATAATTGTAGAATCTCTGGAGCTGGAAACCCTGTACTCTATCGTATCCCTGTTAGCTACTATAGGTGATTATGGGTTAGTTCATCTAAGCTTTATGAGGATCATGTCCCTCATAAATGCCACCTTAGCTGGATTGTTGTGAAGAGAAAATGAGGTATTTAAAATGTCTAACCCTCTATGAAATACAAGGTAGAAATTCAATTTATGATAGCAAATTTTTACCCCCATCAATGGCAATCTACTGCTCCCACAAGGTTATTGATAGTCCAAAAGAAAACATGTCATTGTATCCATTAATCTCATTGAGCAGATCCTATTTTTCCTTAGAAACATTCTGGTCTTCCCACCCCTTTTGTCACTTCTTTCTTTTAGAGTCTCATTACTGCTCCATGGACTTGTATAATATTTCTCCCTTTTCCCAGGCTTTCCTGACTTTAGTTCATTTCCCACAATGCTGGTAGAATTTGCTCCTAAAAATAAGCTTCCTTAGCATTCTTCTTTGCATTAAACCTTTTGATGGGCTCCCTATTGCCTAGTTAAGTTGCTTTATTTTTTTTAAGTCTTTTCCAAGCCTTTTATTTGCTAATATGAATCATAAATCTGCAAGATGGGGACAGATGTCACAGTTTTACTGAAGTATTTTTCCACTGAAAACTTTTAAGAGAGCACTTTTAGGAAACCATTACACAAGAACACACAGGGTAAGTCAAAACTTCTCAGCACAAATACACAAAACCTATAAGGAATCCCTCTCTTCAAATTCAGCTTCTCTTTGTTTTGTACTCACTTTTTGTTCCAAACCCTACTGTTCTCAAATAACACTCCTTATCGTTTTTCCCCTCCTTTACAGATAATGTCATTGGCCTCTGAAACACTCATTCCAAATATCCTACCATATTTCATATATGACTCAATCTGCTCAACTTGATGACCTACTGACTCTTTAAGAAACAGCTTGAATGTTATTTTCTCTGAAGCTCATTCATTCTTCAATCTCCTGAACAATGTGGGTACTTTGGGAGTTTATAAGGAAGGATGCACTGTGTCATACCACTCATAACTTTATCACAGTGCTATGTGGAACTGTCTGCCTTATTAAAAATAAACTCCATATGGGCAGGCATATCCAGGCTTCATTCTTTTTGTAGCTCCTTTTCTAATTCACTAATATATATAGTAATTAATGTCTACTGAAATATTTTTAAAATATGCCATAGCTAGAATGGCATGTCACACCACACACACACACACACACACACACACACACACACACACGTCACCAAGTGGTGTGCTTAATGACTTTTATCTTTAGGAAAGCAAGCAATTACTTCCCACAGCCATTAATCTCTGGAAATCCCCAATTTCTGTTCCCAATCACACACATGTTATAAACTGTACTCTTTGGGGGCCAAGATCTCTCCAAACTCACTGTAGAATATTCTGCTTACAAGGACATGACTCTCATATCTTGTGACAAAGTCAATGGGAAACCATTCCCCATTGACACTTAAGATTCTTTTTGAGCTTTCCCCTGGGCAGCTCCTGTGCACAAATGCAAGAGGAACCTCAGATCGCTTCTTCAAAAATCCAGTTTGCCAACATTCATTGATGATCCTCAAACTGGTGCCCACTGCTCTCTCAGACTGACACTTGGTAATGGTTTCAATAGGAGAGCAGCTGTTTCCCATTATATGCCTCTTTATGAACAGCATCCAGGTACTGCCATTCCAATTGTTTTATGAATGTGCTCCAGAAATGGCAAGGTGCCAAAGAGGCACCACATGATGATTTGAAACAACACCCAGACATAAAAAGAAAGAATCCCTCACAGAATGCAATGTGTACAATTTGGGCTGTTTTGTACATCCTCTGCAGCTGTGCATTCATGATGCTATATTTAAGCAAAAATCTGTACAAGAATGAATCACTGTAGGAGATGGGAGCTTGGCGGTCATTTTAAGGATTTGGCTGCAGTGGTTGCCAAGATTCTCTATCCAGGATGAACCCTGCCTGTCTTACAATCAACTGGAAGGAGGATATGACTATGTGCTGGAATTTAATCCTTTCACATATTTTAAGGCTTCTTCAAAATTTAGCAAACCCTCATTATTTTTTTTTATAGAAGGGATTACTGTCACTTTGTGCTTATTGTCTTAGAGTAACAACTGTCATAAAGTTGGGATTTTTAACATTCATGCAAAGAGCAAATTGTGAAAAGGTAGATGTGTCAACCCAGTACTTCTTTCCTTGTGCTCCTTCTTCTGCATTCTGAGGAAATTAATAGTTAAACTGTAATTAATGAGAAGAGGTTTGCTTAGTTGAAATGTAGGAGACCAATTGCTTATCAGCAGGATGCAAATCCAAGTTTAAGAGGCACCACCAATTTCTCATTGTCAGACAGAAGCAATACTTAAGACAAACTCTGCCTAACAAAGAAAGAAAATAAAATAATCCATGAATTCATTTACTGATGAATAAAGAAATATGAAACATAGATTAACGAGGGAAAATTCTTTGAATTGTTATGAAATGCCTTGTTTTCAAAGATACTTAAAAGCAGCATTTTTTAGTAAGTCTTCTATGTAGAGCTCACAGAAATCTCTGGAATAGAAGAAGTAAAATTGCATTAGCTAATTTCACAATGCTTGATCTTCTCAAAGAACTTACTATAGAGAGCCAACAGAGTTCAAGAGATCCATTAACACCTTCTCTGAAAAGCACTATCATCTTTTTTCCAGAAACCTATGAAGCTTAGATTTGGTCAAATCTGTTTGCCAATTATCCACATCAAATATTTGTATATTTCTGAAAACAGAGATGGTGATTACACTTCATATTTTTCTCATACATGTTGAGTATTTTAGCATATTTTAAAAATTCCATCCAAACCATTTCCCAATATTCACCTCCAACTTGAAACATCTTATCTCTAATTTGCTTGTTTGTTCTTCAAATTCTAGTTAAAATCTTAAGAGTTACTCTTTCCATGAAATTTTTCATCACCACTTTGATTCATAATTACCTAGTTTATAAGAAGTTGATCTGTGCTAGAATTATGCTTCTTTAAATATTATTTCTCTTATTTGTGTGTTTTTGTGTGTGTGTGTGTGCATGTTTTGTTTGTTTGTTTGTTTTTCTATAAAATGAACTGTTTTATATTAGGACCAGAGGCCTGGTGCTTGAAAATTCATGCACTTGGTGGGGAGGGTCCCCTCAGCCTGGCCTGTGCCCTTTCGCAGTCCAGGAGCCCTCAGGGGATGTCCAACTGGGGAGTGGGCCTAAGCCACAGTCTGGCCTCCCTCTGCAGGAGGCAACAGGTGGGCCATCAGGGGACTGCACCTTCAAGTGGCCGGCCCTGCCCCCCATTGCCTAGTCATTGATGCCACTGATGGCCTCCCTCTAAGGAGGTGACCCTGGTAGTTCAATGGGGGGATGGCACCAGCTGGCTCACCCCAAATTGCCCCACTACTGTTTGGCTGATCAGCAGTTGGCCCTGCACCCCCATTACCCCTCATCACTGCTACCCTCCCATCACTGTCCCCTCCCTCTGCCAGCTGGCAATGGCCTTGGCTGGCTTGATGCAGCCTGCTCGCTGGCCCTGCACCCTGTTGACCTGTTGTTCTGCCATCGGTCTATTTGCATATTATGATTGTATTATACAGGAGATAGTTTTGGATTTACAGAAAAGTTGGGAAGATAGTAAAGAGAGTCCTCATATACTCCCTTGCCAGTTATCCTTATACTTAGCATCTTACATAAATGCAATCTATTGATCAAATTTAATAAGCTAAATTTGAAGCATTATTATTAAACAAACATCATATTTTATTCAGATCGTGTTACTTTTTAACTAAGGTATTTTTTCTATTCTAAGACCTCATCCAGGATATCACATTGCATCGGTTATCCTGTCTCTTTAACTCCATCTAGAGAGTGACAATTTCTCAGACATGCCTTGTTTTTATGACCTTGACAATTTTGAAGAATATTAATCAAATATTTTGAAGAATATCCCTTAACTGGGTTTTATCTGTATTGTTTGTGTGTGTGTGTGTGTGTGTGTGTGTGTGTGTTTCATGATTAGACTGGGGTTATAGGTTTTGGTGAGGAAGGTTACAAGGATAAAAGGCTATTCCATTACATTATGTCAAAGGTATATGTCATCAACATGATTTATCACTGTTGATGCTGACCGTGATCACCTGGCTGAGGCAGTGTTTGTGGGGTGTCTCTATCATCAAGTTCCTCTGTCCCCACCTCCTCTAATACTACTCTGCAGAAGAAAATCACAAGGTGCAGCCCACACTTAAGGAGTGGGGAGTTATGCTCTATCTCCTTGAGGGTGTGATAGCTACATAACTTCTTTAAAATTCATCTGCGCTAGAGGTTTGTCTATTCTCCCCCATTGATTTATTTATGAACATATTCTGCATGATACTACAGTGGTGGAATTGACACTATGAATTTGTGGAAATCCATAGAACTTTACAGCACAAAGTTAATTGTAAGCATAATGTATAATTAAAAGATAATTCAGAAGGCTAGGGGAGTTTAGGAGGGAGTAAATACTGTGCTAACAAAACACCATACATGTATACTGAAATTAAACAATTAAATAAATGGATGGCTGATGTTAGGAGCCAGGTTTCTCACTATTGCAGTGGGAGGTAATCAACAATGGACGAAGGGTAGAATATTCCATATAATAGTGATTTAGAGTTGCAGAAAATATGAACTTATATTTATCTTACTATAGATACAAATGGGTACATTTTTATACAAATATTGGAGGCCAAGTGCACAAAATCCATGCATGAGTACGGGGGTGTCCCTCAGCCCAGCCTGCACCTTCTCCAATCTGGGATCCCTCTCACAATCTAGGACTGCTGGCTCCAAACTGCTTGCCTGCTTATCTTCCTGATTGCCCCTACCACTTCTGCCAGTCAACCTGATCACCCTTAACAACTCCCCTGCCAGCCTGTTTGCCCCTAACTGGCCTCCTCTGCAGACCTGGTCACCCTTAACTGTCCTCCCTTGCAGGCCTAGTACCCCAACTGCTTTCCCCTGCATGTCTGGGTCCTCCCAACTGCCCTTCTATTCAGGCCCGGTCATGCCCAACTTCCCTCCTCTGCTGGCCTGGTCACCCCTAACTGCCCTCCCCTACCTTTTAGTGCCAGAAAGTCAGAAAATGCTGGAAACAAAATTACTGAAATTAGAGTGTATCAAAGACGCGGGTGACCACTCAGAAGCCTACTAAAAGAGCTCCCGAGAAATGAGAAAATGGTGGTGAAGTAGAGGGATGCATCTGGAGCTTTGTCGCTGAGCAGAAGGAGAGAGAGCGGCTGAGAGTCTTACTGGGAGTGTTTGTTGGCAAGTTAAGAGTCAGTTATCCTCCAGGAGAAGGTGGGGGACTGCTGGACGGGACTCTCCTGGCAAGGCAGCCCCACTGCCACGGGGATTTTGTCTGCCGGAGCCACCAGTGCGAACTTGGAGACTGCACCATCTTGCAGAGGGAGGTGGATGTCTGCGGCGGTCTGAAGCCTGCGGCTGGGGCACCCATCAAGCAGCCAGGGATCCGGGGACACAGACCTCTGCTCTCCCATTGGCACAGACACGCGGTGGAATCAGAGATCCACAGAGCACACGGAAAGGTCAGATTTCCCCTGAGATAAGAGGGAGGTGGATGTCTGCTGAGGTCTGAAAGCTGGGGCTGGCGGAGGCACCCACCGAACAGCCATGGACCCAGAGCACGGCTCTCCAGGTGGCGTGGACGCACGGGCGGTGGATTCAGAGATCCACACTGCACACGGAAAGGTCGGATTTTGCCTGGGATAAGGTGAGGTCTCCTACCCACGCAGGGCGGAGACGCGCACGCTGTGGGAGCCGGGCTTCGGGAAAGCTGCCTCTAGAGAGGTCCACCGAGGTGGGACAGGGCGTGATCCCTAAGTGTGGAGGCAAACTCTCTGAGCTGTTGACAGAGGGGAGCTCTGGAAAACGACTCGTTTTTTTTCTGAGGCAGAGGGACAGCCTTGGGAGTTATTACAGTGTCCCAGCTGCAAAATCCCCACAAACTGGCTTTGAGAACCACAGAGTAGCAGGATCTGAGCACAGCCTAGAGAGGTCCTGTGCTTTGTCTCAGAGATCAATTCCGAAACACTGCCACCCAGTGGATGACACACAAATTGACTCTCGCATAACCAAAAAAGAATAAAGAGATTAAAACACCACAGGGGAACACAGGGAACTGCAATACCTTCCCTACTGGGAAATAGGAGTGCCAAGCAGAATACTAGTGGAAGTGAAGGACCATTCTATTTTTTTACTTATTTTTTTTCTTTTTCCTTTTTTCTTTTTTTTAAATTTTTTTTTATTTTTCATTTTTACATATTTTAATTAAAAGACTACTTTTTTTTCTTTCCACCTCAATTGATTTTACCTGTTTTAATTATTACATTTTTGTTTTAAACTAGTATTATTAATTACTACTAATACTTTACCTTTTTGGAAAAAAAAAACAAGTGTCATTTTGTTTTCTCTTTATTTTATTTCGGGATTAGAGTTCTACATTCTATTTTCATCTTTCCTTTAGCATAATTTTACTCCAACTCAACTCTACCTTTATGCCAACACTTTCCTCCTAACTTACCCATTTTGTTGTCTTGTTTCTCTTTCCCTTTTCCAATTTTAGATTCCCCCTATTTTTTCTCTTTACCTGGTTAAAATTTCACCCCATTTATATATCTAATTTCAAATCCCCTACTACAAGTCCATACAAACCTCTCTCTTCTTATCTTCACTAGCCAAAAAGTTGTTTTTTCTCAATGTCTTTTTGTTGCTATTTGCCTGAAAAGTGATGATATAGATTTTTTGAAATTTTTTGTGTGATTGTTTTAGTTTATTCTACTTGTTTTGATTGTTCCTTGCTTTCTTTTTTACCTCTCTTTTGCATCACCTACCTCAATATCAGTTGCCATTTGCAGTTTGTATTAATCTCTAGGTACTGGTTGCTGGCCTTTATTGGGATTAGTGACTGTTCTATTGGAGTTGTCTCCTGACATCTATAGTTTGTTCCCCTTTTCTCTCTTATACGCTTTCTTTTCTCTCTGACTTTTATGTCTTCCTCTTTTCTTCTCTTTCTTCTCCTTTTTATTTTCTTATTTTATTTTATTTTATTTTTCTGTTCATTTATTTATTAACTTTTTTTCTTTTCTCGCTCTCCCAATTTGATTTGGGCATTTCTTTCTTTTCTTTTTTCCTCATTTTCCTCTTCTTCTTTCTCTATTTACCCCTAATTTGTCTTTCATTGGTGGTCACCTTATTTGCGATTATTAACATCATGAATACATTTCTACTCAGTGCCTTGTGTGCTGTACCTGGTCATGTTGTAGTTTGTGCCTTTCAAGCAACGTAGGAGAGAGAACTACATAACCAGACAACCGGAGAAGAAAGACCATGGGCAGAAAAAGAAACAGCCCACATAAGACAGAAAGGCAGGTTTCACCAGAAAAGGAAGTAAGCGAAATAGACACAGAAATAAGCCTGCCAGAGAGAGAGTTCAGAGAAATGATCAGAAGGTGGATGAAAAGAATGGAAGACAAAATCAACAATCTGAATAAGAGCCAAGAGGAAATGAAGAAGACCCAAGAGGAGATGAAGAGGCAGCAAGAAGAAATGCAGAAGAACCTATGAGGAGGTGCAGAATAATCAAGAAGAAATGAAAAATGACATCACTGCTATAAATAACTCAATAGAAAGCATCAAAAGTAGACTAGAAGAAGCAGAGGACCACATGAGTGAGCTAGAAGACACAGTAGGAAAAATACCCAAGTACAGCAGTTTCTAGAAAAAAAAGTTAAAAAGCAAGAGGAGACCCCAAGGGAACTTTGTGATAACATGAAACAAAACAACATCTGCATAATTGGGGTTCCAGAAAGAGTGGAAACTGAACAAGGATTAGAGAACCTGTTTGAAGAAATAATGACAGAAAATTTCCCCAATATAGGAAAGAAAAAACCCACACAAATCCAAGAAGCTCACAGAGTCACAAGCAAAATGAACCCCAACAAACCGACAACAAGGCACATTATAATTAAATTGGCAAACACCGAAGACAAAGTAAGAATCTTAAAACCAGCTAGAGAGAAACAGAAAGTTACCTACAAAGGAACGCCCATAAGACTAGCTACTGACTTCTCAACAGAAACTCATCAGGCCAAAGTCATGCAAAGGAAGGGTCTGAATCCAAGAATACTGTACCCTGCAAGACTCTCAATCAAAATTGAAGGTGAAATCAACGATGAGGAAGCCAAACATCTCACTAGTCCAATAACTATGGAAGAAATTGAAGCAGTCCTCAAAAAGCTTCCAGCAAATAAAAGCCCGGGACCAGATGGCTACACAGGAGAGTTTTACCAAACATTCAAGGAAGAATTAAAACCTATCCTCCTCAGACTATTCAAAAACATTCAAGAAGAAGGAACACTTCCAAACACCTTCTATGAAGCCAACATCACCCTAATACCAAAACCAGATAAAGACAACAAAATGAAAGAGAATTATAGGCCAATATCTCTCATGAACATAGATGCCAAAATCCTCAACAAAATTCTAGCAAATCTGATCCAGCAGTGCATCAGAAAGATCATACACCATGACCAAGCAGGATTCATCCCAGGAATGCAGGGATGGTACAATATCCGAAAATCAATAAATGTGATACATCACATAAACAAATTGAGGGATAAAAATCATATAGTCATATCAATTGATGCAGAAAAAGCTTTTGACAAAATCCAACACCCTTTCTTGATAAAAAACTCTCAGCAAAGTGGGAATAGAAGGAGCATACCTCAACATCATAAAAGCCATATATGATAAACCCACAGCTAACATCATACTCAATGGGCAACAACTAAAACCATTTCCCCTAAGAACAGGAACAAGACAGGGATGCCCACTCTCACCTCTCTTGTTCGACATAGTACAGGAAGTATTAGCCATTGCAATTAGACAAGAAGAAGAAATAAAAGGCATCCAAATTGGAAAAGAAGAAGTAAAGCTGTCCTTATTTGCAGATGACATGATACTGTACATAAAAAACCCGAAGGACTCCATCCCAAAACTAATTGACTTAATAAATGAATTTGGCAATGTAGCAGGTTACAAAGTTAATTGCAAGAAATCTGTGGCATTTCTGTACACTAATAGTGAAATTACAGAAAGAGAGACTCAAAAAGTAACCCATTTACCATCACACCAAAAAAATTAAGATACCTAGGAATAAACCTAACTAAAGAGGTAAAAGACCTTTATGCAGAAAACTACAGGACACTGAAAAAAGAGATAGAGGAAGATGTTAACAGATGGAAGAGAATACCATACTTATGGATTGGGAGAATCAACATCATTAAAATATCCATACTACCCAAAGCAATCTACAGATTCAATGCACTACCCATTAAAATACCAACGACATATTTCACAGACCTAGAAAGAATTCTTCATAGATTCATCTGGAATAAAAAAAGACCACGAATAGCTACAGCAATTCTGAGAAAGAAGAATAAATTAGGTGGGATCTCAATACCAGATTTCATGCTATACTACATGGCAACTGTTCTCAAAACAGCATGGTACTGGCACAAGAACAGACATATAGACCAATGGAATAGAATAGAGAACCCAGATATCCACCCAAAACACTATGCTCAATTAATATTTGACAAAGGAGGCATGGACATTCAATGGAGACAAGATAACCTCTTCAATAAATGGTGCTGGGAAAATTGGACAGATACATGCAAAAAATTGAAACTGAACCACCAACTTACACCAAATACAAAAATAAACCCAAAATGGATACAGGACTTAAACATTAGAAGGGAAACCATAAAAATACTAGAGCAATCCACAGGCAGCACAATCTCAGATGTATGCCAAAAGAACTTCTTCACTGATACTGCTCCAAAGGCAATGGAAGCTAAAGAAAAAATAAACAAATGGGACTACATGAAAATAAAAAGCTTTTGCACAGCAAAAGAAACCATCAACAAAACAAGAAAGATCACTGTATGGGAGAACATATTTGCAAATGTTATCACTGATAAAGGTTTAATCTCCAAAATCTACAGCCAACTTATACAACTTAATAAAAGGAAGATCAAGGATCCAATAAAAAAAATGGGCAACGGACCTAAATAGGACCTTTTCAAAAGACGACAGAAGGAAGGCCAAGAGACACACGAAAACATGTTCAAAGTCATTAATCATCCAAGAGCTGCAAATCAAAAGGACAATGCGATACCATCTTACACTGGTTAGAATGGCAATCATCAACAAATCAAGAAATGACAAGTGTTGGTGAGGATGCAGAGAAAAAGGAACCCTTGTGCACTGTTGGTGGGAATGCAGACTGGTGCAGCCACTGTGGAGAACAGTATGGAGTTTCCTCAAAAAACTAAAAATGGATCTCCCATTTGATCATGTAATCCCACTCTTAGGAATTTATCCTAAGAAATTACAAACACCAATCAGAAAGGATTTATGCACCCCTATGTTCATAGCAGCACAATTTACAATAGCTACAATTTGGAAACAGCCTAGGCGCCCATCAGCAGATGAGTGGATAAGAACTGTGGTACATCTACACAATGGAATTCTATGCTGCCATTAAAAAGAAGGAATTCTTACCATTTGCAGCAACCTGGTTGGAACTGGAGAGCCTTATGCTTAGTGAAATAAGCCAGTCAATGAAGGAGAAACATCACATGACCTCACTCATTTGTGGATAATAAAGAACATTATAAACTGATGAACAAAAGGATAGATACAGAGACAGTAAAGCTTCAAACAGACTGTAAAATTACAGCAGGAAGATTAAAGTTAGGTGAGGTAGATAAGAGATCAATCAAAGGACTTGTATGCATGTATATAAGCATAACCCATGAACATAGACACTGGGGAGTTGGGGTATGCCTGGGAGGGAGGGGGGGCAATGGGGAGATATGTATAAAAAATTAATAAAAATTAAAAACAAAAAACAAAACAAAGAGTTCCCAATGGCTAAAGCTGAAAAATATGCACTCACTAAAATTAGCTCTTTTCATTATCTAAATAACAAGTTATTTCTTTATCATTTTGGGAGCAACATTTTCAAAGTCTATATAATTCATTGTAGAGAGACCAAATTAATTTGCTAAAATTTATTTTTACATGTAAAATGTCACTTTTGAATATTTACAACTCTCACTAATAGATTTCTAGATAATCTCTGAACAGTTGCTATGACTTGCTTTGATTTTTACAAATGATTAAATTGCATATTTAGTTTAATATGATTGCTTATTCTAAAAGTAACGAGGTAGCTTTGGGCTATGATTATCTTGTGTCACAAATGATCAATTCTGTTATTTATGCGAAAATTTCTGTTTGAATGTTTATTTGATGTTGAGTAGATAACATGATTAAAAACTGAGTGAAATTTAAAGCAACCAAGCAGAAACCACTTATGTTACACTTGGATGGACTTGGTTGGACATCCTAAAATAGTCAATACTATCCCTAAGTGACAGTATGAAGGAGTAGCTGGTAAAAGGGGAGTGATGGGGTGATTCACTGGCCTTATGGGGACATTCATGCTCCCAAGCACAGAGTAGTCATTCCATTCTTTATTATAGACAATTATATTTTTAAAAATATTATATGTAGTGTTAAGCAATGCTCTTAAAATATACTCCCATCATCCTATGCAAAACCACACTGAACTTCCTAAATCTTTTTGTTTCAGAAATCATGGCAACATCACTGATGTTGATATGCATATCTCTGTGTCTACACAAAATATTTGACTAAAACAATCATAAACTCACTACTGTGAACAAGGAGGTTAATATATTTAATCCAAATGTTAAGCTAACACCAAGGTTCCTTGAATATTTGAATTAGAATGATGTCAGCCCCCCATCTCCTTCCTTTTTTTAGGGTAATGCTACTCCTTTAAAATTCAATTAAGGTTGTGTTCTCATTTGGTGTGTGTCTCTCTAGAGTTGAGAACAGAAAAATTATCTTTCAATGACCTTAGCTTTGAGAAATGCCCCAGAACTGTGGAGACCAAGTAATGAGATGCTGATATAGTCTAGTAGCTGAATCATTGTGGATGAAATTGCATAAGAGCAGTGTAGATCTCAACTATCTTTCAATTTTAATTAGAGAACCTACTGTTTGTGACACTGAGTCCTCCAAAGTACTTAATGATACCCAAGACTCTAAGTGGCCTTTAATTTGTGGGGTCTGAATAAAATGTTCCATTCTTGATTTATTGCATAAAATACCCTTTGTCATATCCATTGATTGATCTCATGGAAATTAGACTTGTCCCTTACTAAACTGAGATAGCAATGAGGTTGGAGATTCTAGGACCTGACATAATGCCTGGCATATACTAGGTGGTTAAGAAGTGTGTGTAGCCAAGACCGGTTTGGCTCAGTGGATAGAGCGTTGGTTTGCGGACTGAGAGGTTCCAGGTTCGATTCCAGTTGGGGGCATGTACCTTGCTTGAGGGCACATCTCCACTGTGGGGCATGCAGGAGGCGGCTGATCGATGTTTCTCTCTCATGGATGTTTCTGACTTTCTATCTCTCTCCCTTCTTCTCTGTAAAGAATCAATAAAATATATTAAAAAAAAAGATGTGTGTAGAAATTACATAATTTCTTCAGGCATTTTAGATTTAACATATAAAAGGCAGGATGTTTGCTAACTTCTCTTTGCTTAGTCTTTGAGTTACACTTCTTCCTGGTAAAGTCGAGAAAAGGCCGAGAATAAATGTATGGCATCTTTACCAGAACTATGATAAGTACATGAATCAATTTCTTATCTTCTGAGTTATATCAAAATATAAGCAAAAAAGATGAAACTAGGAGTAATGATATGTAGGCTACAAATATAAATGTTTTCCTAAACAACTGGGAGTATAGAAACAAGCATTTACTGTAAATCAATTCAACAATTATAAGTGATTCCAGTCTGGATAACATAGCATCACCAAATCTGTCCCAAGAGGCCTAGCATTTTTTACTTAATTTTTCTTCACAGAAAGGATGGTTTTGCTGCTGTAAGGGTTGATCGGGTAAGAAATCTTATATATTTACCTTCACAATCAGAGTTTCCGTCACACATACTTCCTGGGAAATAGTAAGCCATACTAAACACAATCTGGCCCTGGATTTTATAGATAGTGAAAAGTTTCCCATCCCTCACAGACATACAAGTTTATGTAACATTTCCCAGTATCATCTCACATCTGGACTGTTTTTTAAGCTTCCTGAATATGCCTGACCCTTCTCTGATTCATTTTTGCCCATGGCTATGAAAACTTACTTCTAAAAACACAGCTTTCACAAAAGTTGGTCCTGCTTTAAACACACACACACATACACACACACAATTCAGTCATCATCTACTGCCTAAAGAGCTGCTCAGCCTGACACTGATGACCTAAAACAAACTTGGGTTATGCAGATCTTGGTTAAATTCTCTCTCTGCATTTATTAGATGGTCTGGAGTAAGTGAAGTCACTTCCCCAGAAGTAACTGAAGTCCTCACCAATAAACTGAAAAATAATTAATTCCCACCTCTCAGGATTATTAAAAAAAATTCACCAGGTAATAATTTTATAAGTTTATCCAGATGTATTCAAGTCATGGTTCAGTATCTGGCACATAATATAACTCCCATTAAACTATAATAATTTATATTTAAAAGTTAATACTATTATTCTACAGCTCACTCAAACACTTGTTTTTTAACCTATCACTTACTGTTACCTTATATGAATATATTTGGTTTTCTGATCTATTTATTGTCCATGTTACTTTCTTAAGTATTTATTTCATTCATACTATTACTTCCTGATCATAGGCAAGTACGTATCAATATTCCCCCCTGAGCCAAGACATAATGATATTTGGTAGCATTAACCTAATTTAAATATTCTCTCTCTCCTTCCCTCTTTCACATCACAAGCTTCTATGTCACAAGGATCTATCTGAATGGCCTTTTACATAACAACTGTTTACCTCACTTGAGTATTCTCAGAAGCTACTTTCCACTTCCTCCAAAGCTCTCTGGCCCTTTACTAACAATAAAATAAACAGAGCAGACCCCATGGCTTCAGATATTTAGTCTTTGACTCTCTGCAAAGCGTGTGTAATATATGCTCTTACATTAATACATATATAAGAGCATCCTATCTAATAAAAGAGTAATATGCAAATTGACCCAACCAAGATGGCTATGGCCACAGAGAAGCAGGAGGGAGGCTTGGGCTGCCCTTGGTGATGGAGAAAGCCAAGCTTTTCACAAACCCTGGGGTCTCAGATTGGAGAGGGGAGCAGGGTGGGCTGAAGGACACATTCTCCCCCTCCCCCTGTGCACAAATTTCATGCACTGGGCCTCTGGTATATATATTTTCCCACAGAGATTCTTGCAGATCACTTTTAATATCTGGAGTAAATATGTTTAAAATTAAATATTTTTATATCTTTTCAATTCAGATGATATTGTCAATTACATAACAATTTGAATTTTCCATTAATAATGTGATAAAATGCTCATACAAATATTAGGCTCTATGGGAAATATACCATTTGATCAGGAGAGAGTCTCTGTGTTGTCAGTTGCTTTTAATGTTAATTACTATGAAGATAGAGTAATAAGTGTCTGTCTAATATCCAGTTATTTGACATGTTGCATTATATTTATCTTCATATTTATTTTTACCTCTGACAATATGTCCCTCAAATGCAATTAAATGCTGCCTTTTCTCCCCTTTTAAAAATAAATAGACATCTTTTATTCAGTTCCTTTAATTGACATAAAATAGACATTCAATAAATACTTATTGTTAAAGGTTTTGAACTGTTCTTTCAGTTTATCACCTGAATATAGTGATAGACTCTTAGGGTTATATAGCTGTTTCCTCTACCATCGATGGGCTAATAACTGCAGTTTAGTCAAAGTGCCATGGCTTGCAGAACCAGAAGGCACTAGCTTCAAATGCTTCACTATTTAGTATGGAGTGAACCTAAGCACACGGCTCATCCTTTCTCAGTCTGTTTCTTCATTTGCTAAAATATATCTTAGGATTTTGTAATGGCCCTAGTTCTTTCTCTAAGGATTATTCCTCCCTAAGATCACTTCTTTTAAAGATTAAGTGCTCAATAAAATTATAAGGGAACATGAAGGGAAATGACTGATAAGAAACATCTGATTTTGTAAATAAAGAGTCAAAGCCCTACAAAAATTTCTCATTACTTCCTTTAATAGGAACTGCTTTCTAATCTGAAGAGGGGATTTAGGAAGTATTCAAAAGAACCAAAAAACAATGAGTGTTTCCTCTAGACACGGTATAGGCTACTGAAGAGAGACATTTGAAATTTTACATCCATAGCTTGGAATTTATTAGAATCAAAGCAGATGTAGCATCATTATACTTTGATAACCTATGCATAATTTAGAAGAATGTGAAGAGTTCTTTTTATGACAGTGATGATGCCAAATGCTTCAGATGCTAAGAGAGCAGTATTGGAGAAATTAGAAGCAATGTTATTGGGAGATCATATAAAAATGTAAAACTGTGAGTGTTTGTGTTTTCATTTCCAGCAGCAGGATATGATGCCACAGGGGAAAGGAATCTGGCCTATAGTGAGGTAAAAGAAGAAAACTAATCATTGATTTGTAGTCATATTGATGAAATAAAAATAGTGGAACTAAAAATATATAAAAGGCCAATGATGTTCATAAAAGGAGGCACTGTTCATAATTTCAACAGCATGTGATCTTTTTTAGCCAGCTCTGTGGTCCTTTCTAGTTTCCTACACATTGCATTTCTCTGGTTGCCAGCCTTTGCCTTCATATTTCTAGTCACTACACACCTGTCTTTTAAATTTCTCTCTGGACAGAGATATCAGCACATCTGCAAGTTAGCCCATTACTATGAAAATACTGCTTGCTTTAGAATGTGCATGATATCACCCATATGCGGAACCTAAAAAAGTCAAACTCATATAAGCAAAGAGTGGAATGATGGTTGTCAGGGGGTAGAGGATGGGAGAAATAGAGAGATGTTTGTTAAAGGGTATAGTGTTCTAGTTATGAAGGATGAGTACATTCTAGAGAATAATGTACAGCAGATGAACTATAGTTAATAATACTACATTGCGTACTTGAAATTCACCAAAAGAGCAGATCTCAAGTGTTCTCACCACACACAAAATTATGGGAACTATGTAAGGTGATGAATATGTTAATAAACTTGATTATAATAATCATTTATAGATATATATGGATATAAATACTACATTGTATACCTTAAATATATACAATTTTTGTCTGTCAATTATACCTCAATAAAACTGAAGGAAAAATAAAAAAAATATGCTACCTTCCCAGGGCTTCTAGCCAGGCCCATCTCAGAGTTGGCCCAATTTAACTTTGGGTGATGATTCCATTCTGCTTCTGCCTCAGTGATCTTCTTTTTGAGGAACTCCTATAATTCTGACAATCTCACTTTCCTCTGTCTGTCCCTGCATTTTCATTGACCCTTCCATTGACACCCAGAGCATACTGATGGTGTCATTTTGTTAATACCCAATGAGCCTAAACTTAGGCTGAGCACTTATGGTAAAATCTATAATACATGTTGGCTTGCAGGTATTTTTATAAATATTAATATGTTAAGTGGTCTGATAAAAAATAAAACTAGATAATTTCATACTGTTAGGGGTTTACAATTTTGTAGGTGTGAAATGGAAAGTATATGTCACTTACTTTTGTAGGCTTATCTGAGAGACAAAGGAACAGATTTGGGTAAATGCTTTACTCTGGGAAGTGGAAAAAATATTTTAAAGACATGTCCTCTAGGATTTGTCTCATTAGTACAAGAAGAACCATTATCTAATTTATTGGACAATTTCTATATACCAACCACTCTGTTATGCACGTTTTATTCTCAGTATGAGAAAGATAACATTATGTCCTCTAGCACTGGGATGATGACTGATCCCACATAGCTGGTGAGAAGCAGGCCAGGAATCCCAGGATTCTAAGCTCACAGTGTTTGCCACAATTCTGAATTCCACTGGCTGTGGATTCACAAGGCTCTTTCTGCTCAAGGATGAGGAAGAGTTTACCAGATAGAGAAAAAAAGAGAAGATCTCAGGTAGCTCTGATTAAGGAGGCATCAGGCATGTTCTGGAAAGAGCAGCAAGATCTGGAGAATATACAGCATATTCAGGAGTGCTTGCAGTGGAGCTTGAATGGTGAACACACTCTGCCTGATGGGCATTTGTTGTAGCTTCCTCCCTTTCATCTTTCTATTTCCCAGCCATGATGTTTGGATGAGAATAGTCTCCCAGGTGCAGTTAGGGGAGTGGATCCTAATTTGACTCTACTGATAAACTTACCCAAGTTCCCCAGGTAGAGTAGGCATGTGATGTGACTAAAGGTAATCAACTCAGTGAGACTCAAATCTGGGACTTATGCATGAACTAAAGGCAAACAAGCTTCTATTTCTTATTGAATATGGTTGACAATAATTTTCGGATTATGCTGAAAAAGGTGTCAATGAGACAGCTGTCCTGAGAATGGAGGGAGAAAATGGGCACTGATGTGTTTTCTAGGTCTTTGATAAAACTTTACCTCTCATCTCTTGGAACCAGTGCATTTCTTTAACTGTCTAAATTCTGAGTTGGGTTCTCTTGCAATTAAAAGCCTATCAATAAATCATGTTTTAGTCAGATGCACCTTCATAGAAATGGAAGCAAAGAGTTTTCAATAAAAAAAAATATATGACAAATACATGGTAGAAAGCAAAGAATGAGAGCAGCTCTTTTAAAATAGCTGTTGACAAGTGGGGAAACTAATATTTATTAACAAACTTTTGAGTTCCAGACTGTGTCAGTTATTGGCATGTGCATCTGAACCTTCCAAGTCTTTGAAATAGCAGTACAATACCAATTTTATGGGTGAGGCTCTGAGAGGTTAGGCAAATTGCCTAAGGACACACAGCTAACAATGATGGAGCCATGAGTAAAACAAATGTTTGTTTCCTTTTTTCTGACTAGAAAACCAGTATGTGCTTTGCAAATAAAAATCCTGAATATGTAACTGTCAACTAGAGTGACAAGGAGTATAATAAGAGCAATGTAAAACTATAAGGCAGAATAATGTAATTATATTGTCAGAGACTCAGACCACTGTAAGTCTCCACTCTAAATAGCACAGAAAATTCATCCCAATTGAGAAGTTAGATTGAAGGATGCTGATGTTCTCCCTAATATAGAAATGACAAGAGATCATGGACCAATCAGAAAAGTGCACCTGGGGACCTGAAGTTGATGGCTTTGTTAGTGGGCTAACACTCAGTTGCATATGAACACCCTCTTAATTTCCTGGGATTATCATCTCGCCCAGGGAAGCATTGACCAGATGATTCGGGCATCTGTGTGACTCCTTTTGCAAGATTCAGTAGAGAATTTATATCCTACTAAGAAATGGATATCTGGAAAATTAAATCATTGATATTCATAACACATAAAGTCATGAGTCCCTTAAATATGTTCTAACTAGGGTTAATACTAAGCAAAATTGTCAAAGTGATCCAGTAAACACTCATATTAATATGCCGTGCATAAGGTTTAGCTACTGTGCTACTCTTCCTAAGGATAGTAATTTTTGACAAGGAGCAAAACCATTACCTAGGGATCTCAAACAACTGTCACGTTGCTAAGAATGAAATACAAATGAGTGAAACAGACTTGATGGAGAGGGGCCAAGTAGAGAGAAGCCAATCTGAACAGAAGAGCCAGCTTAATGTAACCACTTAAAGACCTAAGTGTGCTTTTTGAAAGAGCCTCTGATCTTTCAAGAGAATCCAGAAAACTATGGTTTTAGACAAATGCTACCAGCTAAGGCATTAAACAATCTGTAGACTCTTCTGATAAGCAGCTTTCTGGGACTATTAATAAAGGTGGGGTTTTTTTTTTAAACATCATCAGCTTTTCATCTTTTGCCTGGTAATAAATCTGGCCATGCCACAAGCCTTTTTCTCATTATAGCCAAGGAAGGAGAATAAAAGACGGGAAGCCACCTTTATCAGATAGTCAGAAAAGCCACACACTGGAAAGGGAGTTTTGAAGACTAAAGGGCTTAGGCACCCATGGTGAAAGGCAATAAAACCATAATGGCAACAGTACTTACAATATAACGTTTAGAAATAAAGTAGGTGCTATAAATTGACACAGAATGATTAGTGCCATATTTTAAAGTAGTTTTTTTAAGCTGAATAGAAAAAAAATCAACAAAAAATAACATCCCACAACTTTTTAATCTGAAAAACAAATGCTTTCAATATATATATTGTTGGTCTCATCTGTCAAGGACTGTTTTTACCTATTCTATTGCCAGCTATTTTTAATATTTTAAGGAAGATTACTCTATTGATCATGGAATGAAAAACTGTTTTTTGGGTTTTTTTGACATTTTCTTAGCCCTGATCATTATCAAATAATTACAGGATTATTTCCCATTTGTATTTGAAAGGCATTTTTCAGGTCTATATGCCCATTTAAACTAGTTTTGTGTGTCAATGGATTCTTGTGAGGTAATAAAAGTCTTTTAATTACATTTGAATTGCCAGGCTTTGTATATAAGGTGCACATTTTCACAATGAAAGGAAAAGCAATCAGCAATTTTTAATAAGGAAACCTTTAGCTCTGACTTAGCTGTCACTGCATATCTTACCAAAATGGGTTGGGGATTATATGTACTGTGCTGAGCAGAGGGTAAATACATTTCTCTATTCCTTCATAGGAATGAATTTTCTGGTGGAAGAAGAAGTTGTGTGAAGTGAGAATGATAGTGTTGCATTTCAACTGCAACGCTGATAGCTGGCATGGCAACAGAGCACTTTCTCATCTCAGCAGAATCCAGAAGAGATGCCGTGCAGCCTAGATCTCCTGCAAAGGAAAGCTCTGCAAAAAAGAGGAAGTTGAGAGTTCACCATAGCCAATAAGCATTAGAGCCTGGAAGATATAAGGCCTCTACATGTCAATAGGTCAGTGCTCTCACCATTGGACTTCTGGACTACTCAGAAAGTAGATGGAATTTTGAGTAATCAAGAATATCCTTCCAGGAAAAAGTTGACAATGGAAAGTTTGAGAATCCCACATTCCACTGGATGGTGAGAAAGGAAACATCTTCCTACTTGCAAAGGGCTGGTAAATGGCAGAAATACTCCGGTGTGACTTCCAGGTATAAATTTATGGGTACTGTTTAAGCATATACTATCTAATAAAAGAGTAATATGCAAATTAACCATCACCCCACTACACCCACAAGCCATGTCCACAAGCCAGTTAGGAGTAAATATGCAAATTAACCCAACCAATTTGGCTGCAGCTATGGAGTGAGAAGGAGGCTCGGGTTTCCCCAGCAATGGAGGAAACCAAGCTTTTCACACACCCTAGCTGACCCAGGCCTCCACTCAAGGCTACAAAGTTTCAATTATAGAAAATAAATAAATCACAACAAAAATGGTGGCAGCCACGGAGCTAGAGAGAGCAGGAGGCTTGAGTTGCCCCTGGCGATGGAGGAAGCCAATCTTTCCATACAACCTGGCTGGCCATGGACTACACTCAAGGCTACAATGTTTCAATTGTAGAAGATAAATAAATCCCAGGTAGCAGGGACTCCACTTGGGTTGCCAGAAGGCATGGCCAGCCTGCAAATCACCATAGGCCCCTCACCCAGGCCACCCCATGCCCCAAGGGAACCCCCACCCTGTTCTGGGACACCCTGCAGGGCAAACCAAATGGCCCCCACCTGTGCACCAGGCCTCTATTCTATCTAATAAAAAAATAATATGCAAATTGACCATCACCACAACACACAAGATGGCTGCTCCCATGTGGACACAAGATGGCTGCCATAAGATGGCCAGCAGGGGAGGGCAGTTAAGGACGACCAGGCTGCAAGGGAGGGCAGTTAGGGGCAAACAGGCTGGCAGAGGAGAAGTTAGGAATCAATCAGGCTTGCAGGGGAGTGGTTTGGGGGTGATCAGGCTGGCAGGCAGAAGCTGTTAGGGACAATCAGGCAGGCAGGCAAGCAGTTGGGAGCCAGCAGTCCTGGATTGTGAGAGGAATGTCTGACTGCCCATTTAGATCCGCTTCTATTGGGCCTAAACGTGCAGTAGGATATCCCTCAGAGGGTTCCAGATTGGAGAGGGTGGAGGCTTGGCTAAGGGACACATACCCCTGTGCATGAATTTCATATTCTAGGCCTCTAGTGATAGATATTTATACAACTGTAAGAGAAAAGGCAGAACAAAATATGTTCGTATACTCTGAGATATAATATAAGGCATAGTACAGTGGTACCTCGAGATACGAGTGCCCTAACATACGAGATTTTTGAGATACGAGCCATCGAGGAGCGATTTTTGCTTTGAAATACGAGCAACATTTGAGATACAAGTAATCGCGTGGATTGGCCGCTGCACATGACCCACCAGTTTACTGCGACTCGAGCGTCTCTTAGTTTCCCACGCCTCAAGGTTATGGAATGAATTAAACTCGTATCTCGAGGTACCACTGTATTTGTATATGCTTTCTCTACCATTTACAACCATAATTCCAACCTTTTTTCTTGGTCTCCTTCCCTAACTTTAAGGTCTGGTCAAGGGAAAAATACCAGCTATAGCCAATAGACTGGATTTAGGACACCACCTCCTAACAGGCATGGGACATGTAGAATCCCAGGTTTCTTTCAGTTATAAAGGTACCAGGGAACGAGGTGGCTTGAAGATTATCTGGACATCCAAGAAAACATCTGGCCCAATATGAACTGTGTTTATTAACGATCATGCTACTTTCTAAGCTCCACTGGTAATTGCATTAAGGTTGCTAAATATTCTTGCCCTGCCTGGCTGACTCCAAAGCTTGGTGGAGATTGAGTCATGATGGGGGAGTTCAGGGATTTTTGATTTGAATGTTAAGTAAAGCAAATCCCAACAAAGTCATGGAAATATTTATAGAATTAGATTCACAGAATAGAAAGCAATTTCAATGAAGTATCTGGTATAGCTCTTTCCTCTAAGTAAATGTCTCTACCATCCAGGACTATTAAAAGGTACTTACCTAAACACAGATGGAGGACTTGACATGTCTTTACTATCCCTCTCACAAGGTTAAGGAGAGGGAAGAAACAGAAAAGTAGATTTTTCTTTTTAAATATTATCACTTAACTTTATTACTTTCCTATAAACATCTCTTTAACTGCATCTCAAAAACTGACATGTCTTTTTATATCATTCAGTTTTAAGTATTTTCTAATTTCCCTTGTGATTTTTTTCTTTGATCCATGAGTTATTTAGAAGTGTGATGCTCAATTTTTAAATATTAGGGACTTTTGATACACTGCATTGTCACTGAATTCTAATTTAATTATCTTGCTGTTAGAGATTGTGTTCTGTAGGATTTTTCATTTGTATTTTGTAATTTACTTGATAGCCTATTTTTGATGAAAATTCCATTTATACTTGAAAAGACTTTATCCAGCAGCTTTATGTAGTGACATGTAAATGTAATTAGGTGGGGTCAAAATGAGGTTTAATGTTTTTCACAATTCTATACTCTTATTTACTTTTTGTCTAGTTTTCTTTTAAATGTTGATCTAGAATGTTAAAATCTCCAACTATATTTCTGGATTTATCTTTTTCTCCTTTTAGTTTTGTCAGTTTCTGTTTCATACATCTTGAAGCTCTATTATTAGGCTTATCTACATTTGTGATCTTTAAGTCTTCCTTTTAAATTGAACTGTTTTCATAATTATCTTTTATTATTATTTGTTATAATGCCCCTTGTCTTGAAATCTATATTATTTGGAAATAATATAATCACTACAGTTTTATTGTGCTATTTGTATGATATATCTTTTATAAAATAATTTTACTTCAAACTATGTATATCTTCAGATTCAAAGTCTTTTGGTATTAATAAGTATTCATATATTTTTATTATCCAATGTTAAATACGTTTGCTTTAGATAAAATTATTGGTATTAATTGAGATAGAGGAAATTTTGTCATTTTCTATCCATGTCACCTGTTTGTTGTTTCTAATTTATTTCTATTCTGCCTTTCTTGGGTTGACTGTTTTATTTGACTTTCAATTTTTATTTACCTATTGACATTTTAGTTATTTTTTAGCTTTTTTCTGGCTGTTCTAGGGATTACAATATGCATGCTTGGTTGATTTCATTCTGTGTAGAATTCACATTTTACTGTGTCACATAAAAGACAAAAATGTATTTCTATTAAACCACTCCACCACATAGGTTGTTCTATTGTTGTAACATATCAGTTTCTTATAGACTATAAACTCTACAATATCAAGTTACAATATTTGCTTTTTAAAATTTATTTAGTTTTATATACCAGTTCTTGTGCCAATACCAATGGAATAGAATAGAGTACAGAAATAAACCCACACCTTTATAGATAATTAATATTTGACAAAGTAGGCAATAACAGACAATGGGATAAAGACATTCTCTTCAATATTGGTATTAGCAAAATTGTACAGATACATGCAAAAAATAAAACTAGACCACCTTTTACACAACACACAAGAATAAACTCACAATAAGTTACAGACTTAAATATAAGCAATAAAACCATAAAAATCCTAGCAGAAATCATAGGCAGTAAAATCTTGGATATTTTTAATACCCATATTTGTGTTGATATATCTCTCTGGGTATGGGGAAACAGAAAAAAATAAACAAATGCATAAAGCTAAAATGCTTCTGAACAGCAAAAGAAACCATCAACAAAATGAAAAGGCCATCCACTGAATGGAAAAACACATATACCAACGATATACCTGATAAGGGTTAATTTCAAAAATATATAAATAACTTATACAACTCAACATCCAGAAGACAAATAACCCAACTAAAAAATGGGAAAGGAATAGATACTTCTCCAAAGAGGACATATAGATGGCCAAAAGATATATGAAGAAGGACTCAAAGTCACTAATCATTAGAAAGATGCAGATTAAAACCACAATGAGACATCACCTCAAATCTGCCAGAATTAATACATTAATAAATCAATAAACAACAAGTGCTGGGGAGAATATGGAATAAAGAGAACCCTAGTGCACTATTGGTGGGAATGCTAACTGGTACAGTCACTTTGGAAAACAGTATGGAGTTTCCTCAAAAAACTTAAAATGGAACTGCCAATTGACCCAGGGATACCACTTCTGGGAACATATTTGAAGAAACCCAAAACACTAATTCAAAATAATATATGCTTCCCCATATCCACTACAACATTATTTATAATAGACAAGATCTGGAAATAGCCCAAGTGTCCATCAGGAGATGAGTAGATGAAAAAGCAAGTGGTACATTTACACATGGAAAAGTACTTGATTGTAAAAAAAAGAGAAAACCTTACCTTTTTCTACAGCAGGGATGAACCTGGATACTATCATGGTAAGTGAAACAAGCCAGACAGATTAAGACAAATACCATGTGATCTCACTTATATGTTGAATCTAATGAATAAAATAATTTAACAAACAAAATAGAACAGAAGAACAGATACATGGAACAACTGACAGCTGTTAGAAATGAGTGGACATTGGTAGTGAGTGAAAAGGGTAAAGGACTAAGCCAAAAAAACCCATGCATGTATACAGGGTGTCCCCTAAAAATCTATACACACTTTAACAGCTGATAGCTTCATTTTGAAAATTAAATGCATTTTCATAAACACTGCCTTTATAATTATTCAAAATGTATGCATACATATATATACACAGACCCAGAAAACAGAATAGTGATAGCCAGAGAAAAAAGGGGTGTGGAGATATGTGGAAGTGTGCAATTGGGGGGAGGGGGAAGCAAATGGAGATGGAGTAACTTTGCTTTGGGTGATGGGTACATGATGCAATATAGAGATCATATTTTATTTGAAACCTGTATGATTTTATGAACCAATGTCTGCCCAATAAATTCAATTACAAATAAATTTTTAAAATGTATTTAATTTTCAAAGAAATTAGAAGAAGAAAATTGTATATCCTTTTACTTTTAACAATGTATTTATCATTTCTAGTACTTTTCATTTCTTCTAAGCTTGCATCCATTATAGTTATTTTCCAGTTCAACCATTTTAGCATTTCTTGTATTGCAGGTGTGCTGGCAACAGGTTAACTCAATTGTCATCTATATAAAATGTCTTTATTTTGTCTTTCTTTTTGAAGGATATTTTTGCTGAATAAAGAACTCATGGCTGAATCTTTCTTCTTGACTTTCTGACCTCAAATTGGGAGTTACTTGTTTAGATGAGACTTTCCTGACCACCCAATCTAAATTAAACTTAACCAACACTAATTTATTTCAAATTACTTTGTATATTTTTTCTTCACATTAAATATCAGCATCTGAAATTATCTATTTTATTTAACATTTTATTGTATTTTCTTGGCAACTAAATTTAAGCTCTATGAAAGTAAAGACACTGCTGTACATTTTTCTCTTCCCTCATATGCCTAGTTCTTAGCATAATATCTGATGCAGAGACGACACTCAATATATACTTGAAAAAATTAGTGTGGAAATCACAGGCAATGGTTGAAAATGGACAGGGGCATGAGATGAACAGCTTGTAAAATCACATATTGAACAGCTTGTAAAATCACATATTGAACAGACTTGAACTTTCTTTCAACTATCAGCATATTTTTGGTACCTGTGCCCAGGAGCCTTTTTGATGCAGTGTCCATCTGTCTTATTTTCCCAGACTTTAACATCTGATTGTATTTATGCAAGGGTGAAGATTATTTATAAGCCTGGTGCTAATGCAAACTCTTCTTCAGTGGGTCTCCATGCTCTCTTTTAGACAGGAGAAATACTTTGCCTCCATTCAACTCAAAAGCTGAGTTTTCCTACTGCAAACAGACATCTGCAGAAACAGAAAATTATGTGGCAAGAGAGCCAGTGGGAATTTATAAATAACATTGATCCAACTGAAAGATGACCTGATCTGAAATGCATGCCAATCAACTTTGGCAGGCTGAAAAGGCATGACTATGACTGAGAATTCAGGTCAATATCTAACATTGATTGTTTACTCTATGATCAGAAACGTGGTACAAATGGAATCTGAGTAATTTCTTTATTTCCCATCAATAGAGGCAAAACCCAAGAATTTTTGAACACCTCCTGCTCTCATGAAGGTGACTGTCTCATTGTGCAGATAAAAGACATATGAGTATAGAAGAGTAAATAAAAGGAAAGAGTATTTGGTTAAATAATAACATGTAAATTTTGGGCACCATACATAAACATTAAATATCTCTCTTCCTCACTTGGGCTATTTTGATTTTTGACTCTAATTCTTTCAACATGCTATGTTAACAATGATGTATAGAGGGTTAGATATTTTTTAAGTAAAGCAGCTCTTCTATAATAACAAATGCATGGAGGTACAAGGCCAATTCAATCAATCCGGTATGTTTGATAACTATGGTTTTGGCACAGTAGACTGACATTAGTTGAGAAGGAAAGAAAACTCCAATGAACTTGGATCTGTGCTTTCATTTCTGAAGGTGAAAAGCCCAAACATCATGCCTAGAATTCCTCTCTGATTTTAAAGCCCAGGCTATTTCCATTTTATTTTATTATATTTTATTTTATTTTATTATTTATTTTATTTTATTTTATTTTTGCCTCTGGATGGGGTACTCTATTTCTAGAACAACTTCAATCATGTGGCTCCCAGTTTTCCGCAACTGTAATTATATTCCCTCTGCACATTCTAGGGATAGTGTAGAGAGTGGTAACCAATTCCTTATATCAAACAGCAAATACAAATAACCTATATGCTAAGTAGAAAAAGAAAAAAAATCACTCTCTCCTCCTAGGCACATTTCCCGGCAGGTGAGCCTATAATTATATCCTCTATTTTTTTAAGCACTATACATGGGCCCACTTTCTGTATAAACAAACATACATATACCACTATTCCTACCAGAAACACACATGGCTTTTATTTTTAATGGTTATGTTTTCACAATTTTCTCAGTAGGCATTCAATTAGTATAAGGGAAACTTAAGGACATGATTAAGTCTTTCTTTTTCTCTAGCAATGACTGGTTATAGGAGCTATCTGTTTTTATTTTGATTAGTGTGGCATATATTATACTTAGTAGGAGATTGTTTCATCTCCATAAGTGGTTCAATGCTATTGAAAATTTAAATATACTTGCAGTGACCCTGCTCTCTGTGTTAAATTTTTCCTTTTGGAGCTGGGAAGAATTCTTTCACAGACAACTGAACTATGTAGGTTAAACTTGCAAGCTGCTCTTCTCTCTTGGTATCTGATTTCTTTACACAGTTAATATCTTAATAAATAAAGAAAAAATAAAAGTAAAATAAAATTAGTATGTCTCATCAAATGGTCTATGCAGCAATTTTCCCAACTCATTACGAAATTTTTCTTTAACAATCCTTTCAGGACTGGTTGCACAACTAAAAACTAGTGTGCAAGCCTCAGAGTTTTTTCATAGATCCCATCTGTACAAAAGGTAATGAAATTGCCTTCCCCTCTTTACTAACATCCTTTCTTCTATCTCAACAGTGCTCAATGCAGTTAAATAGAAGGTGCAGTCACAGTAACAGATAATTATCAGAAGAATTTCTGAATATTAAATAGCTTTAAAAATGCATTTGTTCCTTTTTTTTACAAAAGAAACAACACACACACACACACACACACACACACACACACACAAAACAAAAACAACGAACAACCAACCAACTAAACAAAACAAAAAAAACTGCACTGCTCTAGCTCCAAGTTTCCTTTTATTATTTTTTAAAAATAGATTTATTGGAAATATCTAAAAAATATTTTTATAACTGCATTTTTTATAGTATGAACATATTATATTTTGTTCCCCTATAATGAACATTCAACTTATTTTGCCAATCTAAAAAAATACATGTTGTAATCAACATATTGATAAGCACATCTTTAAGAACTTAAAATAAATTCTCAAAATTAAAAATTCCCACATCAGAATATATGTACATCAAATTATAGATAAGGCCAAATATCCCGAAATTCTGTAAAAGTTCATGCTCCCAAAAGCAATTTCTGAGCATCTATTTCCATAAATCATTGTCAGCAAGGGACTTAATGTTCTCCTTAACTTTTGCCTATCTGATAAATGAAAAATGATACCCACTTGTAACAATTTGCATTTCCCTGATTTCTAGTGAGGTTGACCATCTGTTCATGCATTTATTGGCCAATTGGATTTCCTCTACTACAAAAGGCCTATTTATATCCTTTATTCACTTTTTTCTATTGGCCTGTTTACTTTACATTCTTCTTTATTGATTTGTAGCAGCATTTTTAGATATATTAAACCTTGGTTTGACTATACTAAATATACTATCCTAATTTAACTTTCAAAGCTCTAGTTTTTCATGTTCGTTATGCACAGATACTTACATCTTTATGCAGGAAAGGTCATATCTATGACTAACTGTTTTTCTGTACATTCTCTCTTACTGATCTCATCTAGTTTAATGGCTCTAAATATCGTCTTTATATACTAGTATATGTTTCCCAAATGTGTGTTTCCAGCCATGACATTTTCCTTGAGTTCTAGACCAAAATGTGTAACTATTTACCAAACATTTTTCACTTGGAGATCAAATATGCATTTCAAACTTCATATGTTCAGAAGAGAATTCTGCAATCTGTGCCATGCACCCCTGCCAGTCCTTTCCCACCTCAGTCAATAGCAAGCACACTCATTCATTCAATTGCTCAAGCCAAATTGTTAGGCATTATTCTTCTTTCCTCCTTTTTCTTAATACTGTACCTCTCATTAAATCTTTAGCCAGTTCTGGTACTCTAACTCTAAAACATGGTTTGTATCTCTCTGCTTTGCTCAACATCTGTTGTTACTGTTCTAGTCCAAGGCACCAGCAGCTGTTACCTGACTTAGTGGGATATCCAAACTGGCTTCTCTTCTAATTTTGTCCCATACTACTCATTCAACAAACTTCAGAGAAAATTAAAATATTTTCACAGTAAAATCATAACAATTTATTTTGGTTTTAACACTCTCCGATAGTTCCCCATTGCACTTAAAGTAAAATTCAAACCTTTTACTGACTAAAAGATGTGGCCCTTGACTACTTCTTCCTTCTCTTCTTTCCTAATCTCTTCACTCATTAAATTCTTGCTCACCACATTGAATGGCTTTCAATTCTATAATATGTCACAATTTGCATTTGCAGAAATGTTTGTCTTGCTATTTCCTTTGTGGAATGTCCTTTTCTAGACATTTCTATAATTTTCTTTTTATCATTTGTAGCTCATCTCAAATGCCATCTCCACAGACAGGCTCCTGTGGCCATAGTATCCAGAGTAAGCATTACATCCCCTGCTTATTCTGTAACATTAAAACATTATTTTCCTTTCAAAGGGTATCACTCACTAAAATTATCCTGTTATTTGCATAGCCTTTGTTACTAGGCTGTGTGCTCTGCATGGAAAGCTGGGGATGTGTCTGTCTTATTAGAGAATCACTAGCATTTTTTAATAGAGCCAGGTACAGAGTAGATGTTCAATAAATCTTTGTTGAATGAGTTAATGTTTATATTATCTTTTATGCCTTCTGAATATTTATCTTTTAAGAAGCATCCCTTAATCTATGTGTTTTAGTATTTTTATTTATATTCAGTTACTTATTTTTACATTTCCATCCAATCATCTACAGTTCACTTTCATAAATGGAGCAAAGTGTAAGTCTACATTTTCCCATGTATATAACCAATTATGCCAACACCATCATTATATAAATCATTTTAATAAGGATCTATTTTTAAATATATATTTTCTTGATTTATTTGTCTTTTCTGTGCAAATAACATTTTATTTTAGGATAGTTAGAGTATGATTTCTTATCTGGTAAGGGAAAGCTTTCTTCACTTATTGTGATTTAAACTTATTTTAAAATATATTTTAAAAAATTTTAAGCTAGAAATATTATTACCAATGATTATCAAAAAGTGTTGGAATTCCTTAAATAATCATGACTATGCTATTTTGATATCTTTTATAATGCAGCATGTTTTAAAATTTCCTAATTTAAAAAAGTCCTGTCAAATGGACATCAGAAGCATGTCCAATTCATGTTCTCCTGGCTGAAAATACATTCCCTATTCATTATTTTGAAAACTGTTAATTTTTTTAAAATCCTTATTTTTGAAAGGGTTACATATGTCCTCTTTTTTTCTCCATTGACACTTTATAGCCTGTCCTTGCCAAAGGCCTTCACCATCCTATTGTCTGTATTCATGGGTCATACGTATAAGCATACATGCTTCTATTGAGAACTGAAAAACAATTACATACTTTTAGGTCAGTATTTCCTGCATTGTTTCTATCCCATTTTGTTTTTGTTTTTTAGGTAATGATTATATTATATCAGAATTAAATGACTCATGTGAACATAGGTTCACCTATCATGGGGGTTGTTTCTTTTCTGGTAAAAGAAAAAGAAGAGATTTTTAAAAGTTCATCAATGGATAATAAAGATAAGAAAAGAAATGAATTGATTAAAAACAAATCAACAAATTATAATTACTTAGTCTGGGAAATGAACTGCAGATTAAGAGCACATTTTTTCAACTAAAGGTATAATAAGCCATGGATGATGGAGTTTCAAGCCTATTTTTCCAATGAAAACATTATTTTCTGGTGGGAAATATTTGTCTTATTAGCTCCTAACATTTCATACAGGGTGTTTCTAAAGACAATATATGTGAAACTAGGAAATAATTTTGAATGAAATAGTGTAGTTTCTGACCATGATGAAGGCTATACTGATAACTGCATCATACCCATATGGAAGTGTTGTTAGCAGAATGCTGCAGAAAACATTACATGAGGGCTATTCAAGCCTATGTAATATCTTGGGTGTTTTTTTAAAAAAATATATTTTATCGATTTTTTTACAGAGAGGAAGAGAGAGGGATAGAAAATTAGAAACATTGATGAGAGAGAAATATTGATCAGCTGCCTCCTGCACACCCCCTACTGGGGATGTGCCTGCAACCAAGGTACCTGTCCTTGACCGGAATTGAACCTGAGACCTTTTAGTCTGCAGACCGATGCTCTGTCCACTGAGCCAAATCAGTTAGGGCAATATCTTGGTTTTATTATTAAAAGTATTGCCTCAGTGAAGCCACTCTATAAATCCCCCAATAAGCATACTTGTGGGGTGGAGGGGCAGGAAAGACCTCAAATGACTGACTGAAAACAGGGTCAATTCTTTTTATCTTGATCCACCTACTTCCTTTATATGGTAAGGATCCTTTTATGTAGTAAGGGATAGAGACACTCGTAGGTTACTTTAGTTAACAAAGCTGTATTTGAGAGGAGAAACTTATTCCAAGATTTTACAGGAAATAGCAAATTCTATTGGGAGTATCCTCTGCTTTGCTGACAGGCCTCACAGAATATACAACAGATAAGAATCAACCCCCTAACTTCTACTGTAGTTACCTAATCCCCAAGAGAAGCACCTGACACTTCCTTCCTTAGCCTTTAATTCTTATGGTTATGAAGCTATGCTTTCTTTGTGCTGGCCCCCACTTTCCTAGTAACTTCACATTCTACTCTTGGCTCTGTATCGTGATACTTTTTTTTCTCATGGCTCATGTTCACTGAAGTTTCTCTAGGTGCTATTTTATGAAATTTAGGTACCTTACATATTTCTTATTTAAAGTCTCCCAAAAGGATAAAATCTGATTATTCCAGCCAGTCAGGGCTGAGGGTAAAGGACCCTCAAGTTTCAGCAGAGCTCTTGGTTCAGATTCCCATTCCTGACCCCCTCAACTGGATAGCGGGAGATGACAGAATGGAGCACTGAGACCCATTTATAAGGGAACTTCCAGAAGAGGACTGAGGTCAGGAAGTTCCTTCAGAGAGTCCTCAAGTATGGCTAATGTGTCAGATAAATTAATGAATGCTGGAGTTTGAGGTCCTATCTAAATTGTCTTCTGTCTAGTTAAAAAGATTGCCAAAGGCATCAATTATTTTTGAAGTCTCTTTAATGATTTCTTTACTCAATCTTCCATTTCTCTATGTATTATTTTGAATTCATGTCTGTATTAAGGAGACCAGGTAGTGGGTATTTCATAATTTATAATTACCATAAATATTCAATGATGAGTTTTAAACTAAGACCTGCACTGTACAGATTCCTGGCTTTCCCAGGTAATGATTTTCTAATTCTTGTGTTTGTGAAGCAGCACAATCATGGCGTTTGTCTGACCTCAATTTGATTGGTTGGTTTTCTTTTTAAGCTTGGAGGAAGGTCATTTGTTCAACCTTATATTTCTCACTACAACTGCAAAGAATATATCACATAGTAGGTCATTATAAATAACTTTCAAAGACATAAGTGAATTTAGGAACATAAAATTAAATCAAAGAGTGAATTGGTAGTAAGAAATCCTGTTTCAAAGGAGAGTCAGAGGAAAATGTTTTTGAATCAAGCAGGATGTACCCAAAGAAGTATCATATGGAAACACACACTAATTTTCACATTCCCTCTGTCATAAATATATGGCAAACAACCGAAGAAAATGTGTCTTACTGCATATTGAGACATAATAGCATATTGCTGTATACTTCAAAGCTCTTATCATCATTTATACTTAAAGAGATTTTGCTTCATCAGTTGATATCATGATGATCAGTAGAATCATTAATAGGAAAAACCAAACACTCCATCAATTTTTGACATCCAGAGCTTTGCAAAATTCTAATTTCTTTAAGATGATTCTATTTCATGTTCTTTCCCTTATCATTTAAAAATAAAACATACAGCTAGAAAGGATGATTTATGAAACACAATGATATAATGTTCTATAGGATATACTTCTGAACTGTGACTAGTAGACCCAGCTACCAGGCAGAAAACAGTTTATAAGAATTATTTGGGCTTTAGTTATTTTTTTTTCTATTTCATGCAATTTATTGCACTCAGCTTTAATAAAGGCAAACATAGTTTTCTTCATCTAGGCTTACTGAATTTAAAGTCCCAGGTAATTCTCACAGATTCTTTTCCTTCCTGTCTGCCAAGGTCAGATATAAAGAAAAGCAACATTAAAAAATAAAGCTTTATACCTCAGATACCTTTGCATTCATTCTCTTATTTGATAATTATTCCATAAAGTTGAAGGCTCAAACCTTGTGTCTCTGTCACGGAACTATAATTTTCTAAAATATTTTTTAATTAATGTATTACATATGTACATATCTTCCCATTGCCCACCTCCACCCCACTCCCATGCATGCCCTAATCCCCCCAGTGTCTTGCATCCATTGGTTATGCTTATGTGCCTGCATACAAGTCCTTTGGTTGTCATTTTTAAAAGACCCCAACATTTCTCAATACCTAAACTATGTCTCAGGATTCCCAACCACAAAATGAAGAGGGTCTAGTGCAAAGACCAAGGTGCTGAGTTGAAAAAAGCAACAACAATAAGATGTTAATGGGGCATGTAAGCAAAATGGACCATGTGTAAAAAGATAAGAGTGCAACAGAAGAATAACTGCACATGCCTAAAAAGGATTCAAATCACTCCACATCAAAGCCTATAAATACAGAAGGCTCCTTCACAGTTGGGAGAAGATGCACTACATTATGAGCTCACCTTTCTCCATGCCTGATCAAAGAATAAAGTTTCTGCTCTGCTTTATCATACTTAGTCTTTTTCTATTGGCACCAATGAAACTGGGCAAAAAGACCTTGGTTTGAGTCCACTGAAAGGATAGGTAACACCTCCATGTCATCTGACCACAAGGTCCTTTTATACTTATTTTTCTTATATCCAATTCATCTTCCCTCTAACCTTTTGTAATACTGATTTTTTAAATTACCCATGTTATATAGAAATAAAAACAACTTAGGAAAGACTCGCGTAATTATTAATTAGAGTATTTTAACATACATAGTTAGATACTTTAAAAATCATGTTTTGTGTTATAAAATAATATATCCTCTATCTGCATTTCCAAAGCAAGGCAAGAAACTCTTTCCCCACTTCATAATAAAATCTTCTGGGACTTTTATTTCATTTTTTGTTGTTTTTACTGTGTGCATCAAAAATAACTTAGCAACAAACAGAAATTTTCATTAGCTTTCACCAGTTTCTTTTAGATTTTTCTCTATTTTGCATATTTGTTTTTACTTCTGTTTTTTTTTGTTAATATATTTTTATTGATATTTTACAGAGAGGAAGGGAGAGGGATAGAGAGTTAGAAACATTGATGAGAGATACATCGGTCAGCTGCCTCCTGCACTTCCCCCACTGGGGATGTGCCTGCAACCACAGCACACACCCCTGACCGGAATCGAACCCAGGACTTTCCAGTCTGCAGGCCAATGCTCTATCCACTGAGCCAAAGCAATATATTTCAGTAGATTCAGTGGGATTAAATCTTAAACAATGTTTGTCTGAAAAATATTTTTTTTCTTTCTATAGAAATGTTAATTTGGTAAAACATTTATTTATGTTCAAAACATTTTTCATTATATCTTTGAATATATTTCCCACTATTTTGTATAAATCAATATTGTTATTGAGAAGTTTGAGGCAGACATGATATTAAAAAACAACAACAACAACAACAACAAACTTGTTTTTGAATTTTGTGTTCTTGGTTGTTATTCCTTTCTGGAGATATTTAGCTTTCTCTTTATTCCCATTTATCTGAAATTTAATTATGGTTTGACGAGGTCTGGGTCTTTTACAGTCTTTTGTGTGTCTTTTGGTGAATCTTTCAGCATGAAGGCTTCTAATTTTCTTCAATTCTGAGTTTATTTTCTACTATTTATTTCTGCAATGATATTGTTGATTATCTTTTTTTTCCTCCTATTACTCTTATTTGATGGATATAGAAAATTCTGTATGTATACTATTATCTCTTAACTTCTCATCATTTTAATCTCTTCGACATTCTGATATAATCCTCAGTTACTTATTAGGTACATGTTTTAGTTCTCTACAGAAAATATAGTCAAAGGGGGCTCAAATTCAAACATTTGTTTTCACTGACTTAGGAACATTCATTCATTCATCCAGTACACACACTTTTTGTATCTTCAGGGTACTATACACTGCTTGATTCCATGGGAGAAATAAGCAGAAACAAGGTAAGGTCTATTCCCTCTAGGAAATTTAAGAATTATAAGAGATAAAATGCTGAGAGAATGAAATAAGACCTGGTTAAAGATACAGGAAGAATCAGATCATGAACACCTTGAAGGCTGTAAAAAGGAAATTGGATGTTATTTGAAATGTAATGGAAGCAAACACTGGCTTTTTAAATAGGGTAATAATGTGGCCTGTTTTATTATTTTTAAGATTATTCTGCATATCATGAGAAAAGGATAACTGGAAATAGGAGACTATTGTATAAGGAAAATAGCAGAGTGAAGTTAGGATTTACGCATTGGTAGTGTAGATGAAAAGAAGTGGACAGATGTGAAATATATTTAGGAGATACACATGTCATGACTTGTTACTGAACTGAATATAGACCATAAAAGTATGATATATCAAATACGTTTTTTGAGATTTTGCTTACAACACTGGAGCTCCAAGGAGGTTTGGGTGACAATATAATTTTAGAAATATTTTTTACCATTTGAATAGTTGTTTAAAAGAAAAAAAATATATTAAAATGAGAGATAGAGTGTAGGGACACAGGACTAGTAAAGACTGTAGACCCAGTACTTTGTGCAGTGAAAACAATACCATTGTTAAAAAAAACTTTTTTTCTGAAAAAATGCATTAAGATTTCTACCTAAAAGGAGGAACTGAATAATGGATGGAGAATTATCTAGTCATTATTTAAAAATAAAATACATGTACTCAACATCACTTCCCAATAAGGACTTACAATCTCTCTATATAAAAGGCTAATATGCTAAGTGTCCAACTGTCCAACCAGTCGTTATGATGTGCACTGACCACCAGGGGGCAGATGCTTGATGCAAGAGCTGCCATGATGCATACTGGCTATTTACAGAGGAATGGAACCTTGGACTTAGTGCCCACAAAGCCCACCCACCACCCTGGAGCAAAAACCTACCACATCGCAGCCAATGCTGCCAAGATCCCTTGGCACAAAATGTGGCCCACAGCCTAGCCCAACCCAGAAATGGTGGCTCTGGGCATGGTAATGATATCATATAGCAACACTCAGCTTCCTCTCTCTAGCAACTGGCCTCTTTGCAGTTTCTTCAACCCAGGAACATGACTTGCTTTATAGGCAGGTGGAAACATTTCACATTTTAATCAAATGTATGTGAATCATTTTCCCATACCTCATCTCATTTGATCCTCACAGAAGTCCTGGAGTAGATAGATAGGAGACTCAGTAAGATTTAGAAAGCTTAGAAACTTGACCCAACTAAAAAGAAGTAAGAAATGAAGGACTTTGAAAATGACTTCATGTTTTCTCACTGCACAGAATATAGTCAAACACTGCTGCAGTTAAATATTTTACCCTTTGTTCTCCCTGAATGATCTATAATAATAACCTGCTTGATATTGATATCAACTGCTGTGTTGCTGACAATTATCTGAAAGAGAAGTTGGGATGCTTCACTGGGCTGGAAAAATTTTAGTGAAATCAGAAAGCAGGTCTAATTAAGCAAGTTTATTCTATATCTACAAAAGGCTAAGTTGACTCATGCATGCATAATACATATAAAGCTCTTGCTGGTGCCAATCGCATGTGTGTGTTTTGATCTGTCATTGTCGATCATGAATTCAGTTGACACTTCTATTATAGAGAAAGGGTAAATAGCTATATTAAAATATTTCCTCTAATTAATTTTCTTTCAATGTGCACAAATCCGTGCACCAGGCCACTAATTAAAAATAAAATGTCTCATCTATAAGTTGATGATCTGACCTCACAATATTAAGTATTTTCAAATAAATCTGGTTCCTGTAAATGAAGTTTTTCAGTTCATAATCATGCCTGGATTATATCTATTGTAACATTTAATTGTTATTGTCTTGGGGGGTCAGATTCTAATGTTTAGGGAAATTATTGACAATACAGGGTCATTTTTAATTATTGGTCCTTTTAACATCCTCTGGTCTCCTGGATTCTGATTATTGTAAAGAAGGGAACCTGTTGCAGAGACACATGTGAAGACACGAGAGCTTAAGGTGGACCTATGGAGTCTTTACTAACTCAGCTCTATGTATTTTGCTCTTTTCCCATACCTCTGTTATTGTTCTACCTCTCTGTCTTTTTAAGGTCCTTAACATAATAATCTGCATTTCCAAATAACAAATACTCAAATTTTTCAAAATTCTATGTCTGAAAAAAAATTCTTATTCTAGTCAAAGTACTCTTAGTAGATAATACATTCTCTCAGAAGCCAGTTGTGCTCTTCTTCACGGAAGGTAAACTATTGGAAGTTTAGTTTAGAAATCTGTTTTTATGGTGAATACCTTCAGATAAAATGAAACATCTTGGTAATTCATCTTTAGAAGAATATAATATACTTAGTCCATAAATTTTCATTATTATATACTAAGTGCTAAATAAACATTCACAGACTAATTATATAAGCAAATGAATAAATACACTATTTCCTCTCCAATCTAAAAGGAGTTGAAACTCTTCTTGAAGAAGTAGAATGATTTTTATTTGAGAAAACCTCCTATTCTTATTCCAACATGATCTCTGGATTTAAGTGACTGCAATTTAGTTTTAGAAATGTTCAAACTATTCGCCAAAAAAACAAATTTTGAAAACTAGAGTTGTTGAATGAGTTTGAGGGAAATAAGGGTTGTAGTAGCAAAGATCCTGCTAGCACTTGTGTTGGGAAGTCTGTTAGAAGATGGTGGATAGTAGGATTGTGATGGGAAGGGAAAAGGAAGAGGGGCTAACTACCAGAAAAATGCAACAGATGCATTTATAGATTTATCACTGCTGTTATGGCCTTGTTCAGTCTAACATAAAGCATATATATTTGAGCATATTTTATTAAGAAAGAGATGCTATAGATATATATAAAAAAGTGAAACTACACCACTTTCTTACACTATATACAAAAATAAATTTAAAAATGGATTAAAGACTTAAATGGTAGACTTGAAACCATAAAACTACTAGAAGGAAACATAGGCAGTAAAATCCTATATCATAAAATGCTAATATGCAAATAGACTGAACGGCAGAACAACCAAACAACTAGTTGCTATGACATGCATTGACCACCAGGAGGTGTGCACAGAACATGGCAGACCTTCGCAGCAGGCAGCAGAGTGCAGAAAATGGTGGTCGTAGGCCACAGCGAGATGGTGGAGCAGATGAGCAGGGGCGCCAGACCAAAGTGGTGCGCCAGTTGCTGTCATCTGGGTGAGCCTCTGGTAGTTACTGAATTTATTCCCTCATGCCGCGGTCCTGCCCAGTGCTTACATCTGCTGCCATTGCTGGCCCCACTCACACTGGCTTCTGGCACCTGGGTTTGGCCCCGATCACTCAGCAATGTCAATGGGTGTGAGCAACAGTTACCCGCCCCAACTACCCCTGAAAGTTCCTCTACCTCCCTCTGCTCCTGACGGGTGACTGGGGAAGCAGCCCCCACTGGCACCTGAAACTGGCGCTGGCCCCAATTGCTCCACACCTTCAGCAGGTGCGAGCAGGGCCAATGTTGTCAGTGTGTGGGAGCAGGGCTGTTGGCAGACAGGGAACCCAGGGCTACAGTGGAAAAGGCTGGTAGGTGCTGGGAGGATGGGGTGAGACCTGCTCCTGTGCCCACCACAGCCTTGCAGCCCACAGTTCCTTTTAAAGTACACGAATTTATGCACTGGGTCCCTAGTTTCAGATATTTCTCCTAGCAATATTTTATCTGATATATCTTCTCAGGCAAAAGAAAATAAATTGTTCTTCATCAAACTAAAAAGGGTTTTGCACCAGAACCGGTTTGGCTCAGTGGATAGAGCATCGGCCTGCAGACTGAAAGGTCCCAGGTTCGATTCCGGTCAAGGGCATGTACATAGGTTGCGGGCACATCCCCAGTGGGGGGCGTGCAGGAGGCGGCTGATCAATGTCTCTCTCTCATCGATGTTTCTAACTTTCTATACCTCTCCTTTCCTCTCTGTGAAAAATCAATAAAATATATTTAAAAATATAAAAAAAATAAAAAGGGTTTTGCACAACAAAGGAAACCATCAACAAAATGAAAGACAACCTATTAGAATGAGAAAAGATATTTACCAATGATATACCCACTAGGAGGTTAATATCCAAAATATATAGAGAACCCATACAAATTAACACCAAAACAAACAAACAATCTGAGCAGAAGATATGAATAGGCATATCTCCCAAAAGACAAACGGGTAGCCAAAAGACATGAGAGATGTTCAACATCAGTAATCATCAGGAAAGTGCAAATTAAAACCACCATAAGAGATAACTTCACACCCTTCACAATGGCTATCATCAATAAATCAACAAACAGGTGTTAGCAAGAATATAGAGAAAAGAGAATCCTCCGACACTGTTGTGGAGTTGTAAATTGGTACAGCCTCTGTGGAAGGTGGTTTGGAGGCTCCTCAAAAAATGAAAAATAGAATTACCATATGATTCAGCCATTCTCTTTTGGGTATTTATCTGAGGAAATCCAAAATACTAATTTAAAAAAATATATGCACCCCTATATTTATTGCAGCTTTTTCTACAATAGCCAAGATGTGGAGACAATCCATCCAAGTGTCCATAAAAAGATGAATGGGTGAAGAAATGGTGCATGTACACAAAGCAATATTACTCAGCCATAAAAATGAATAAAATCTTGCCATTTGTGACATGAGTAGACCTAGAGTGTATTATGATAACTGAAATAGGTCAGAGAGAAAAAGATAAATGTGATATCACTAGAGGCCCAGTGCATATTTGTGCACTGGTGGGATCGGGCCTAAATGGGCACTCGGACATCCCTCTCACAATCCAGGACTGCTGGTTCCCAACCGCTCCTTTGCCTGCCTGCCTGATTGCCCCTAACCACTTCTGCCTGCCAGTGATCACTCTCTAACCATTCCCCTACCTGCCTGATCAATGCCTAACTGCTCACCTGCCAGCTCAATTGCCATTAATTGCCCTCCCCTGTCAATCCAGTCACCCCTAACTGTCCTGCCCTGCAGGCCTGGTCACCTCCAACTGCCCACCCCTACCGGTCACCCCTAACTGCTCTCCCTTGCCAGCCTGGTCATCCCTAACTGTCTGCCCTGCTGATCTGGTCACCTCTAACTGCCCTCCCTTGTAGGCCTGGTCACCCCCAACTACCCTCTCCTGCAGGCCTGACCTCCACAACTTCCCTTCTTGTGTCCACATAGTGTCGACCATCTTATGTGTGAAATGATGGTCAACTGGCATATTACCTCTTTATTATATAGGATTACACTTATATGTGAAATCCAGAAAACAAAATAAACACATGAATTACAAACAAATTCACAGATACAGTGAACAAATTGATGGTTACCAGATGGGAGGGGAATTGGAAGGATGAGTGAAAAAGTGAAGGAATTAAAAAGTAGAAATTGGCAGTAATAAAAGTAGTCATAGAGAATATAGTCAATAATATTGTAATAGTTATTATGGTGCCAGGTGGATACTAAATGTATCAGGGAGATCACTTTGTAAGTTATATAAATGAATACATTTGTGCTCACCTGAAACTAATGTAATATTGTATGTCAATTGTAATTTAAAAAACATAAATTAAAGGTTGCTTTCTAAAACATATCACCTTTCAATCACTGGCTATTAATAATGGAGCAGAAACCTGTGATTCAAATGAGATAAAATCGCAGTTGTTTTAAGTTCCTAGAGATATTTTTTTCTGATTAGTACACATCTTTGATTACATATTTATAAGGAAGATAAAAGTAGATAATAAATAATTATCTAGTTTCCAAGTTGGGTAAACAAAGTACTTTCTTATCTGGAAATGCAAATATCACTGTATAGTTTTAAGCATTTTAAAAATTCCATTATTGTTGAGTATGTAAGGAGGATACTAATACTAATATTCTATCAAACCACCTTCTAACTTGAAACTAGAAATCCCTGTGGCCCTCTCACTATAAAATAGTATGAATTCTTGGGTATTAACTAGATCTTATGATATGTACTATAATTTCTGATTCTGGCAGTTTGAACTATATATCATATCTTTACCTTGAAATTATCTGTAAAAGCCAAGACAGTACTTAGTTATTACTTGTGAGTGCATTTGATGCATTTATAATAATAATTTACCATATATATATATATATATATATATATATATAATTGCAAATGTATTCCAAAAGAGCAACAGTCCAAATACTTTTTGATATCTTTAGGATTGATACATGCTGTTTTGGAAAAAAAGTATATTCTTCAAAGCTTCTTAGTTATGTTCCAAATATATATTTCCCATTTAGTCTCCTTCCCATCAAAGACTATTAGCTTTTGATAAATGCTTTCCTGATTCGTTTTTCAATCACAAGAGCTACAAAAATCCCCATCTGCCACTTTGATATTTTTGCAACAGTCTGAATATAACAAAGAATGTGGACACTTGTTTTGCCTATGTAGTTAGTGTGTATACCCTATTTTCTAATAAAGACTGAATGTCTTATAGATAGTGAATAAATATGTCGACGAAAATATATACATGACAGTTCATATATATTTAAACACAAATGCACTCTACTTAAAATAACCAGTAAACTAGCAATGCCTCCTAAGGGCAACAGCTGGTGGTGTAGAAATATCAGAAAGAACACAATCTTCATAGTCAGTCAGAACTGGGTGCAAACAAGATACCTAAAAGTGATTTCCCTGATGAACTGGCTAAGAAAACAAGTCGTACTGTAATTCACAGCAGTGTCATGAAATAGAGAAGCTAAGTTCAAAGTTCTCTATTCCTGCAATCATTGGAAACACACTGCATGACCTCAAGTAGAGGGTCAAATGCTAATATATGAGTGTATGTATATGTTAGACAAGGGAGTGTTAGGGCCTGGTTAGAGTGAGTAAGTACAAGACTCTTTTATAGAATTTATATTAAATGTTTTACTCCCTAATTAAACAGGTCTACTGGTTACAGATTTTGAGAACCCTCGCCTAAGCCCCAGAGAGAGCGCTTGTGCTTCCCAAATATCCCTAAATAGGATTCTCGCATATTTATCTTAGTATTTAGTTCAAATCTGTGTTAGACCTCCAACTGCCTACTCATCTTTCTCAGGAAAGGACCAATGTTTTTAATTTTAAGTAAATAATGGCCATAAAATTGAAATTCTCTCAATGTGTTCATTCTTGTAACTAATAAGGATGTGGCTGATATTGATTTCTCCACAGTTTTATTTCACCTGCCAGTGGTCAACCCTTCTAATCATGTTTTGGATCTAAACTTACCACCTTTCCCAGGGATAATGTATCTATAATCTCCCCTTGTTCCTGCATAATCAATAGATCCCATTTTCCTAACTCGTCTGTAAGCATATCAGCTTCTTTAAATACTACAATTAAAAATAAACATAAAATGTTCATAAGAGGAAAAATGGATAAACTTATCTCATAAAAAATATTTTTCTCTGCAAAGATCCTGATAAGAAGCTAAACAGTGGGACAAAAATTTTTTAAACCACATGTCTGGCAATTACCCACAATATATAACTAAACCGACAATAAAATAATCTAATTAGAAAATGGGCCTGGCTATGAACCATAAAGTGACACAGAGCAAAAGCTTGATATTTTCACTCTGAATGCAGATGATCTTGCAAGATTAAAATAATTTGAGGGTAGATAATAAATATGGAAGACAGAAAATAATTTAATTTTATGGTAATTTGTTTGCTAGTGTGGAGAACACATAAAAAGGATCAAAACAACTTAAATTTATTTTAAAAATTTAAATGAAGGGAAATAGAAATCCTCAGTGAATATGGCCCACTGTGTTCCTGGACAGGTAATGAAATGTAAAACTCAAAGATAAAGACAGAGTTTTTGAATTATCTAGATACATAAATTTAGTTACATACAAGTTGGAAACATCAGATTACACTCCTCTTTCTCAACAGTAATATACAATACTAATGCCAATAGAACAATGTCAACACAGTTCTGAAAGTGTAACTGTTGGACCCAATGATGTTATTCCCTACATTCTAACAGCAATCCATCTGAATCATGATCTTCACCTCTTTCACTTGCTTCACCAGCAGGTTTCTCCACTCCATGGTGGGGAATACCTATGGGCCATCTCAAAGTTAAGAAGTTTAATTGACAGCTCAGAAATGTGGGTTCACCTTCAACCATTTGGTGATGGGAGCAGGAACAAAAATCCATCTTTCCTTTATCCTTTTGGTGAATGATTCTGAAATACATTCTAAACAGCTTCATAGGAAGTCCCAGGGGAAAAATCCTAGTGGCCTAGGGCCGTGGACTAACCTTCTGTCTCTATTGTAATCTCAGCAGCGTTCCATTCTCTGGGATTGCTGGTCAAAATTAACTGCTTCACTTAGGAAAGTACATAATCGTCGCACTGCTATGCTACATACCTGAAACTACTACAAAATAATGTTGGATGTAAACTAATTGAAAAATAAAAATTTTCAAAATAAATAAATTGCTTCAGACAAGGTCTTTTTTTCCCATTCTACTTTCCAGAGGGAATTCTGGCTAAGAAACTTCATAACAGTAAAGTATCCAATAAGATGCCAAACAAATAGCCAAAATGATATTTTGGAAATGAATTACTCACTATTCAGATATGGCTAAAAACACTGTTGCTGAGGTAAGGTAGGTAGTGTTAACCCTTGGTATTCTATAATTCATGACTATTACAATGTAGGCAGGGATCTTGTACACCTGAGAGTAAAGCATTGGCCTATGTGGGAGCTGTAACCTTGAATGTAATGAGATCAAGGATAAGTATAAGGATTGTGGCATTACCTACCTTAATGGTTTGAATGCCTTAAGAAAAATAAAAAACAAGCTTGAGTGAAGCAATTATTAATCCAAAGCATGCTGTGAAACTGAAAAGACCTCAGGATTTAATTGTAAGGGTAGTAGAACCTCAAATGACATAAAATACAAGACTGAGAGTATAGGAAAATAGTGGGACCTTGATATTTGGATAAACAAACCTGATATTCTTAAACATCTCTTCCTCAGACTCCCCCATCCACTCTGGACTATTAGAAGTAGCTCCCTGCTCATCTTTACAAGCAAGCAGCCTTGTATTGTCCAGAGACATTACAAAGACCTCACATGAGGAAGAGGTCGTGCAAGATGAAACATTATCTTCAACATCCTTCCTTTGTCCCCTCTCTGCTTATAGCTATAGCACAACTCAACATGGAATGTATTTTTCTACTCTGAGCAAAAATAGCATTTATTCACACAAAAATTCTAAGATTTGGTTTATGTGTACTGGCAGAAACAAGCAAAGTGGATCTTGAGGATGTTGGACTAGGATTACAGCATGCCTAGACAGGGGAGAAATTCTTGATATATGAGTACTATTCTGGACATAAGATGTATTCTCGCAAGGAGATGTGGAACTGTCCTGAGGTATATTAGTTAACTATTGCTGTGTAACCAATTGCCCCCAAAATAGCAGCTTATATCAGCACATTTTTATTATCCCAGTTTTAATGAGTCAGGAGTCTGGGCCTGGCCTAGCTGGTTCCTCTGCTTCAGGTCTCAAGGTTGCACTCAAGGTGTTGACTGTGGCTGCAATTTTATCTCAAAGTTTGACTGGAGAAAGATCTTCTAAGCTATAAGATAGTTGGCAGAATTCGCTTCCTGTGGCCTATTGGGATGAGGACCTGCTTTTTGTTGGCTGACAGCCAGCAACTGCCCTGTTTCTTGACTTATATCTCTCCATAGAATAGCTCACAACATGGCTGCTTACTTCATCTAAGCCAGTGAGGGACCAAGAGAATCTCCTAGCAGGATGGGTTACAATGCCATGTAACATGATAATGGAAATGTACCCCATTATCAAAACCATAGTTTATTGGTTAGAAAGAAAATCATAACTTCTGCCCACACTCAAGTAGAAGAGATTATAAAGAGCAAGAAGAACAGGAGGCAGGGGTATTTGGGGGCCATCTTAGTATGTCAGTCATATTACTATACTGCTGGGAGGACTCCTAAAGCTTCCTCTATGATCTCAGATAAATGAAAAGTTACTGAAACTATGACCAATTTGATGAAAAATTCAGAAGACTTGGGAAGATGGGGATATAGAATAAATTTCACAAAATGTGCTAAAAATGTGCTGCTATAAGCTGGTGATATTGGAGACCCTACCACCTGTCTGTGCTCCACAGAGATACAGTCTGTTCACTGAAGCAGCAAGAAAGGCATTCCTGAGGAGAGGTGGCTATTTCTCTGTGTACTCCCTGTAGGACTGGGCTCCTCCATACCACGGGGGAGCAATGGGATCCTGGCATCGCAAAACCAGATAAAAGCACTAAACAGAGATACCCAAGTCGGATATAGTTTCTATCAAGGGCAGCAAAACACTATTTAACTTTTTTTTAATATATTTTATTAATTTTTTACACAGAGGAAAGGAAAGGAATAGAGAGTTAGAAACATTGATGAGAGAGAAACATTGATCAGCTGCCTCCTGCACACCCCCTTACTGGGGATTTGCCTACAACCAAGGTACATGCCCTTGACGGAAATCTAACCTGGGACTTTTCAGTCTGCAGGCTGACACTCTATTCACTAAGCCAAACAGATTCAACCCTATTTAACTTTTTGTACTGAAAAAAGGACATATAAGTCTTTGTAAGGTTTTCAGTCCAAAATGTCCATATGTTTTTTTTTCTTTATGTCTGATTTAGCAGGTGGTCACACATCGAAAGTAGCCTGGGGTAACAGGATTGAACTACATTTTGAAAAGTTGTGATATAAGATATTGGATGTGGATTTAGAGTGATTCTGACCTTGAGAATGTTGCTTACACTTTTTAAATCTCAGTTTTTGCAGTGTGTAAAATGCTCCTTTGATGCCACACATTATTCTAGCAACTGGTGATAATGTTGTACTACAGATTTGCTGATCCCTGATGTGCCAGCATGCCAATGGAGGATACAGAGACTGTGGAATGTGTAAATGTATCTATAATAACCTTCCTGGCAAGTGTCCTGAAGAATAAAAGCAGGGGGAGGGGACAGGGAATTATGAGCACTGCTATAGATAGAATGGTCAAGAAATCCTTCATGAGTGGATGGCATTTGAACAGATCTGAATAAAATACAAATGTGCAAATGTCCTCTGACTTCTGCGGGACAACAAATACAAAGGCCCTGCATAGAGAAGATGCTCGGTTTATTTGCTCAGGGAAACAGCGAGAGAGGGGTCAAGAAATAGGGTCACCGAAGAAGCCAGAATTCAGTTCATTCAGATCATTATTTTTAAGATTAAATCAGATATTTGTAATATTTTTGGCACGCAGTGGTGCCCCGCACAAAGGGCCAACTTTAGTTTTTACTTCATCTGAAACAAGCATATGCTGGAAATTTTGAATAACCAAGTTGAGGTTTCCTAAAAGTATAAGTTGAATTCTGTAACATATGGACATGTAACAACAAAGAGACTACAATTCTCTGATATAATCAGCTAAATATATATAAAATATATTATTATATGTAAAACTGGTAAAGAGACCAATAAAATGTTTTATAGATGTGGCCTACATAATGAACACTTTTCAGTGGAGTAAAATAATTTTTTAATATAATCCCTGGTGTTTCCAACCAGAAAGATCTTAATTACAAAAGATGCTCACTAGCAGAGTTATTGGAAGCGAAAGTGGCTGGAAATGAAGAAGTTGCTGGAGTCACTGAAGGCAACTTTGCCTTCAATAAGCTTTGGTTAAGAAAGGAATCATCATGTCACAGGTCAAACAAATATCAGATCAAACAAGACAAAAATTCTGGGTCTGGTAGGGCAAGTGTGGTTCCAAAGATGTCAATTACCTTATCCCCAGAACCTTTGAAAAGGTTCCCTTCTATGGCCAAAGGGACTTCTTAAATGTGACTAAGTCAAGAATCTTGAGAAGGGGACATTATCCTGGATTATCCAAGTGGACCAATGCAATCACCTGACTCTTGTAAAAAAAAGGAAGATAGGGAGGTCAGAGTCAAAGAGAGAAATGGTACTATGTTGTGTTGGTAGTTTTTTAAGATGCACGATAAAGCCATGAGTCAAGGAATTCTGGCAGCTTCCAGAAGCTAAAAAGGCTAAGAAATTATTTTTCCCCCTGGAACCTCCCAGAGAGATACAGGGCTGCTGACACATTAATTTTTAGCCCAGTGAGACACATGTTGGACTTCTGATATTCAGAACTTTAAAATAATAAATGTGTGTTGCATTAAGCCACTAACTTCGTGGGAATTTGGTATAGCAGACAAAGGGAATCCAACATACTTGAGCAGTAGTCAGCAAACTGTGGCTCGTGAGACACATGCAGCTCTTCGGCCCCTTGAGTGTGGCTCTTTCACAAAATCCTACCTGTGGGCGTGCACGTACAGTGTGATTGAAACTTTGTGACCCATGCGCAGAAGTTGGTTTTTGGCTCTCAAAAAAATTTCTATCATTGTACTATTGATATTTGGCTCTGTTGACTAATGAGTTTGCTGACCATTGTATTAGGGTAAAGGAGGCAACAGTTCATCTGAGAGTATTATATTGAAAAGAGGGGTATAAAGAAAAAGCCAAAATCAAGGTCTCTGAGGACTTCTACATAGACTTCAGAATAGATCAAATCTCCCAAGCCATCTTGAAGGAAAGAGTAACATCTCTTATCCAATTTCATTTCTATATCTGACTGTTTTGAAAGGTGTGCATAGGTACCTAGAATATGGAATCTAATAGCTGGTTGTGTGTTTGCCTCACTGTTTTCCTTAAAGCTTCCCTACCAGAGAAGAACATGGCCTCTGAAAGTCCCCAAGCCTGTGACTGAATTCTGACTGTGACACTTACTATATTTGTGACTGTGGGGAATCACCTAAACTCTGTGCCTCGTTTTTCTTATTTGTAACATGTGAAATTAATAATATGGACCACATAGGTTTGCTGTGAAGTTTAGCACAACATATATGTAAAAGCATCTAAATCAGTGTCTAGCACATAGTAAGTACATGCAAAGGTTTTGTCATGTTATTCTTAGCTTCTTACATCACCAAAGTTAGAATCACCTTCAATTATATGAACACATTTGCAAGACAAAGAGAAAAATTCATCACATCCTGGCTAGAATTTCACAATGTTTGTTTTTTTATTATTATTTTATCTTAACTTGTAAAAACTTACAGATGCCCTGATACTTAGACTATGTTGACAAGATTGCAAAAATATATTTAGAGAAGTAACACATTTAGGCATGATGTTATGGGTCAGAGTAATTTAGTACCCAAACCATATTAACTAAAGGGGATGTTTTATAAAATCATCTACTTTGAATATCTTTACTTATATGTTGATGGAAATATTTCTAAACAACCTTCTCCTTGCTATCATAGATGATTAGTACTGAACACTAGAGGGAAAAGAAATATGGAAAACCTGAGTACAGGGACTAGAATGTAAGCTTCAGAAGACAACAATAGTTAACTGCATTGTTCACTACAGTTAACCCACCCCCGTTGGTGCTTAAAAAAGACAATTTATTCATATTGCTCATGAATCAACACATGAGCTAAAACTTTCTGGTGCTTACTCTGAGTCAGATTATTTATCAATCTTCACAACAACCTTGTGAGATAAATGTTACTATTCTTGTTTTGTTTAAACTCCTTTTGTTAGTATTCTTTTATAGATGATAAAACTAAGGGCCAGAGGATTTCACAAATTTGCTCAAGATAGCATGTTATGATATTGAAATTCAGAACCAAGTCTACATAACTCCAGCACATGAAGTGTTTACATTACTGCATTAAAAACTTGATAACACTGTGGTCACTGTTCCCAGGGCACAATGGTATAGTCATCAAGTTGCTGTGGAGGTAGGGGAAGAGCTGGAAGCTGAATGGAAAGGTCCGGGACGGGTTGGGTTAGGTCAGGCAGATTCAATTAGAGAAAAAAAATCTGTTTTTCAACTACAAGCTTTTGTTCATAATATAGTCTATGTAGATCAGCTCAGATTCATTATCCCTTTCAGTCCAAATAACTTCAAGTACAAGTCCTACTGATGTTGGATCAATAGCATCATCATATACAAAGGTTTCTCAAACATGTGCTTATTATTTGTCGACATGCTGGTGGTTGCTACCAATGCTTACTATAGTATTTCTTGCAATGCAAAATTCAAAGCCTCAATGCCAGAAAGTGCCTGTATAATATTTTTCAAGACTGCCACTTATTTGGATCATATCTATGTATCTTTTTAGATTATTTCCTTAATATATCAACAAGTTTCTGCCAACATTTCCACCCTAAATTTGTTACAAATGTCCTGTGTTGAAGCAGACATAAATATGGCATACAAAGGTGGTATAGACCTCTTCAAGGACTATAGTTATATTAGGGATGTCATTCTAGATTAGGTAAGATAACCACTGAGTCATTTTTGTAAAGTTTAATAAATCCAAACATTCTAATTAAGGTTCTCTAAGCTGAAATCTGTACAATCATGTTTTATATTACCTTTCAAAACAGAAGAAGAACATATTGTTAAGGGTCAGATGCTGAAAGATGAACCATATACTCATAATTATATACTAAATTCTATAATATCAATAAGCTTCTCCAAGACCCAGGGAGCGCCTCATATGCATATCTATCTCTTCTAGCCAAATGTATGAGATGATTTGTACCTTTTAAACACCTTCTTGAGTTCATGACTATTTTAAAGAAGTGTGTATTGCAACATTTCAGACCCATTAGCACAAAACTCACAAAGGTAAAGATCCTCTTATCCGACATTTACCACAAAAATAACATTAAATATACTTTTATATATTTGCCATTACATATTCTCAGACAAAATATTCAGTTTGTTCTATTAGTAAATCTTCAGCAGTAATTTTAACCTAGTCATCAGTGCTGCTTATATACCCATGCAGAGCATTAAATATTTTGTGTGAAAAAATAGCTAATGATGAATTATGAGTATGCTAAATAATAATTATAATGATTATTGATTTTTTTCAATAGTCTGACTAGTCTGTTTAAATAGTGATGAAAGCTGCATGACATTTTAAATTATGATAAATCTACTCAAGACAAAATGTTATTTTTAAATTATTCCTATTGAGGCAGCTATTTTAAATATATATTGAGCTCCATATTACATTTATAAAATAACTTATCACACTTAGGTACATCTATAAGAATTAACTATAAGAAAGTTAATTCATAATGAATATATCTGAATTAATCATCATTTGGAATTACATGGATATATTTATATTAAATTAAATGAAAGTAAAGAGATGTAAAGAATTAAAAATATATGATTTCTTTATATAGAGAAAGTGCCTATGTAAATTTTCTCTACCTTACAACTCCACCTGATGTGCAACCCAGTAAAAGAATGAAGGAAAACAACAACAAATTTATAGTAGTATTATAATATATTCCAGTTTTCCCTATTTTTCTTACCCAATAAATACCATCATCAGTCAAGACAAAATTGTTGCCTTCCATTTATTTTTATATGTGAAAAACTTTGGATATCTATCATCTAATTTTAAATCAGGTCAATGTTGGATACATGGATTAGCTGCAGGAACTAAATAACAGAAGATTGACAAAACACTACTGTGACAACTTCACTGTAGAAAATGTAAGGACTCATCTTATATATTAACAGTCTAATATGCAAATTGTCCACTCTATCAGGAGTTTGACTGGGAGTTCAACCAGGGAGCGAGGCCTGCCTGTCAACCCCAATGGTCCCACCCCATGACTAGGCCCACCCCTTATAGGCCCGCCACCCCTCCCCAGATATGGGGTGGGGTCACACCCGCCAACTGCTTGCGGTATCTCCCCCAAGATGGCAGGACCCAAATTCATGCACAAATTCATACACCACAACTCTAGTCCATAATATAACCATTGAATTAAAAAAGTATTGGAGATACAAAATTAACACTAGGAAATCTTTGGCATTTCTATATACCAATAATGAACTTACAGAAAGAGTGACTGAAACAGCAATCCCATTTACCATCGCACCAAAAAAATTAAGATACCTAGAAATAAACTTAACTAAGGAGGTAAAAGACCTATACCCAGAAAACTAAACAACACTAAAAAAATAGATATAGGAAGACATAAACAGATGGAAGAACATACCACGTTCATGGATTGGGAGAAACAATATCATCAAAATGTCCATTCTACCCAAAGCAATTTATAAATTCAACGCAATCCCCATGAAAATACCAAAGGCATAATTCAAAGACATAAAACGAACTTTCCAAAATTCATCTGAAATCTTTAGAAGGAAGAATAAAGTATGTGGGATCTCAATGCCAGATTTCAAGCTGTATTACAAAGTGACTGTTCTCAAAACTGCCTGGTACTGGCGCAAAAACAGACACATAGATTAATGGAATAGGATAGAGAACCCAGAAATCAACCCAAACCACTATACTCAATTAATATTTGACAAAGGAAGCATGAACATATAATGGAGTCAAGACAGTCTCTTCAACAAATGGTGTTGAGAAAATTGGACAGAAACATGCAAAAAAATGAAACTAAACCACCAATTTGCACCATACACAAAAATTAACTCAAATGAATAAAGGACTTAAATATAAGAGGAGAAACCATAAAAATACTAGAGGAATCCACAAGCAGCAAAATCTCTGACATATGCAGAAGGAACTTCTTCACTGACACAGCTCCTCGGGCAATGGAAACTAAAGAAAAAATAAACAAATGGGACTACTTCAAAATAAAAAGCTTTTGCACAGCAAAGGAAACTATCAACAAAACACAAGAAAGCCCACTGCATGGGAGAACATATTTGCCAACAATATCAATGATAAGGATTTAATCTCCAACATTTACAGAGAACTCATACAATTTCACAAAAAAGAAGATAACACAATCAAAAAAATGGGCAACTGATCTAAAAAGGCACTTCTTGAAAGAAGACAGAAGGAAGGCCAAGAGACATATGAAAACCTGCTCAAAGTCACTAATCATCAGAGAGATGCAAATCAAAACAACAATGTGGTACCATCTCACACCTGTCAGAATGGCTATCATCAACAAATCAACAAACGACAAGTGTTGGCAAGGATGTGGAGAAAAAGGAACCCTCGTGCACTCCTGGTGGGAATGCAGACTGGTGCAGTCACTGTGGAGAACAGCACGGAGTCTCCTCAAAAAACTAAAAATGAAATTTCCATTTGACCCAGTGATCCCACTTTTAGGAATATACCCCAAGAAACTAGAAACTCCAATCAGAAAAGATATATGCACCCCTATGTTCATAGCAGCACAATTCACCATAGCTAAGATTTGGAAACAGCCTAAGTGTCCATCAGCAGATAACTGGATTAAAAACTGTGGTACATCTACACAATGGAATACTATGCTGCGGTAAAAAAAAAGGAGCTCCTATCATTTGCAACAACATGGATGGAGATGGAAAGCATTATGCTTAATGAAATAAACCAGGCAGAGAAAGACAAATATCATATGATCTCACTCATCTGTGGAATATAATGAATGACACAGACTGATGATCAAGATCAGATCCAGAGAATGAGAAACGTCGATCAAAACATCAAACCTCAGGGAAGGTGGGTGTTGGTAGGGATAAGGGGTAGAGATTAACAGAGGGACCTTTGTATATGCATATGAGCATAATCATTGGGTACAGACAATGGGGAAGGTGGGGTATGAGAGGGAATCCATACAGTGGTCACCATAACCTTAAGAGAAATAGCTTCATGAGACAGAGATTATTAAATGAAACACTGTAATATGAAAATCATTTTGGAAGGAAATAAAGAGAAGTTTCCTTTAAATGTCATAAGGATTGTAATTGAAAGTCAATATATTTGGCCTCTTGAGCTAAGGTAAGTAATCTGTGTTTTTGCCTCCCTGAAAAAGTTTATATAGTTACAAAAAAAAATTGTCAGCCCGTTTGAAATTGAATTGCCATGGCCTAGAGCAAAGAATATCCTTATACGATATTACACTACAATATCATTTAATTTTTGATATTTCACAACAGCATACTGTACAACTACCCCAATCAAATGTACAAATTAATTCTTTGAATGTTTAGCAGCAAGTTAAAAAGAGAACGTGAAAGGATTTAACTCCTTTCAGAAGGAATTGAGGCACTGGGAAGGCACCTGAGCATTCTATACTGGCCCCTCTTTCCTCTTTTGCCAATAGGGACGCTCTTCTCACAAACTAATGGCCTTCAGCTGTAGCCTGAGCTCTCTATTCATGCTGAGGTTGAAGCCTCGAGGTGGCTGGTATAATGGATCTGTCTATCTCCAAATGGTGTGAGCTGGGCCCTCCTTGGAGAAGGAACGTGAATTTTCGGAGATACATGATCAGTGCCGGGGAGCCCGCCAGCAGGTGAGGAAAGCCCCAAGGCAGTTGCTGGGTATGGAGGCCACGGGGGCATAGGCTATCATGGAGACAGAATTGAACCTCACAACACCCTGGTTGGCCCCAGACGATGACTGGTGAGCCAGAGATGGGTAAGATTCCCTAGGGAAGGAACAACCTAAGACAGGCACAGTTGCAGAGGGGCCATCAGGAGAGAACTTGGGGGTGAATAGAGGTAGGGCACAGACCCTCACCCCCCCAACCTTGCAGGGGTCTGAACCTTCACCCCTTCTGAGGTATCCTGCCCCCATGGATACCTCGCTTCCCACGCTCAGCAATGATCAGAACCCAGGTAACAGACAGAAACATGCCAACAGCAGCTGCCCTATATCTAAATTCAGCCTAGCACTAAGAATGCTCAGTGCCTACTCAGGAATGAAATAAACCTTTCCACTAATATATACAGGGTAATCTAAGATTGTTGGTAGAGTATTAAATTTGACATAAAAGAGTTATCAAGCTTTCAGATTAATTAAAATGGCGAACTGAAATAAGCAAACACCCGAGAAAATTTAAGTGGACTGGACAAAAGGCTGTTTCTAAAGTATTAGTTAAAATTTCTATTGATAGCTCATCTCATGGTAAAATTGATTAACATGCAATGAACACAAAACAGGCATATTTGTGTGCAAAAAATTAAAATTTAATGTTATCAAGATTGCATTAAAAATTTTTACCAAATTTTCCATTAATTCTCCATTAAAAAGGTGAGGGGGACTAGGATAAATATCATGTAAGGAAAAATATCTGGTAAGTAAGTTACATCTAGAAAATTTTCACTTTAGAAAATTAATTTCCATTTGTAATACTAACAGCAAGACACCCATAAAAAATACACATGGTGTCAAAATAAGCCAAAGGAAAAGCGGGTAGGCAAAAATAAAAAGGACCCCAAGTCAATTTTATAGAAAATATTCCTGTATTAACTCTTGATCGAGAATATGCTTATATACTTTCAGAAAACAACTCCAAGACCAAGTGGACTCCTGCAACAGAGAGAAACTGACAGGTCTGTACCAACCACAAAGGTAAGAGGAGAAACAGTCCAGAGATGGAAGACTTGATGATGCCTTGCCATGTGAGCAGTCAGCAGCTGTGCATCACTGCAGGATGCCTAGGACCAAACCAGAGAGGGTCGGACCGGCATTGCCACCATTTATCTACTCTCCAGATACCATTAATAATGTGTACACATAAGGACTCAAAGCTATTGGACATTGAAATTGGGACTCAAACATTTTTCTTTTGCTCTTGCTCTTGTGAGTTTTTTTCTAGCCTACAGGAGCAAGATGTTTTTAAAGAAAATAATCAGGGGGTGTGGGCGAAGTAGATGCAGAAGCAAAGAAGCAGTGAACAGACTGTCATACTACAGTGGGGAGGCAGGGGAGGTTGCGGAGGAGGGGCCTGTAGGAGATCAACGGAAGGACTTGTATACATGTGTGTGTAGGCATAGCCAGTGGATACAGGGCAATAGGGGGTGGGGGAGAGATGGATGAGGGCATGTATTGGGGAGTAGGAAGGGCAATAGGGAAAAATAATAATTAATTAATTTTAAAAAATGAAATAAAATAATAGAAAAGTATTGGACCTTGTTGTTTCACCAATAACTTACAGCAGGTTGCAAACTAGTGCGAATTTATCTATTTTTAAGTCCATATTTCAGTTTGCAAAATAGACAACTCTTAAATATCTATTCCTTCTTTCATCTATAACTACTATGTTTTTATCATATGACTTTCAGTCTGCCAAGTAAGAGGAGATATCTAAATAAATAATGATTCATGGTTCCTGTTGAAAAATTTTAATTTGCAATTTATTTGTTTCTATGTGTAAAAATATTAAATTTATATTAGTCCTTACTTTTCCTTTCTCTTATTCAGTCTCCTTTTACATTTTGCTAATGTTTTTCAGCTTTTTCCTACTTTTCTCTTTCCCCTGATTTTCCTTCATCTTTATAATTATTTATTAAACATAGAATATATGTGATGGATATCAGTTTACCTTAAGAAGGGAACTAGTACTGAAGAATTTTATTATTAGAGAACAAGAAAGGTATATGAATAACAAATACTTCTTAATTTTTATAATGACAAGAGAACGACACAGATAATTTATAACTCTTTTGGCTTTCCCTCTTCCACTGATTTCACTTTGTCTCTTTTTCCCAGATTGTAGAAAATGATTATCAATATGATGCAGGCAGAATATAAGCTTTAAATGCAACAGGTTTTTTGTGCTCCTTACATTAATTGATCATGATATACTTATCCTCACAAACCCTGTCCTTTTGTAAGAAAGCCAGTGTAGTCCAGTGCATTAGCCAGAGATAGTCACTGTGTATAAAGGACAGGATGTAGGTTATAGGTGCAGAATGTGAGTTACAGGTATGCCAAAATATTGATCCCTTTGACCCTCAAGAGAGCTGGTAGGTTTGTGCCATAAAAAGCTCTGTTGTTGAAACCAGTTTGGCTCAGTGGATAGAGCGTCGGTCTGCAGACTGAAAGGTCCTAGGTTCGATTCTGGTCCAGGGCATGTATCTTGGTTGCGGGCACATCCCCAGTGGGGGGTGTTCAGGAGGTGGCTGATCAATGTCTCTCTCTCATCAATGTTTCTGGCTCTCTATCCCTCTCCCTTCCTCTCTGTAAAAAGTCAATAAAATATATTTTAAAAAATAAAAAATAAAAAAGCCCTTTTAACTACCTCAGATTACCATACAAAAAATATATATAACATTTTCTATATATGCCATAATATGAAAACTTTCATTGTAACACTAGAAAATAAGATATTTTTGCAGTCCACAGTAGTTAGCCAGTACAAAAATTTACTTTTACAATCTTATCTGAAAATGTGCAGTTGGTAAATCAGAGCTTTCCTTCTCCCTACCCTCTTCAAAAATGAGGACCTCAGAAGAAATCCATACACATTATCAGTATGCAAAAGTAAGTTTGGCCAGGCTGTGGTGGCTCAGTGGTAGAACATCGACTGATGGACCAGGAGGTCATGGTTTGATTTCTGATCAGGGCACATGCCCAGGTTGTGGGCTTGATTCACAGTGTGATGTGTGCAGGAGGCAACCGATCAATGATTCTCTCTCATCATTGATGTTTCTGTCTCTCTTCCTCTCCTTTCCTCTCAGAAGTCAATAAAAAATATATGTATTTTTAAAAAAAATAAGTTTGAGTTTTCCTTTGAAATATACTAATCTTTAATATATGAATTAATATACTTTTAAAGTATTTGTATTCCTACCAAACAAAATATGTGAGGTGTCTGAATTTATTCAGGTTTATATTATATATCTCAAATATTTTTTGTTCTCTATATAGATTACAAAATTCTCATTAATATTAATCCATTCAGGAAGACCTGAATTTTTATAATATTTATAAAATAAGAACAAAACCTAAATATATCAATAATTCATGTTAGAGAATTTAAATGTGTTCCCTAATACCTCATTTTAAAAGTAAGGTATATTTTTCTGTAGTTAATATTATGCAACATTTATAACCATCTTACAGACCAAACCCCTCCCCCACCATACACATAAAGTTTCACTCATTTCTTATAACTATTCAGAGTTAAATATAATCATCTTGGTATTAGAGAGAATACAAAGGATTTGCTCAGGTTTACACAGTAAGGAAAGAATAAAGCATGGACTTATACCCTGGTCTAGAAACTCCAAACTTTATTGTTTTTGTTTATTTTGTTGTTTTCTCTCCCAACTTTAATATATATGTCATTGATGGTTCTCTTTCTAAAATTGACAAAATTTAATAGTGGTGTCTTATGCACATCAGTACTACTAGATCCATGGTCAGAAGTAATTAAGGAAAAGGAGAGGATACAACTGTATTACTTGTGTCAGGATATATTTATGTTTATTGCATGACTGATAGTCATTGTTTTATTACATGATGTTATGACATTTTATTCATAAGTTCATTTGTTTGTGGCTTTTGACCTTTTCTTGCATATAATGAACTTCCTGGATTCCAAATATACTGATGTTTAAAAATTTCAGTAATCTCTTAGCTCACCCATTGAAATATTATGTTATTCCTCCCAGTGTTACACAAATGTATTGTAAATCATTTTTAGTTTATTCACTTTCTGTCTCCAGTATTTTGACCTTCACCAACATACCTCAACTTTGTATAAATTCTCTGATGTTCTTCTTCCTCAAAAATCGTGTGACAGGTTGAAATCATTTCACCACACTAAATAGCAGTCATTGATAATGAATTTGTACTGTGACTTCTTTTGGGTTATAATTCCTTTAGTCAACTGTCTATACATTTCTAAGGCCCTAGAAATATTGTTTAGTGTATCTCTGAAGCTTCATAGATGCATTGTATTTGTAAAGAAAATGCCACAATGCCCTATGGGTAAATTTTAAATGCCTGACTTTATAACACAATGATGAGTTATCATTAAATGCAAGATACAAGTGGAGATTGAATTAGCCTAGTAATGGTCCTTTAATGGTACTGACTCCCAATAATTGTCAGAGTAGCATTTATTTCAGAATCATCTACAGGATGTTTTCTGTTAAAGCAGGCATTCAGAGGCAAATGAAGATTATTTGATGTTTCTTTTTCTTAGAAAATTTATTGAAATAAAGTTGAATATTCCTGTGGAGATGGAAAAATATCTCCTGGGTGGCAAGGGCACTCTGATTTGAACCCTTTAGCTCATAAACAAACATTTTGATAACAGACCATTTCCCTTCTGCTGACCAAAAGGAACAAATGTTTTTAATGTCATTTTAAGTTTAAAGTGTTTGATAGTTCTAATACATGGTTGTTTTCTACAGGCACTTGAAAAATTGCAACAAGATACTGTCTATTGTTGATTTTGCTGAAAAATAATAGATAAGGAGGAGACAGACCGAAGATTTGTTTGTTTGTTCGTAACTGGTTCCCAATAAGATCTGGAAGCTTTGAGAAGTACTTCTAAAAATTTTATTGCAGTTGTAAAACCAAAGAGTTTGACTTCCAAGAAAATCATTCTTTCATAAATAATTAGTTCACAACTAGAAAGATGAAGAAATACAATTTTCTAGATATGATTCATATCCACAGACCTTTGTGGTTTTACCAGACATAAACCCTCCTGGAATAAGCCTGGGGCTGGCAGGAAGCAGACTTTTGCCTTTCCTTCTGGGCTGACATTTCCATGGGCCATGTGTGCCTCTTCCTGTAGCAGACCCTCCCACTCTTCAGTCCCTGGGATACTTCCTGTTCTCTCACAGTTTTCAGGCACAGCTAATTCAGATAGTAGGCAGAGGTTTGACTTTGTGCTGTTTCACCAATTTCATGTTCATTTCCTTTTATTTTCTTCAAATCGCATTCTTTGCTCTCTATTTTTTTTCTGTTTCAATCCTTTCCCACACAAGATTCCCTGAACTAGTATAGGATGCCTAACTGCTTAGCAAGTCTCAATGCAGACTGCTCCCCATGTACGGGTGAATTTTCAGGTCAAGATGGCACTTTTTCTTCTTCCCTTTCTTGTTTTTTCAGTTTTTCTTTATCCAAATCAAGCATTCAAATATTTCACTTTCTGGAAGTTTTAAAAGTAGGCTGTCTGCTTTATGAGTCACCTTTCTATAGGAAATTTTACATACAATGTAAATATGTTGTTCTAAATTTCCTGAAACAATTTATTTCATCCTTACTTGGCATGTACTTCCAATTTCAAAGAGAGAACTTGTTGGATATATTGCTGATTAGATTATTCCCAGAAGGAATTCAATTCACAAGTGACTGGAATGATTCATTCACAAACAATAAAATGTTGTTTTTTTAAAAAAAATTCAGAATACAAAAACCAACAAAAACCAACAAATTACACTTCTCTGCCCTATTGTATCTCCCATGTTTACTAGTTTCCTTTTGCTTTGAAATCAATTAAGTTTGGTTGTCTCCAGACTTATATGCTAAATATAGTGAAGAAAACTCCAAACACTAAATGTTAAATATTTGAAACACTCTCTAATAGGCTCTGGGATAGATTGAAAGATAGATAAGGCCCAGCTCCTTTCCTCAAAATGGACTTATTTTATAACAGGTATATGAATGTATACAATAAGCATCCCTCAGGGGATGGTGTTATATGTATATCATGATAAACATTCACACATTCCTCACATACCAAACCCTCAGAGTAGAACTGCAAAATGTTGTATTGCTAGTATGTAACAGAAAGGTCAAAAGTCATGAAATTACAATGTCAATGGTGAAGCATATGTTACAATATTATTATTTTTGAGATAATACAATTTGTTCACCTAGAAAAATTCATATCACTGGTTATCATTAATATCTATATCTATATATCTATATCTATATATCTATATCTGTATATCTATATCTATCTATATCTATCTATCTATCTATCTATCTATGCAAATCTACTGGACAGCAGAACCACCTATTGCTATGATGCATACTGACCACCAGAGGGCGTGTCGGAGACCAAATATTGTTCTCACTAAATGGATATAGGCAGGAGGCCAGAAGGCTGGCCAACCTTAATTGCTCTGAAAGGTCAGAACTGATTACTCATTGTTTAGTTGAAACTATCTGTTTGTATCATGTTAATTTGTTTTTGTTATTTCCTGCCTAAAGGCTAGGGGTGTGTACCAAAGCCTTAATAAAAGGGACAAAAAGGCCAGAGCAAGTGGCAGTCCTTTCCACTAGAGGAAGGCTCCTGCCTGGCCCCCCAATATCGCCAAATTAATGTTTTCTAGTCTCTCATTTTGTTTGCGTGCGGCCTCCTTCAGAACCCGAACCCTGACCCGGGAACCCTGAACCACGCGGGACGTGGAAAGAGGTTCCCACAGGGGCGGACAATCACTCAATGCAGGAGCTGCCCCCAGCCTGCAGGCCTTGATTGCCCTATGCAGAATGGAGAACCAAGGGAGGATGGCAATAGACACGGGCGATGCCAGGCCAAGTCAGATGCGAGCAAGCAGGGCCCCGATCACCCTGCTGGTTTCTCCACATACAGAGGGTGACCAGCATCAGCAGCAGGAGGCTGGGCCAGCTGCCAGCCTCCGGGGAAGATAGGCCCTGATTGCAAGCCAAGCCTAGGGTCCTACCTGTGCACAAATTTCATGTGCTGGGCCTCTAGTAGGGGATTGAAAAACAAAAATTTGGATCCAATAGTAAATATATTCAAGTTAGCTAGAGCCCCAACATTCTTTCCTGCTAGCTTTCTTTAACACCAAGGCTAGGCTCTTCTACAATTCCATAGAATGGAATGTGAGGAAAAGTGGCAAATATAAGATGATCAGTAAAAATTTGGTATACGGTAGGTCCGCGGGTTACATCAGAGATATGTTCCTATGGCATGTTGTAATGCTATTTTCACCATAATTCAGAACCCACCTACATAAGCACCTACATCACTCACATCAAGTACATACAAGTAATGAAGTGAAACAGTAAAAAGAAACTAAAAGAAAGATAACAATTCTTGACCTTTACTTGTGTAAATAAATAATAAAAAACATAAGGCACATATGTACATACGTCGAAATAACAGAACTTTTTTTTTTTTATAAATAAATGGGAGTTAATGATATAACCACAAAATAACATACATGGAGCCTGACATAACCTGAGGATTGCTGGCCTGATCTCGCCCCCAACTGGCCTCCCTTGTCAGCCTGATCTCACTCCCAACTGCCCTCCCCTGCCAGCCTGATCTTGCCCCCAACAGCCCTCTTCTCCTGGCCTAATCAACCCTAATGGCCTCTGCCATGGCCCCCACAACCATGGCTTTGTCTGGAAGGAAGCTTGACATGTGGAAGATAGCTGGTCTACCTAGCCTAATTAGCATATTACCCTTTTAGTAATATAGATTATATAGAATAGGATTGTTTAAATGGAGGGGAAAAGCCTTTTTCAGCAGGAGAAGATGCTCTTGGCAGACAAATATACATAATTCCTATATCTAGACTGATAGCCAGCCATGTGTACTATACTGCCAAACTGATCATTAAAATTTGAACCACTTTCTTATACCTTAAACAGGTGTTGCCCTTAAAACCCCTTCTCAGCCCACACCTTAGGTTCTGCCTTCACAGTTCACCCAAATTAGGTTCTGATTGGTCGGTTTCTATGCCTGTCAACGTCAAAAGCTCTGCCTCCTAGGCTGCCATTGGCTCTGTGCACTCCACCCAGATTTGGTTCTGATGGATCAGTTTCTACGCAAGTCAGCATCTTTGGGCCTTTCAACAGGCCTGCTCAGGGAGGCAGGGCTGATCAGCAGCCCCGGCAGAGGCCCAAGAGAAACAGAGAGGGAAGGTCTCATTAACAATTGCCTGGTAGACTCTGCCATGGAGGCTACGGATCTGTCCAGACCTCTCTTCAGGCCTGATCCGCAGCCCCCTTGGCAGTGCTGGGTCATGGTGCCCACCGCGGCGGGCAGTCAGATGGCAACCCAGCACTGACTTCTGGTCAGTCAAGCCTTTGGTTATTTTGGATGTTATGGACCCTGGGTTTTTAAATATTAGTATTTTAAAAATAGTCTTAATTATAAAATTCTAATAAAAGTGATGCTTGGTACACCAGGTTACACAGTTAAAAATCACACAGTTAAAGACCCCAAATTCTCTGAGGCTCTGAGGTCACTTCTATCATCATATCAGTACACATATCTTTAATTAGGCTGTTTTCATATTATATGTACATTGAAACAGATCGGGTCTTCTTCCTCAAGGAAAAGCATTTACTAAGAATTGAGAATTAAAACCCAGGGTATCATGATTTCACTTTTCCCTCATAACTATCAAACTGCTTTTATTAATATATTTATATCATAAAATGTTTTCCAAAAATACTAGAGAGTCAAAATGTGTGTATGTGTGTATGTGTGTGTGCATTTGTGTGTTACTTCTTTGTTGGTCTGACAGAAATTTTAATGTGAGAGCAAAACATAAAACCTATGTCTTCAATAAGGCCCATTAGCAATAACACTACAAAGATTGTTTTAACTGCTCATTTTGGTTTTGTTATATGAAGTTCTGTAAACTTAAAATGGAGTGAAAGTGTTGAGAACAAGACTTTGTATTTATAATGGAGCGTAAGGTAAACTTCATGGCTTTAAAGAAAGTGTTCATTGACTGGCAAAATAAAACTAAATTGTTCTCACTGTGAAAGTGAGGACATGGGGCCATGAAAATGAAGTTCACAATACTAAAGAGAAAATTCTTTGCTTTTTAAAAATAATTACTTTTTTTGGCAAATGTTTATTATTAAATTTTCCAGTAAAATAAGAAAGAACATAAGAATGTAATCACCAATAGATGATAAGTATCTAAAAATGGGATTTTACAAGGCATACCACTATTAAGTGAAATTTTAATTTCCTTTTTACTTGAATTCAATCGAATGGAAATGAAATTTACAGAAATTTAAATAATTTTCAATTTTGTTATACCAAAGAAAAGTTTACAGAAATTAAGTTTTTAAAAAGAATTATGCAAAAAATTTTGAGTATAGAGTCATTATGCACTTTCAATTTTATTTTTCAGTTTGAAAGTGTTGATTGAATGACTGACATGAAACACTCTCCCATACTTTGTCCCACAAACCTTCCTCCCTAAGTCCCCTTCTTGTCTCACTATAGGGAACACATTCCCATTTTATTTTATAGGAATGATGCTTCTTAGAGTTGCACATATGTCAATTCTGATTCTTCCCACATTCTAATCATATTGCTTGTATGGCATATAATGATAATTCTCCCAGTTACTTGCATTTAAATAATTTCAATAATCCTATGTTTTTATTCATTTCATTGTTTGATCTCATTATCAAGAAATGTCTTCAAGAGGCCTACTTACATGCATACCCTGTAGATTTTTTCCAATGCACATTTATTTATCTACTAGAGGCCCCATGCATGAGGGGTTGTGTGTTCCTCAGCCCAGCCTGCATTCTCTCCAATTTGGGACATCCCTCTGACAATCTTGCCTGACTGCCTGATTGCTCTTAACCACTTCTGCCTGCCAGCCTGATTGACACCTACATGCTCCCCTGTCAGTCCAATTGTCCCTAAATGCCTTTCCCTGATGTCCTGGTCACCCCTAACTGCTCTCCCCGGACAGCCTGGTTGCCCCTAACTGATCTCCCCTGCAGGCCTGGTCACCCCCAACTTCCCTTCCTGATTGCCCAGTAACCTCTAAATGCCCTCCCTTGCCATCCTGGTCATCCCTAACTGCCTTCCCCTGCAGGCCTGGTTGCCCTCAACTACCCTCACCTAAAGGCCTGGTCCCCCACAACTGCCCTCCCCTGCAGGTCGGGTCCCCCTTAACTGTCCTCCCCTGCAGGCCTGGTTACCCCCAAGTTCTCTCCTTTGCCAGCCCAGTCACCCCTAACTGCCCTCCCCTGCTGACCATCTTGTGTCCACATGGGGCAGCCATCTTTGACCAAATGGGGGTGGCCATCTTATGTGCTGGAGTGACGGTCCATTCGCATATTACTCTTTTATTAGATAGGAATCTATCATTTACTGATTTGGTGTAAAGCTCATACACTCAAATAATATATTTTGGAACTATAAAATAAAACAAACACATGTAGTATGCTTTGTGTGTCTCCTAGGAAAACTCCCCTGACTTTAGAAACCAGCAGCCTACATGACAAACATCTGTATACAAGAGCATCTTTGAGAAAATTTGCTCCACTCAAGTCAGCAATCATTGTGCATACAGAAATACCAATGTAATTAATGCCATTTGCCATTTTCTGTCATTTCTTCTATGCCATCATGTTACCTAGTTTCAAAATCCCTCTGTCCTTTGTTTTCTCAGTTGCTTTTCATGAAGACATCAAACTAAACTGGCCCTGGCAAACTGTTTTTAAGATGGCCAATTCCATTTAATCCATTTAAACCTTCAGAGGCAGGAGTAGCAACTCCTTCAACATGTGAAGGAATAAATGAGAAACTAAACACTGACTCTTAGCCCCAGTTTCCAGTTATGTTATATTTGGCCCTCCATCCTGCTGAATGCCTAATCATGGGCAGTCCAAACTGCCCCTGGCCTTAGACCCATGAGAATTAGCACCTGCCTATACAAGAAATTCAATTGCATGTGTTCCTGAACTTTAGTGAAAATAAAAATTTCCTGGAAAATGTACTAAAAAGGAGATGTGTGGGCCTCACCCCCAAGTTTCTGAGTTAGTACATCTGAGGTGGTGTCCAAGGTTTTGCTTTCTTAACAGGGTTCTAGATGATTCTGACTCTTTTGGTCAAGAAACACACTTTAAAAACGATTGTGCTAACCTTTGCTGAACATTCCTGGTGTCTAATCCTGGGTCTCAGGCTCCTATGTGTATGAGAATGACAGCAGTTTTTTCCCCACAGTAAGTCATTTTGGTTTGATGGGCACCCATTAGCAAAGCAACAAAGGCAGCCATCTGTTGAGTTTTTATAAATGAGAATGTTTATTGTTCTTATGTAGTTGAGTGACAACTTGGCCAACCATGATATTCTAGATTTACCTTTCCTTCAGCACTTTATACTTGTTGTTTCATTGTTTTGTGAAAATAAATATTGTTGTGGATGCCAGTCTAACTTGTTTTTGTCTTTTCACATGTCAAAAAATTCACTTTTTAAATCTTTGAAGTTCAGCAACTTCACCAGGCTATGTCTCAGAATCTACTATGGTATCCTTCTTTCTATAATTAAAGGAACTCCTTTGAAATGCATATTAAGACCTTTCTTTATTTTAGGAAAATTGACTGCTACTTCATGACAACAATTTTTTTTTCCTCAAAGAGTCATAATTATCCTTTTTAGGGTCATCTTTGACTGTTTCCATATCTATCATCATTACTAAAAATCTCTATAAAGTTTTTCCTCTGCTTATAATGTGATTAATTAAAGCCTATCACTATGTTAGTAATTTGATATTCAATAGTATTGATTCTTATCCTACTTGATTTCCTTTTTTCCCAATAGCCGTACAATGAAACCAATTTGGGTTTCAGTTTATTTTATTAGACTGCTGTTTTATCCTCTTATTGGCTTATTTAATTCATTTCTTCTAACAATATACTGCAAGGGAAATTACACAGTAATACTGTAGAGATAAATTTTCTTCCAGCCTCATTTCTCCTTTTTTCCCACTGGAATTGCATTATTTTCTATTGTTCTTATTACTTGTTTATTTGTTTGTTTGTTTGGCACAGCTGCCATACTCTGATTTTTATCTGTTTGTGATCATGTAGACAGAAATGTTCAAACTTTTTTCTTTTCCTATCTAATAAAGACTGAATATGAAATTTGACCATCACTTTGTGACAAAGATGGTGGTACCCAGAGCCAATAAGGAGGGAATATGCAAATTGGTTTGACAAAGATGGTGGCTGGACCAGGACACTTGTGTCATCGCCAGGGCAAGACGCAGGCGTTTTGTCCTGCGCTGGCCGCTACGGGCCTCTGGGCAGCATGTGTGCACAGATGTGGAGCAGCAGGGGCAGGGTAGTACAACCTTCTATGGGGGTGGAGGGAGCTACAGGAGGGCAGCAGGGCCGGAGCAAAGGCAAAAGGCGACTCCAGCCAGAGGGAAGGCAGAAGGTGGTGGCTAGAGTGAAGGCCCAGGTCCCGGGTGCTGGAGGGAAGTCAGTACCAGCAGCCAAGAGAAGGAAGGCCTATTCTTGCATGTATCTTCATGCACTGGGCCTCTGGTCTAAATTAATAGAACTGAACACCCTTTTACCTCTTTCCTGCTTTTTAAAACTTATGTTGCCTCTACCACAAGCCTTGATTTAAAGTATTGCATCAAGTTTTCTGTAGTCTGAAGACAAGAAAGGGCATGCAGAGGAGCAAAGCCTGCTTGGCGCTGTAGGCAGCCTTTTCTGGAGCCCTGCACTATGTTTTCTAATCTTAGCCTCTATTACCAGGGGCAACTCCATACAGCCAAGGCTGTTTCCAACTCCTTTCTCTAACCTTCAGCTCATCATCCAATGTAATTCAAGTCCTTGGCAAAATTAGTTAGCTTCTCAAGGCCTTCTTCTAAAATCCTACCATGGTAAGTGGATTTCTGAGGGCTGTTTTTGTACCCAATGTCTACCTAACTCCCTCCTAACTCCCTCCTAATTCTCAGTGTTTAGCTTCATCCAGTGATATTTCTGATTATTGCTGTACATTAGGAACTTTTTAGTTTTATTTAGCTGCATTTATTTATTTTTTTTCTTTTGTCTTCCTTGGAGACATATCAGAAAAAAATACTGCTGTGAGAAATGTCTGAGGGTTTATTGTCTATGTTTTCAGATTCATAGATACATATAACAGACTGACAGCTGTTAAGGGGACAGATCTGAGGGGTCTGGGTGAAAGAAGTAAAGGATTAAGCAAAAACAAACAAACAAACAAACAAACTCATCCATACAGACAACAGTATGGTGATTGCCAGAGAGAAAGGGGATGGGAAGAGACGGAATAGAGCCACAGGGGGATACATGATTTTGGAAGGAGACTTGACTTTGGGTGGTCAACACACAATATAATATACATCTGATGTATTATAGACTTATACATCTAAAACCTATATAATTTCATTAACCAATGTCATCCCAATAAATTCAATAAAAAATTAAAAATAAATTAATAATCCTAACATTTATGAGATACTGACTAGACACACATTAAAAGGACAGTCAAAGTATAGAGCATATTGAGTTAGAAGACCATAATCCTAAATTCTAGCAAAAGTTTTACTGGAAAACTGTGTGGTCTCAGCAAAATCACTTCATTCCTCTGTGCCTCATTTATTTCACTTGTAAAAACAGGTAATTGGCTAGAAGACATTTCAGGCTGTTTCCAACTCTGAGGTACTATTATTCTAAGAATAATCTCTGTAGGCAGACTTCCTTGATCCTTTTTCTCTTTGGTAATTGTAAGAGAGTATAATGTCATCCAGGGAAAGACACTAAGTTTTTAATTGCATTTTCATTTTTACCAATCAGTAGATGCAGTTAAAATGGGTTTATATTGGCTCATGTTCTAGATTTAATGCTAGACACATTAGGGTTTGAGCTGGTTCAAGTAGGCGAATTTAAGAGTACTGATGGAAAATCATCATTTAAAGGAACATTTAAAGCAAGCAAGTATAAGATATTTATATTTATTTAAAAAACAGTTTGCCAAGTGACTTTTCTTTTCATATTGTCTCATTGCTGATTAATTATTAATACAGCTCTCCACCTCCACGTATGGTAAAAGTCAAATGGATTTTGTCATCAGCTGAGCCATCTGTCTCCTCACACTGTTCTGCTATTTTTCTTTTTATTTTTGAAACCCTTCAACTGAAATTAGAAATGGAAGAGGAGAAGGCAATCAGGAAATATAAGAATAACAGAATTTCATATGCTCTGATTATTTTTAATACCCAGGAAATATGATTTGTAAATACCATTTCAGAAATGTTTGTATTCATTCAAGAGTGTCTTCTGCATTTTTCTGGGAAGATTAGGTATTCTCATATTGTGAAGATGCAATAAATTTGTTTGCTTTATACTGAGCATAATGGTGCTAGGCCCTGGATACAAAAGAGATATGAATGCTCTTAACCAAAGCAAAAGAAAGCCCCACTTCTGTGACTCTTGTGTTCATTGTCTGGGAAGAGAATGCCCAGGGCTCTCATCTCCAGAGGGTTGTGGTTCCCTTTATAAAGGGCAGAATATACTTCTTACCATTCTCTTGGCCATCTATTGTAAGCTAGCTACTTACTTCTCTCTCTCTCTCTCTCTCTCTCTCTCTCTCTCTCTCTCTCTCT
>JAAGEH010002531.1:9572216-9621672 GCA_011751065.1 Lasiurus cinereus
AGAGAGAGAGAGAGAGAGAGAGAGAGAGAGAGAGAGAGAGAGAGAAGGGGGAGGGAGAGGGAGCATGCCAAGGAGGGGAAGCAGAAATACACCTCAAAATGAAAGGCCTCTAAACCCACCTCACCTCATATGTAATGCTGCATACGCTACTGCAATGCCTTTGGCTGATACTAAGTGAGCTAGTCATTTCTTAAGTGTATACCCTGTGTGGAGAGTTCTATTTTTCAGAGGGCAGCCCATCTCATAACCAGGCAGTACCAATTATTGGAAACTCACTTTCACTCAGGGCTAAAGAGCTATTTTCTCATTATATTAGTCCTTTACTACCTGGTACAAGTCTATTTTATTTTATGTCCCCTGACTATTCAACACTTAGAGATAAGAAACCATCCTCCTTATCGACCTCCTTTCCTTAGAGTAAACCCACATAGTTCCTTTTGTGGCCTCTATGCTTTTCTGACTCCCCAACCTCCTGGTCACTCTTCTCTGGATATCCCCAGTTCCATTATATTTAAAAACCTAAATGAGTTCAAAACTCTCATTTTCATGTCAACTGCCTTATAATCTGATCACTCCTTTTTTTAAAAATATATTTTATTGATTTTTTATAGAGAGGAAGGGAGAGGGATAGAAAGTCAGAAACATCGATGAGAGACATCGATCTGCCACCTCCTGCACGCCCCACACTGGAGATGTGCCCACAAGCAAGGTACATGCCCCCAACCGGAATTGAACCTGGGACCTTTCAGTCCGCAGGCTGACGCTCTATCCACTGAGCCAAACTGGTCTCGGCTGATCACTCCTTCTTAATGAGATAGTTTTTACTACATTAAACATTTAATTGAGGGAAAATAGAGGTCTATCCACTTTTATTTTATGTAGTTCAATTTTTGAATTTCGCAATGAACATACATTTTTTGTGTAACAACAAAATAATTTAAAAAACAACACATAAAACCAGAAGACTGTGCTTCTTCCTCATAAAAGATAAAGAAATTCCAGGCTGGAAATTATCTTCCCATCTGATCTGACTTAATGGGCACTTAAGATGAAGTGCAGATAGGTTTGGCATCTTTCTGATTGATAGGAACAAATTTTGCTATATACTAGTATGGGAGATTCAGGCAGACAGGCCATCACTTTCTAAAATATATTTCGTAGACTATGATGAAATTCATTCTTCTGTGTGTGTTTTTTAAAGAATCCAAACAAATTTTCAGGTACTGAGACTTCAAACTACTTGATATCAAATTTTATAAGATATATGACCTTCTATAAAAAAACAATAAAAACTAGTCTCAAAGATTTAAACATAATTCTGAACATTTGAAGTACTCTGCATTTTCAAGGAAAAAATGTGCCAGAAACAGAGGCAAATATCTTGAAGAAAACCATCAGTAGGTAGGTCTTACCTCAAAGCAGAACCATAACTTTTTAAATTTTGGGGTCTCTGGGCCCAGCCTAAGTACCTGACCTGCATATGATAGGTGCTGGGGTCTAACAGCACCTAGTGGTAAATCAGGCTCTTACCAGCTTAAGGACAAAAGCTGGAGGCTGTTACTATTCTTCTTTCCTGCCCTTCGATAAAGCAACAGGCCTCTGGGTGTTACAGGGCATAGGATGGAGAAGGACATCAGAATTCTGGATAACAACTTTTTTCCTGTTATTGAATTACAAAGTAGAGAACACAGTGTATCAGCCTTGCTTTATATATTATACATTGTAAAGAACAGCTGCCCATGCTGCTGTCCTATATTCCCATTCTTTAGACAGAAGAGACATTGGAAATGTTTCTAAAAATCTCCCCTGGTTTAGTACAACATGGGACAGGAGGACGTTAGGAAGTGTTATCATTTAATTAGACTGCCAGATGTAACTGGATTGATCTGTACCTACTTGGAGTAGTGTATGTGTCAAGTGAACAGAATTTAGACTTTTGCTTAAAAGAGTCAGTGACATTCCTGACCAATTCCAAAGTCTAGGTGATCTTTCAGGAGAGTCCCTGGAGTGAAATGCTGCTGTAGGCATACCTAAAGGATTTCGAAGTAAAAGATTACGTTTTGCTCAGAATTTCAGTTCATATCTATTTTTAAACATTGCAGATCAAGGGAAATAATGCAATACTACAAACTACACCTAATAGTTATATAATTACAATCTACTGAAATGCTCCATGATGGCGTTTATGATCTAATATTGCAATAAAGTCAATGCTTTATCATTTTTGGGGGGGAGTCCACAGTCATGCCAATATTATTTATAAAAATTATTTAAATTAGGTTTTATATATTACTTACAGTCTAATTTTGTGAAAACTAAAGGTTTGTACATGGCTATGTATCACAGTAATATTTAGGAAATTTTAGTGAATATTTAAAACATTCATTAAGTGTCTACTATGCACAATCAGTAAATATATCCAATGACCTTTTAATACCCAAGTTAAACTAGAACCTACTTTGATTTTCACTGATTTTTATTTGTTGGTTCACACATTCTTGCAAGATAATGTATCACTTAATAGCTTCTTTATTAAACTCATAATGTTTACTGTGTTCAACTATATACTCCTTCTGAGAAGTATACTCTGCATTCATAACATAATTCCTTATCCTTCATATTGTTCAAAGTGCCTAAAGTAGACTATGCATTAAATAAATAATATTGAATGAATAAACCCATGAATGAATGGTTCTTTATGGGTTGTTCTGTAGTAGAGTAGGCCATATAATTTTGCAAGAAACCTGGAGAATCAGACCAAGTTTAAATGCCTGACATCAGCATGAATAAATCCAAATCCAGTACGAATAATAACTATTTTAGAAAGGTTATTTAGCCAAACATTTAACAGAAAAATTATTTACTTTGTAATTCCTTAATCTGAAATTTTCATCCAGAGACACACTCCTTAAATATATTTAGAATAAACTCCATTCAAAGTATGATATAAATTCCATATTAATTCCCTCCTTCCATATTTTCTTGGATTTTTCTCAAAAAATGAATTTTGTGAGTTAAAGACAAACACATATCAATAATGCTCATTTTTTACTTAATTAACATATTGACACAATAATCACTTGAAGCAAGAAGCAATAATAACAGGCTTTAGGAGGACCATTTTACAGTGGCACACAACTAAGAAAATACAAAGGCAAGAAATCTCAGTGATTTACCTGTTATTTTGTAAACCTACCAGCTATGTATATTTGCATATTATTTTCTGAGAGGAAGCTGAAAGGCTGGGAATGTTATACTAGAGAAAAATCCTCTGATGCTTTCAGCAGGGAAAAGAAACGGAACCATTTTGAAATACATGAAAACATTCTGTTCTCCATAAGCTCTAACTTGAGCAGAAACTATTTAACCAAAGCCTAACCTTCCGGGGTTTTGTTAAAGCCTAACTGAACTGGAGGAAGGGAAATACTCAGCTCCAGCAACCACTAGCCATTTTGTGCCACTTAAGGGGGTGGAACGAGGGTGGGAGTGTGGGAGGGAGGAGATAAAAGAGAAGCATTTATATGAAATTCATGTTTAAGAGACACAGGTTTACTAAAACGCTGATACCTAAACATAGGACTAAAATGCTCTTTTGTTCCTACGCCTGACCAACACTATCAAATAACCATTTACAGTAATGGGGTTTCTTTTGCCCAGTATGAAATGTACAGCAATCAAGAAAAAAAATTGCATAACATACTAACAGTCAAAAAACACAATTTGAAAAGACAGAGAAAACATTAGAACCGGACTCAGATATTTTTGCATAAAAATGATTAACATACTTAAGACTCTCACACATAAAATACATAGAATAAAAGAATAGTAATTAGAGATCAAAATTCTGTGAAAGAATCAAAGAGATATGAATTTGAAGATATCCCAATAGAATTTTCAAAAACTACACAGCAAAGAGAAAAAAGATAAACAAAATAAAACAAACCCAGCCCCAGAATATCCAAGAATGATGGGACAATTACAAAAGGTATATAATACATGTAATACAATTCCAAAAAAGAAGAATAAAAGAAAAAATATTTAAAAACTAATAACTTGGAATTTTCCCCGAATTAAAGTCAAATATCAAATTACAGATCTAGAAATCTCAAAAAACATGACGGAGAGTAGATGTCATAAATACTACACCTAGGTGTATACTATATATATATATATATATATATATATATATATATATGATTTAAAAAGTCTTCAAAAATTCCAAAAAAAAGAAACCTTACATATAGAGAAGGTAAGATAAGAGTTACTTTCAACTTTTCCTCAAAAACCATACGAGCAAGAAGAGAGGAAAAAGACATATCTATATTGTGATGGGAAAAGCATCAACCTAAGATTCTGTACCATGCAAAATTATTTTTAAAAATGAAATCAAAATTAAAACTTCTTAATTTTTATCATATAAATTCAAAGGAATTTGTTTCCAGAACACCTGCCTCGTAAGAAGTTCATTAGAAGAAATGAAAGTGATGTAGGTCACAAATTCAGATCTATATAAAGAAAGAAAGAGTATCAAATACATAATAAGTGAAAGTGAAACACAAACTTTTATTTTTCTTATTCTTATTTAACAAATACAACATATTCAAAATTAAAAACAGCAGTATATTTGATTATATATGCTTAAGTATTATATATGCTTATGTATACCTACATATAATTAAAATGGATGACAACAATAATACACGGAACAAGAGGGAGTAATTAGAAATATTTTGTTATTATAAGGCACTTACACTACCTGTGGAGTGGTATAGTATAAAATGAATGTGGGCTTAGATTAATTGTAAATATAATTGTAAACTGAAAGACTAAAAACTTTCATTCTAAGAGAGGAGAAAAAATTAAATCATATCAAATGTTCAATTAAAACAACAAAAAGAGTGAAAGGAAAAGAGTGAAAGACAAACATAGAAACAAAAAATATGGGCAACAAATAAAAAAATAACAAATGTTAATATTAATTCAACTATATAAATAAACAAAACTGGCAAGCAGAAAATTAGCAAGGACATATTTGCACTCAACAACACAACCAATCAAACTTGTAAGAGACATCTATAAACAACTTTATTCAACAATAGAATACACATCTCTCCCAAATTCACACAGAACATGTACCAAAATAGATGAAACATTCTGTGCTATAAAGCACAAAATAAAAAAACTTAAAAACAAAAATTATATAATGTCTGCCCTCAAACCACAATGAAATTCAACTAGAAATCAATGACAAAGGGATAGATGGCAAATTATAAAATGCATAGAGATTAAACAACCTATTTTTAAATAACAAATGGATCAAAGAAGAACTCTCAAGAGAAACTTTAAATATTTTGAACAAAGCAAAAATTCAAATATAACATCAAAATTTGTGGAATGTAAGAAAAGCAGTTTTAAAAAGGAAATTTTATAGGATTGTATGCATATACTAGAATATAAGTCATAATCTAAAGTCAACAATCCAAGCTTCCACCTTAGTAAACTAGAAAAAGAAGAGCAAATTAGATCCCAAGTAAATAGAATAAAATAAATAATAAAAATAGAGTAGAAATCAATTAACTGAAAATAAGAAAATAACTAAAGCCAAAAGCTGGTTCTTTGAAAAGACCAAAAAAATTATAATCCTCTAGCCAGACTAACTAGACAAAAAAAGAGAAGACATAAACGATAATACTGTATTAAAAATGAAAGTGGAAATATCAGTATATATCCCATGGACATTGAAATAATAATCAAGGAATATTATGATGAACTCTATGACCACAAAGCTGACAAAAATAAATGAAATTAACTAATTTATTGAAAGATACAATGTTTTAAAGCCAATACTTATAAAAGTTCAACAAACTGAAAAGGCCTAAATCTATAAAGAAATTGAATAAATTATTAATAACCTCCAGAAAACAAAAAGTATCATATCCAGATAGGTTTGCCAATGAATTATACCAAACAGTTAAAGAAGAATTTATACTAATTATCAATAGCCTCTTTTGGAATATAGAACCAGAGGACATACTTTTAAATTCATTTTATAATACAAGCATCCTCCTAATACCAAAACCAGACAAACACATTACAAGAAAAGAAAGCTATAGATCAATATCTTTCATGAACATGAATGCAAAATTTTCAACAAAATATAATATATAAAAAGAATTATATACCATGACTGAGGAGGATTTATCACATGAATGCAAGTCTAGTTCAATATTAAAAAATCAATTAATGTAAACCAGCATAGAAATAGATTAAAGAAGAAATATCATATGATCATATCAATAGATGCAGAAAAAGCATTTGAAAAAATCAAACATACATTCATGATGATAATATTTAATAAACTAGAACTAGAGGAAAACTTACTTAACATGGTAAAGAACAGATACAAAAAAAAATTCTCAAGTTAATATAATTAATGATGAGAAACTAGTTTTACCTCTAAGATCAAGAACAAAGCAAGAAGGTCTCCTCTCACCACTCCTTTTCAGTATCCTACTGTACATTAATGCAATAGACAAGAGAAGGAGATAAAAATATAATGATTAAGAAGGAAGAAATAAAACTCTTTTTATTCAAAGATGATATAACTGTTAAAAATATGAAAGAAGGAAGAAATAAAACTCTTTATATTCAAAAATGATATAACTTGGAACTAATAATTAATTACATAAATACTGTAGGATATAAAGTTAATATACAAAATAAATCAATTGCTTTCCTATATATCAGCAATGAAAAGTAAAATTTGAAATTCCAATTACAATAGCTTCCACAAAAATAAAATACTTAGGTATAAGACTAAATACTAGGTACAATATCTGTGAAGGAAACTTGTAAAGTTGGAAAAAATAAAGAAGTAAATAAGTGAAAAGATATTTTCATGTTCATAGATAAAAAGACTCAATAGTCAAGATGTCAGTCCTTCCCAAGTTGGTGTATAAATTCAATTGAAACCAATCAAAATTATTTTATGGATATTGATAACCTGATATAGTTTATATGAAGAGTCAAAAACCCCAGAATACCCAACACAATATTGAAGAAGAAAGAGATGGAGAACTTACACTACTCAACTTTAAGATTTACTATAAATCAATAGTAATAAATACATGGTGGCACTGGCAGAAGGTAGAAAAAATGGATCAATGCAATAGAACAGAGAGACCAGAAAAGACCTGTATAAATGCTGCCAACTGATTTTGACAAAGAGCAAAGACAAGTCAATGGAGCAAAGAGAATCTTTTCAACAAATGATGCTAGAACAACTGGACATACAAATACAAAAAAAAATCTAAATAGAGTCCCTATCTACAATAAAAAAGAGAAAGATACAAATTGACCATTCCTTCATAACACCCACCAGCCAATCAGAAGTGAGAATGCAAATTAACCCAACAAAGATGGTGGATTAATTTGCATGCGCAGGTGCTAAGCAGCCAGGGGCGGGATGCTTTCGAGAAGACACAGACGTTCCACACAGCCCCAGCTGCTCAGAGCCTCTGGGCAGCGTTGGAAGGCAGAAAGGTGGCTCTGGCAGAGTGAAGGCAATGCCTGCAGACAGAAGAAAGAAGGCTCATTGGGCCTCTAGTATCCTTCATAAAAAATTAACTCAATGGATTACAGACCTAAATGTAAAACACAAAGCTATAAAACTTCTAGAGGGTAAGTTAGAAGAAAATCTAGATGACTTTGGTTTTGGTGATGACTTTCTTGATAGCACAATCCATTAAAGAAAGAAAAAATAAGATGTTCATTAAAATTAAACATTTCTTCTCTATGAAATAATAGAATGATAAAATAAACCACAGACTTGCAGAAAATATTTTCAAAATATGTGTCTGGTAGAGAACTATTATCGAAATTATACAACAAATTCTTAAAATTCAACCATAAGGAAACAATCAAATTTTTAAAAATGTCTTCAAGACCTTAACAGACACCTCACCGAAGATGATATAAAGATGACAAATAAGCTTAAGAAAGTATGTTTCACATCAAATGTCATCAAGGAAATGAAAATTAAAACATGTCATTTCCATACACACTATTTATATGGTCAGAATACAGAACACTGACAACACCAAATGTAGACAAGGATGTAGGGCAACAGAAACTCTCATTAATTACTATTGGAAATAAAAAATGGTACATTCATTTTTGAAGATAGTTTAGTGCTTTCTTACAAAACCAAACTTACTCTTACCATACTATCCAGCAATCATGTCCTTTTAATTTACACAGAGGACTTGAAAACTGAGGTCCACATAAGTTCCTGCACATGGATGTTTATATCAGTTTTATTATAACTGTCCAAACTTGGAAGCAAACAAGATTTGTTTAATGGATGAGTGGATAAATAAACTGTGGCTCATTAAAAACAAACAAACAAACAACACTGGTATATTTTAATGATAAAAAAATGAACTCTTAAGCTATGAAGAGACATGGAGAAACTTAAAGGCATATTATTGAGTGAATGAAGACACTCTGAAAAGGCTACATAGTATACAATTCCAACTGTATGACACTCTGGAAAGACAAATCTCTGTAATCAGTAAAAAACTGCATGATTGCCAATGGTCAGAGAGAAGGAGATATGAGAAGAAGAAGCACTTCAGATTCTTAGGGCACTGACATTACTCTTTGTGATACTATAATCATGGATACATTCCATTATACATTTGTTCAAAGCCATTGATTTATTGCAGTGAGAAGGAACCTTAATACATATTATGGACTTGGGTGATTATAATTTGTCAGTGTAGGTTCATCAGTTATAACAATTGTACCACTCTGGTGAGGCATATTGCTACTAAGAGAGGCTGTACACATGGAGGCAGAGAATATATGGGAAATCTCTGTACCTATCTCTCAATTATACTGTGTATCAAAAACTTTTCCAAAAAATAAATTTAAATTATTTTTAATTAATTATTTTACAGGATCAGCATGGATAAATTAAAACATGATATATGATTAAAAAAGACATATAAATTTCAAAAATGCAAACTAATCAAATGATGCTAAAAGTCAGAACATGGTAACTTCTAGGAGGTTGCCATATTATGGTAACACAAAGATTGGTGGAAACTGTCAGTGTTCTTTTCTTTCTTTACCTGAGTAATAGTTTCATGATTGTATGCACATTGTGAAAATTTCCTGATCTATATAGTTATAAATTACATATTGTTCATGCATATTATAATTTATCTAAGATGCTAAATATTTTCTATTTTATCTTCATATTTTGTTAGATTTATATGAGATTTTAAAGGATTTCCTTTAAAAATAGTTTTATGTCCCTTTCTCATTTCAAAATATCATTCTTTCTCACTCAATTATTTTACTCTTATATTCTGTTTATGTTTTCATTATGTTTTCATAATAGCTCCACTGTTCCAGAAACACAACTGAACCCTTGTAGTTGTACTGACAATAATTGAGCATTATTTGTTATGTCTGGATCTTGATATTATAAAATGTACTTATAGAATATAAGGTAAAGAAAATATAATTAAGAATTTTTCTTCCTAAATTTTCTCATTTTATCCATTTTAGACAACAGAACAATCTCTTACATTAAAGAATTCAATGCAATTTGCATTCATGAGTTTTTGAAATAGTGAAATGGATAAAAAAAGAGAATATGAATAGGTAATGTTAGCAATGAGGCTTGAAAATTTGTGGATAATGCCATATTCAAAATTAAAAAAAAAACTTAAGAATTAAGGATCTCTGAAAAATATAATCTGATGTGGAGTAAGTGAAGCCTTTTAAAAACCTATTTATAAGGTGCAAGTCATTGATAGTGAATAGAAGTAGACTTGGAAAAGCTGGTGTATATGTTACAGTCTAATAGGTAAAAAGGAAAGCAGGTAATAGGTGGACAAAATAGTGAGGAAATGACATACTGAGATGCTCTGGTCCCATCTATGTCAAAGCAAATAACAATAATAGCATGTCTAGAAGAATATACAAGAGAAAAATACATTTTCGAGTAAAAACATAACACAGTGTTACCTTCTCAGAAAAGACTTTGAGAATTAAATTTTCTATTATAGAAAAAAATTAAAATACAGACAAATTACAATTATATTTACAACATCTTTATATATGTATTTTTTTTAAACTTTGTAAAAGAGTTAGATAATATTGATTCCACAGTGGGATGAAAAATTTGAGCCAAATCCTCAAAGCTTGTAATCAACCTCTGGGTAGGAACAATCAATAGCCCAGCTCCTACCTGCCAAACTGTAACTTCTATTAACAGGATTTGATTCATGGAAAGAAAAGGATAAAAACAAACCCACTTCATTGAATAGTGTAGAATTTGTTTACATGTAAGCCAACAGCAAATATGTAACTAAGATCATAGTTTAAATTCTCCCCTCCAGAAAGAATAAATTGGCTTTTTTTCTGAAGAGATGACTTTTTTTTTCTGAAGAATCAATTATGAGTTTTGGTTTGCTAATAAGGTAGAATTTATACCTACCTTTAAAGAGCTTTTTGAAATGTGTCAAATATTATATTCTAAGTATGCTTCAATGTTTTAAAAGCAAAGCATTAATGTTGGGAATTTAGCATATAGGCAGCATGAGTTATAGTTTCAGGTACCTGAAATTCACTGTTAGATTTTGAAACAAATCCTATATAATAAAAGCCTAATATGCTAAGTGCCTGGTCATCTAGTCAGTCATTCAACCAATCAAAGTGTAATATGGTAATGATATACTAAGGCCACTCAACCACTTACTGTGATGTTCACTGACCACTAGGTGGCAGATGCTCCATCTGGTAGGTTAGCTTGCTGCTGAGGTCCAGTCAATCAGGACTAGACATACTCTGGAGCCCTCCTGGGGTCTTTACCTGGATGGCCAACCTCTTGCATCCCTTTCCCACCCCTATCATGCACTGGTGGGGTCCCTCTGCCTGGCCTGCACTGTCTTCAAATCGGGGCTGAGGAGACCCTCCCCCCAAGTGCTTGAATTTTGTGCAATGGGCCTCTAGTAAAAAAAATTAAATAAATAAATACACACACACACACACACACACACACACACACACACACACACACTACCTTAAAAAAAATACATGACATGTAATCTTTACTTATATTCTTGGAAGCTATTATTTTGTTTGTTTCCATCTTGCAAAAAGATTTTCTTAAGTCTTTCTCTAAGTATTTTGTATGTGTCTGATATAAGTTTTAAGGAACTATTATTTTTATCTCTACCGCATGTGAATTTTGATTAACTTCAAAGGAAACTTTCATATGTGGAAGATCTAAGTAACTATATAGAGGGAAGCGGAAATCATCCTCAGAACTCAGGTAAATGTTAACTTTCAGAGTTAATTCTGAAACATAAAAGCTAGTCCAGCCAATTGTATTATATCACAGACAGGAAGCAAAAGAGAATCTGCATTACATACACAGGCATGGACAAAAGTAGGGTTACAGTTGTAAGCACATGAGACATGGAGTTTGCTCTTGGATTATTATCCATTAATTATTGTATCAGTTACTTGTATTATGATCATAAGCCTACTTTTTCCCCACACCTTTGTAAATATTTACATATTTTCTTCCTAGCTACAAATGCTGTACATGCTAGAAGTTGTAATTATAATACCTTGAGGGATTTATCTAACAATATTACTAAAATTCATCAAATTCTAATAAATAAGGGTTTTTATCTGTTGTCAGGCAGCCTCCTTAGTTAGCTTCTAGGTCCTTTCAAACTAACCCTTTTTAGCTTAATGTCATTAAAAACAAAAAAAATGTAATTGAGTACCTACTCAGTGATAGGACAGTGCCATAGAAAGTCCTAAAACAAAATTAGTTGAATGATTAAATGAACAAATGAATGAAGGATGAAAAAGTGTTCTATTTTGGGGGTGCTATTAGAGATACAAAATTAAGCAGCCAGAAATCTAACAGAATTTCCAGTCTGGTGGATTGGGGGTAATAAAAATGGTTATGCTCTAGAGCAAGACCTCAGGAAGCTTAGAGAAAAAAGGGCTCATTTCCAGTTCTGGCATTCAGAGGAAGTTTCATGGAAGATAGGGAATTTAAGATTAATATAGCTGGTGAAAAGATTCAGGCTGTATGGAACAAGAATAAGTAAACTTGAGTGCAACGAGAAGAGGGTGAGTGAAACCAGGAAAATCAGAAAGAATAAAAAACAAACTGCAAATAAATAATTCCATTAAAATCAGAACATAGGTTGGCCATGAGAATCAAGGGTAAATTAAATAAGGGTAAATATGTATTGACAGATAAAGTTATGTCTTACACATCAAACCAAAGGGATGTAAATTTATTTTATAGTCAATAGAGAACTACTAACATTTGAGGATTGGGACAGATGGAAAGTGGTTGACATAATAAACTTCTGCTGCTATGAGGTTTATATTTCAGGTAAGGTGTATTTTAACATTGTAACATCTATTAGTGAAATATAACTATTAATTTTAATCTCTCAATTTGCTGCCATTCCCATCAAGAAGCAAGATGATAAAAAATAAAAGAACTGAAAGTCAACTGACCACATTCTGATTTAATCTCTGACACTAATCAGTTCTGGAACTTTGGGTAAATCATTCTAGACTCCAATATAAACCTTTGTAAATGACAGAATTAGGCACCAGATCTCCTAGGTTGTTTTTTTTTTAATACTAATATATTCAGTTTCCAAATTCCTATTATGATGCTAAGTTCATTGTCTGAAAACACCTTGTTGCTTTGACCCTGACATTTGTCAAAAATTACTGGAAAACTTCTAAAACTATTCCTGAAATATTCCAAGGTTAACTGGGAACTTTAGGGTCCTTATTTTTGCATTCTCTTCTGTGTGTATTGATGAAGTTTTGAACTAAATGGTATATCTTGTATCTCTACTTAGGATCAGGTAGTTTTAGACAATGCACCTATTTCTTCATTAGCATTGAATGGGTCACAGTTTTATCATGCTCCATCAGTATAATAATGGAATAAAACATGAAAAATCTAAGCTCTTCAAATATATATTTATAAGACTCTATATGCATATATACATCTCATGTCTCTGCATGCTTTCATTTAACAAATAGAATTTTGTTTATGGTATTATAAGAATTTTACAATGGGCTATTTTTCTACATAGCTTTTTTTGGTAAAAACAAAATAAAATATGACATAAAAATCCCTTTTCTTGATTGGAAGAGATAAACTGGAAACATTTGGGAAATGGTTTTATTCACTTGGTTAGTTTTAAAAAATTAGGAGTTATTTTTAATTTCCCTTAATGCCTATACATATTGTGTTACTTGGCATTGTATTTCACATGGCAAGTTACAAATGCTTTGAAATTAGGATGTAGACAACAGGGGACTTCAGAAGACACTTAATTTCATGTATTTTAGTAAGTCTCCATATCCATTTATAGAACTGCTTCTTAACATACACATGACCTGAATCTACAGATGACTCACTGAAATTACAATCACCTACAGTTCATTTTTATCCCTAATCCCTACTTATAGTCATCTTCATTACTGAGGAGTTTTAACAAATTAAGAAGCCAGTGCCCTTTTTCTCACCTACCACCTTCAGTGAGATGTTGTAATCAGTACTATTTGCCTACAATTTTATCTTAATTTCCTGTTTCCAAACAGAATGATTGAAATGTTTTCTGACTGAAGAATTCAGTAAAAAGACTAGCGATTTTATGTTATTGCCTTCTAATGTCACACTTATGGAGAATATACTAAGCTAGTGGTCGGCAAACTCAATTAGTCAACAGAGACAAATACCAACAGTACAATGATTTCTTTTGAGAGCCAAATTTTTTAAACTTAAACTTCTTCTAATGCTACTTCTTCAAAATAGACTCGCCTAGGCCATGGTGTTTTGTAGAAGAGCCACACTCAAAGGGACAAAGAGCCGCATGTGATTCGAGAGCCGTGGTTTGCCGACCAATGTACTAAGCAAATCCTTCAATCTCTTAGGTCCTCTGTTTTTTAAACAGCATAATGGGCATAATGAGCTCCACATGATGCTACAGACACATCATGTGAAACTCCCTAACTTATTATAATTCATCAAACCTCACTTCCAAAATATACCATAAAGACGTAAAATATTAAATATTCAAAGTGAGTTTTTTCTCTGAATTTATTTTCATGGTGATCAAATGAATTCTAATAATGTGAACTCTGTGGGAAACGATTTCAATTATTCATGGGAATAATGTCTATAATGTATTGTTGGTGGAATGCGGGGCAATGTATTTTAACCTATTCACTATGATCGTTTCTGACAAAAACTGTGAAATGTGAAATGAGATGCTTTAGGCAGCTATTTCTTTTAACAACTCTTCATCTGATATACAACTTTATAGGAAAGTTTCTACAATCTGTGTCAAACTTTTTGTCTCCAGGGAAGCCAATTCACCTGAATCAAACTTTCATATTCTCAAATGAATGGGAAAGGCTGGAAGGCGAAAGGTTTATGCAGGGAAGGAAAAAGAAAGCAACATAAATCAAGAAAAGTCAAACATGACCTAACATGGTTGAACACAGAAACTCATACCAAGAAAATGAAATATACACTAAATGGGCAATTTATTTTTTCAGGAAAGAACCTTCAACATTCCGAATGAGTTCAAACTCTGAATAAAAAGAAACAAAAATAAACTGACATTTGGAAGATGCCATACTTTTTAGATAAAATTGAAGATGCTAAGAGTAATCAAAATGGGACTGGAAAATGGACAAATGATGAAAAGAAAATATATGCATATGAAGTCAAACTTTCCATACTACACAAATTATTTCTGAATTCTTCATATTTTTTTTTGTTTTCTAGGTAAGCATTGTTAATAATATCTGTTAAAAAACAAAACAAAACACAAACAAAAAACAGACTAGAACCCTGCTCAGTTGCTCATTGGTTAAAGAGTTAGCCTACAGACTGAAAGGTGTAAAGTTTGGTCAAGGGTATGTACCTCAGTTGCAACCATGTGCAAGAGGCAACCAATTAATGTGTCTCTCTCACAGTAATGCTTCTCTCTCTCTCTCCCCCCTCCCTTTCACTCTCTGAAAAATCAATTGAAACAATATTTTAAGGTGAGAATTAACAAAACAATCAAACAAACAAACAAAAAATAAACAGACTAGAAGTACATTTTTGGTAAACACATTCCACTAGGCACAGAAATCTTACTTATAAAATAATCCCAAATTTCTATTGGTATTTACTTGAAAATTCATGAATAAGACAATCAGTCCTATTCTTATAGAAATATTCAAAAAGTCAGACATTGGCTGCTCAATATCATTCCTTTAAGTAAGACAGAGTTATCTTAAAAACCTACTGTTCTTTTACATGTTGCTTTTAAAAGCCATTTAAAAGAGTGATTATCCTGACTTAAGTTAGTTCACTTTAAGTTCTTTAAAAAGATGATATGAACGAAGCTGTTCATAGCAACATTATTTATCATGTTGAATTCAGGAAAATTCTTAAATTTTCAATAGCAGTTCATTAGGATGCAACAATAAATAAAACAGTTATGAGGCCATGAAGAATTCTTAAAAGTAAAAATCTGAAAATAATAATATACATATACATTCTTTTCAAATCTATAATTATATACATTTAAACATTACATGGAAATGAAAAAAGTAAAATTAGGTTCTGTTTAAATATGTGTAAAACTATGGATGGAGTTTAGCTTCTGTGATGTTGTAAATATATGTTTCACAGGAAAAAAATTAAAGGCATGAAGTACCCTCAGGAAAGAGAATTAAGGCATTAGGAAGAATCCACTTAACCTAATAGTACAAAGAAATAAATGCATTTTTTTATGAATAAAGTCAGATGTGTGTGATTGCCACATAGAAAGGTAGAACATTTAATTATACTAGCATATTGAGTATCTAATGTGTGCCAGACACAAAGGTGACTTCATTTTTAGCTCATTGAACTTTACAATAAGCCAAAATGACTTGTTTAAAGTCCCCAAACTGCCAGAGTGTAGAAGCAAATTGAGGCCTGACTCAGTCAGGTGCCTTGCACACTATCCCAGTTTTCTCCACCCAGATAAGTGGGAATGTCTGGGAAGAGTAACTTGAGGTGGGATCTATTGAGGGAATCTGGCCAGATGCTCAGTAGAGAAACAAGATGAGACATTTCTCTACCAGACCTTGGAGTGGGAAGTGACAGAGACAAGAGGTGACATCAAAGCTCTATTTTTTCTAACTCAGGATTATATTTGCTACTATAATTTAAAATTTTTAAACTGTTGACACTTTAAGATTAAACATCCAACATTATGCAAAAATCAGAGTAGATATTTTAATTCACAAGTAGCCTGCTTTACCTGGGACTCCAGAAGCAAGGCCATACATCTCTCCTGGGAGAGATGTACACCAAGTTCAAACTAATTATGCTAGCTGAGGCCTCAAGGGGGACACTCTTGATCTAACATCCAAAAATGTTTCTACTAGGAAGGAATGCTGCCCTTCAGGACTGATTACTTGACCATAAAAAAAGAGTAGGAAATCAAAACAGGGACAAACAGTATTTGTACAAAGCAGAAATAAAGTCTCTAAAATTAAGGATTTACAGATATTTAGAACTATATTATACAGTTCTAAAATATTCTGCAGAGGATCTTGCAGTGGGAGGTGGATGTCTGCGTGGTCTGAAGTCTTCGGCTGGGCACCCATCGAGCAGCCAGGGACGGGGGACCCAGAACTCTGCTCTCCAATCGGCGCAGACACTCAGCGGAACCAGAGATCCACAGAGCACACGGACAGGTCAGAGTGGGCCTGAGATAAGGGGGAGGTAGATGGCTGCCGAGACCTGAAAGCTGCAGCTGACGGAGGCACCCACAGAGCAGCCAGGGATCCAGAGCTCGGCTTCCCAGGAGGGACAGACGTGAAGGCAGCGGGTTCGGAGATCCACGTGGTGTGCGGAAGGGTCAGATTTCAACTGGGTCAGGGTGAGGTCTCCTACCCCCGCACAACAGAGAGGTGCACACTGTGGGAGCCGGGCTGCGGGAAAGCTGCCTCTGGAGAGGTCCGCAGAGGTGGGCAGGGCGTGATCCCTGAGTGTGAAGGCAAACCTTCTGAGCTGTTGACAGAGGAGAGCTCTGGAAAACGACTCGTATTTTTTTTTTTTTCTGGGGCAGAGGGACAGCCTGGGAGTTACTGCACTGTCCCCGCTGCAAAACCCCCAGGGACTGACTTTGGGAACCACAGAGTGGCGGGATCTGAGCACAGCCTAGAGAGGTCCTGTGCTTTGTCTCAGAGATCAATTCCGAAACACTGCCACCCAGTGGATGACGCACAAATTGACTCTGGCATAACCACAAAAGAATAAAGAGATTAAAACACCAAGAGGGGAACACAGGGAGCTGCAGTGCCTTCCCTGCTGGGAAACATGAGTGCCAAGCAGAATAATAGTGGAAGTGAAGGACCATTCTATTTTTCTCCTTTTTTTAAATTTTTCCTTTTTTCTTTTTTCTTTTTTTTTTGATTTTTAATTTTTTATTTTTCATTTTCACATATTTTAATTAAAAGAATATTTTTTTCTTTCCACCTCAATTGATTTTACCTTTATAATTATTACATTGTTGTTTTAAACTAGTATTATTAATTACTACTAGTACCTAACCGTTTTGGGAAAAAAAAAACACAAGTGTCATTTTGTTTTCTCTTTATTTTATTTCGGGATTCTATTTTCATCTTTCCTTTAGCATAATTTTACTCCAACTCAACTCTACCTTTATGCCAACACTTTCCTCCTAACTTTCCCAATTTTGTTGTCTTGTTTTCCTTTCCCTTTTCCAACTTTAGATTCTCCCTATTTTTCTCTTTACCTGGTTAAAATTTCACCCCATTTATATATCTAATTTCAAATCCCCTACTACAAGTCCACACAAACCTCTCTCTTCTTGTCTTCACTAGCCAAAAAGTTGTTTTTTCTCTATGTCCTTATGTTGCTATTTGCCTGAAAAGTGATTATATTGATTTTTTGGAATTTTTTTGTGAGATTGTTTTGGTTTATTCTACTTGTTTTATTTTGGTTTTTCCTTGCTTTGTTTTCTACCTCCCTCTTCCATCACCTCCCTCGATACAAGTTGCTATTTGCAATTTGCCTTAATCTATAGGTACTGGTTGCTGGCCTTTATTGGAATTAGTGACTGTTCTATTGGAGTTGTCTCCTGACATCTATATTTTGTTCCTCTATTTTCTCTTATACACTTTCCTTTCTCTCTGACTTTTTCCGCTTCCTCTTTCCTACTCCTTCTTCTCCTTTTTATTTTCTTATTCTATTTTATTTTATTGTTCATTTATTTATCTTTTTTTTTCCCCACTCTCCCAATTTGATTTTGGCATTTTTTTCTTTTCTTCTTTCCTCATTTTCCTCTTCTTCTTTCTCTATTTACCCCTAATTTGTCCTTCATTGGTGGTCACCTTATTTGTGATTATTAACATCTTGAATACATTCCTACTCAGTGACTTGTGTGCTATACCTGGTCGTGTTCTAGTTTGTGCCTTTCAATCAACATAGGAGAGAGAACTACATAACCAGACACCCGGAGAAGAAAGACCATGGGCAGAAAAAGAAATAGCCCACATAAGACAGAAAGGGAAGTTGTACCAGAAAAGGAAGTAAATGAAATAGAATCAGAAAAAAGCCTACCAGAGAAAGAGTTCAGAGAAATGATCATAATGTGGTTGAAAAGAATGGAAGACAAATTTGGCTATATGACTAAAAGCCAAGAGGAAATGAAGAAGAACCTAGAGGAGGTGAAGAAGCAGCAAGAAGAAATGAAAAATGACATCACTGCTATAAAGAACTCAATAGAAAGTCATCAAAAGTAGACTAGAAGAAGCAGAGGACGGCATCAGTGAGCTAGAAGACACGGTAGGAAAAAATACCCAAATACAGCAGCTTCTAGAAAAAAAATTAAAAAGCAAGAGGAGAGTCTAAGGGAACTTTGGGATAACATGAAACAAAACAACATCCGCATAATTGGGGTCCCAGAAAGAGTGGAAACTGAACAAGGATTAGAGAACCTGTTTGAAGAAATAATGACATAAAATTTCCCCAACATAGAAAAGAAAAAACCCACACAAATCCAAGAAGCTCACAGAGTCCCAAGAAAAATGAACCCCAACAAACCAACACCGAGGCACATTATAATTAAATTGGCAAAAACCGACGACAAAGTAAGAATCTTAAAAGCAGCCAGAGAGAAACAGAAAGTTACCTACAAAGGAACCCTCATAAGACTAGCTACTGACTTCTCAACAGAAACTCATCAGGCCAGAAGGGAATGGAATGAAATATACAAAGTCATGCAAAGGAAGGGTCTGAATCCAAGAATACTGTACCCTGCAAGACTCTCAATCAAAATTGAAGGTGAAATCAGAAGCTTCACAGACAAAAAAGGACTAAGGGAATATATTACCACCAAACCAGCAATGCAAGAAATGTTAAAAGGTCTGCTGTAATAAAAAGAAAGAGGAAGCGAAGAAGGAACTCGGGGGTAAGGACTAAAAATGGCAACAGATAAGTACTTATCAATAATAACTTTAAATGTAAACGATTTAAATGCTCCAATGAAAAGACATAGGGTAACCGATTGGATAAGAAAACATGATCCATATATCTGCTGTCTGCAAGAAACCCACCTTAGGAAAAGAGATGCACACAGATTGAAGGTGAAGGGATGGAACATGGTATTTCAGGCAAATGGAAATGAAAAAAAAAGCTGGGGTTGCAATACTTATATCTGACAAATTAGATCTCAAAGTGAAGGACATAATAAGAGATAAAGAAGGCCACTTCATAATACTAAAGGGAACAATCCAACAAGAAGAAATAACTCTGGTAAACATATATGCACCCAATATAGGAGCACCTAAATACATAAAAAAACTCCTGGAGGATATTAAGGGAGAGATTGATAGCAATACAATCATAGTAGGAGACTTTAAAACCCCACTGTCACCACTGGACAAATCCTCTAAACAAAAAATCAGCAAAGAAACATCAATCCTAAATGACTCACTAGAACAGAGGGAATTAATTGACATCTTCAGAACATTTCACCCCAAAGCCACAGAATATACATTTTTCTCCAGTGCACATGGGTCATTTTCAAAGATAGATAATATGTTGGGTCATAAGAAAAGTCTCTTCAAATTCAAGAAGATAGAAATCATATCAAGCATTTTCTCACACCACAGTGGCATAAAACTGGAAATCAACTATAATAAAAACAATAGAAAGAAATCAAACACATGGACACTAAACAGCATGCTATTAAAAAACGACTGGGTAACCAGTGAGATCAAGGAAGAAATAAAAAACATCATGGCAACAAATGACAATGAAAACACAACAATACAAAATTTATGGGACACAGTGAAAGCAGTCTTAAAAGGGAAGTTCATAGCCCTAAAAGCCTACTGCAAAAAAAAGGTTACAATGGCAATAAATTACCTAAACCTACAACTCAAAGAGCTAGAACGAGAGCAACAAGAAAAGCCCAGTGTACTCAGAAGGAAGGAAATAGTGAAGATCAGAGCGGAGATAAACAACTTGGAGACCAAAGAAACAATTCCAAAGATCAACAAAACAAAGAGCTGGTTCTTTGAAAGGATAAACAAGATTGATGGACCTCTAGCCAGGCTCACCAAGAAGCAAAGAGAGAAGACCCAAATAAACAAAATCAGAAATGAAAGAGGAGAAATAACAACAGTCCCTGTGGAAATACAAAGGATTGTTAAAAAATACTATGAACAACTCTAATCCAACAAATTGGCATACCTGCAAGAAATGGACATTTTCCTAGAAAAATATAACCCTCCAAAACTCAATGAGGAGGAAGCCAAACATCTCAATAGTCGAATAACTATGGAAGAAATTGAAGCAGTAATCAAAAAGCTTCCAGCAAATAAAAGCCCAGGTCCAGATGGCTACACAGGAGAGTTTTACCAAACATTCAAGGAAGAATTAAAACCTATCCTCCTCAGACTATTCAAAAACATTCAAGAAGAAGGAACACTTCCAAACACCTTCTATGAAGCCAGCATCACCCTAATACCAAAACCAGATAAAGACAACACAAGGAAAGAGAATTATAGGCCAATATCTCTCATGAACATAGATGCCAAAATCCTCAACAAAATTCTAGCAAACCGGATCCAGCAGTGCATCAGAAAGATCATACACCATGACCAAGCAGGATTCATCCCAGGAATGCAGGGATGGTACAATATCCACAAATCAATAAATGTGATACATCAGATAAACAAATTGAGAGATAAAAATCACATAGTCATATCAATTGATGCAGAAAAAGTATTTGACAAAATCCAACACCCTTTCTTGATAAAAACTCTCAGCAAAGTGGGAATAGAAGGATCATACCTCAACATCATAAAAGCCATATATGATAAACCCACAGCTAACATCATACTCAATGGGCAAAAACTAAAACCATTTCCCCTAAGAACAGGAACAAGACAGGGATGCCCACTCTCACCTCTCTTGTTCGACATAGTACTGGAAGTATTATCCATAGCAATTAGACAACAAGAAGAAATAAAAGGCATCCAAATTGGAAAAGAAGAAGTAAAGCTGTCCTTATTTGCAGATTACATGATATTGTACATAAAAAACCCAAAGGAATCCATTCCAAAACTAATTGACTTAATTAATGAATTCGGCAATGTAGCAGGATACAAAATTAATGCTAAGAAGTCTGTGGCATTTCTATACACTAATAGTTAAATTATAGAAAGAGAAACTAAAAAAGCAATCCCATTTACTATTGCACCAAAAAAATTAAGATACCTAGGAATAAACCTAACTAAAGAGGTAAAAGACCTTTATGCAGAAAACTACAGGACACTGAAAAAAGAGATAGAGGAAGATGTTAACAGATGGAAGAGCATACCATGCTCATGGATTGGGAGAATCAACATCATTAAAATGTCCATACTACCCAAAGTAATCTACAGATTCAATGCACTACCCATTAAAATACCAACGACATATTTCACAGACCTAGAAAGAATTCTTCATAGATTCATCAGGAACAAAAAAAAGACCACGGATAGCAACAGCAATTCTGAGAAGGAAGAATAAAGTAGGTGGGATCTCAATACCAGACTTCAAGCTATACTACAAAGCAACTGTTCTCCAAACAACCTGATACTGGCACAAGAACAGACATATAGACTAATGGAATAGAATAGAGAACCCAGATATCCACCCAAACCACTATGCTCAATTAATATTTGACAAAGGAGGCATGGACATTCAATTGAGCCAAGATAGCCTCTTCAATAAATGGTGTTGGGAAAATTGGACAGATACATGCAAAAAATTGAAACTGAACCACCAACTTACACCAAATACAAAAATAAACTCAAAATGGATACAGGACTTAAACATTAGAAGGGAAACCATAAAAATACTAGAGGAATCCACAGGCAGCACAATCTCAGATATATGCCGAAAGAACTTCTTCACTGATACTGCTCCAAAGGCAATGGAAACTAAAGAAAAAATAAACAAATGGGACTACATCAAAATAAAAAGCTTTTGCACAGCAAAATAAACCATCAACAAAACAACAAGAAAGATCACTGTATGGGAGAACATATTTGCAAATGTTATCACTGATAAAGGTTTAATCTCCAAAATCTACTGCCAACTTATACAACTTAATAAAAGGAAGATGAAGGATCCAATAAAAAAATGGGCAACGGACCTAAATAGAACCTTTTCAAAAGACAACAGAAAGAAGGCCAAGAGACACATGAAAACATGTTCAAAGTCATTAATCATCCGAGAGATGCAAATCAAAATGACAATGCGATAGCATCTTACACCTGTCAAAATGGCAATCACAACAAATCAACAAACGACAAGTGTTGGCGAGGATGCGGAGAAAAAGGAACCCTTGTGCACTGTTGGTGGGAATGCAGACTGGTGCAGCCACTGTGGAGAACAATATGGAGTTTCCTCAAAAAACTAAAAATGGATCTCCCATTTGACCCTGTAATCCCACTCTTAGGAATTTATCCTAAGAAATTACAAACACCAATCAGAAAGGATTTATGCACCCCTATGTTCATAGCAGCACAATTTACAATAGCTACAATTTGGAAACAGCCTAGGTGCCCATCAGCAGATGAGTGGATCAGAACTGTGGTACATCTACACAATGAAATTCTATGCTGCCATTAAAAAGAAGGAATTCTTACCATTTGCAGCAACCTGGTTGCAACTGGAGAGCCTTATGCTTAGTGAAATAAACCAGTCAATGAAGGAGAAGCATCACATGATCGCACTCATTGGGGGATAATAAAGAACATTATAAACTGATGAACAAAAGGAAAGATTCAGAGATAGTAAAGCTTCAAACAGACTGTGAAATTACAGCAGGAAAATTAAAGTTAGGTGAGGCAGATAAGAGATCAATCAAAGGACTTGTAGGCATGCATATAAGCATAACCAATGAACATAGACACTGGGGGGTTGGGGTATGCCTGGAAGGGAGGGGGGGCAATGGGGAGTTATGTATAAAAAATTAATTTAAAAAATAATAAAAAAATAAAATAAAATATCCTGCAGAGAATTAGAAGGAACCAATTAAAAATTATCCAAATTGAACTAACAAATGGGGACCTTAACTTTTCCTGAATAAAAGAAAGAGAAAAAGAGGCCACGGAAATAAATAAAAAGGATGGCAACACCAGAGTCCTCAAAATAAGCCAAAAATTTCCTTGGTGAGAAAGGACAAGTACTTGATGTGATGATACTCGTATGTAACTCATACTCTCCAGGGATCACTTGTCTACACTGGTCATGGCTGTGACATCTGTTCTCCATGGTCTTGTGTCTCCTAGACCTGGCATTTTCTGGAGATCCTGGTGCCTTGGGCTGGATTTCCTGAATTATAATAAACAGGAACTGCTTTAATCTTGCCTCCAATCAGGACAAGACTTGGAGAGCTCTATAAACTCAGAGGCGTGTTGTGTTTCTTCTTAAAGCTACTATCTTTCAACAAGGTGCACTTGAAGCAGCACTTTGGAGTAAGGTTGTATGAGTAAACATTTACTGAATTAAATAAAACCAGCACCTTTATATAGGTACACATATAGAGATAAAGATGATGGTCTCTTGATAAAACATATACATATAGATGCAATTAGTGGGTAAAAGTACAATGTTTTCAATTAAACTCATCAAGTTCATATTTATATTTCTCTTTTTGAGTATAGCCATTTAAAACCTTGCAAATACCTTATACCTTAATTTTAATTATTAATATATTCCTATATTGTTCAATTTTGCATAAATTAAGACAAAATTTAGGGAAAATAATATGAAATTGGGGTGATAATTAAATAGGCCACATTAATTAACATGTATTTTTCAAGAGGATAATTAATGTATTAGTATATATCATCTCTCTTCTTACCACCTGGATTTTAGCCAAGATGTATACATATATAGAAATATGGGTTTGAATTATTGTCTTAAAAAGGCACTATGTAACTGAAAAAATTATAATTTAACCTACTACTAACAGATTGTTTTTAAATTTCATCTACTTCTTTCACAGTCTAACCCTCAATCTGATTCAATGGACATTTGTACTGATTGCTTCAGGAAAAGCATGAATTAAATAGTGCCAATTTGCTTTTTTTTTCTGTTTTAATTTTTTCTGGTTTAGTCTGCTGATAAAATCCAGAGATTTAAATTGCTTGATTTTATTTATGTAGAAAATGCTAGCCATTCTTATTAAATAAGTTATGTGAGGCAAAGGACAGAATTCAAAACTTAGAAAAGATGGCTTATTAAAAAGTGAAGGAGAAAGCAATTAGTAATAAAAAGAAACTATTTCTCATTGCAAATAAAATCCTATCATTGTTCAAAAGATATATTAGAGAATTAGTTCAAAAGTATTTTATTTGAAATGTTGTATGTTCCAAATTATTGATGGTATGATAAGGATCTATCTATCAGAATTCACCATAGAAGTTAATTTATTTTAGTTGAAAGTTTGAATTTCTATGCTTAATATAGTAATTCCTGATATTTATAAAATTAGGCTTGAGTTAAGGTTTTCCATAAATGATTTCTTTCTTTGCCTGGGTTTTTAGAGTATGCATAAAACATATCTACTGATTTTTTAAGAAGACTTGCATCACTGGGGAGTTAGGAAATGCTCAGCATTACTTCTCAGGAAGAACATTAAGGAAATTAAAGGAGTTATAATTAGCTGAGTACAGAGTTTAAGTAATCATACATATAGCTTCTCTCTCATCTATCTTCTCCTCCCTTCCTCCCTCCCTTCCCCTTTCTCTATATAAAAGCTAGCCTGCTTTTCCTGAGTGTCTTCCTATCTCTTCAGAGTGAACCATAACATGGTAGGTGACACTGAAGCAGTAATGTCCTTAATAAAGCTAAGAGCTTTTTCATTACCTGTTTTTGTAACAGTCAGAGACCTAAATAATTTTTCAGTCCTTTCTTTTCTTCCCTCTGGAGCATGGATGTGGTAAGACTAAGGAGATGATATATCTTTCAAATTGGGAGAAGGACACATTTGAAAATGAAAGGAGATCTCTTTACAAAATACAAGAGGGAGGGGGCTGTGCTGGGGGGCGGGAGCAGGCTGGGAGATATCAATAGAGGGAAAAGGAGACATATGTAATACTTGCAACAATAAAGAATTAAAAAAAATACAAGAGAGCAACAGGCATAAACCAGGAGAATCCAAAAACCAAGCCTCTCTAGCCATTGTCAAAGACCCAGTTACGTGGAAAATCCAGCTGCATCCTAGTGTCAGATAGTTTATATTTATTCACAAATCTTACAACCTCTCTGTATGTGTTACAGCATTTTCTAGCTTGGAAGTTTAGCAGACTTTCTGTTTACTTCAGGACAGTCAGGCAATATGGCCCCTAGATTTATATTTGTTGGCTCCAAGCTCACAGGTGTCTTCTTTGGTAATAATAAGAAATATTTATGACCTTTTCCTGTCAAATGTGGCAAGTAATTACCTGTAAGTTGCCAGATGCATTGTTTGAAGTTTCCAGATGGATCCGTGTTCAGCTGCTGTTACTATAATTTCATGGTGTATGCTGTCCTATCGTTCTTGAGAAATATTCTCTTCCAGGTGGCAATTTCTTTTCTTATTCCCAAATTACAATAACATTTCAAGCAAGCCAATGAATGATTCATTATAAGTAAACCATTGTGGTACTAAAGCACTAGGAAGTGAAGAAAATGTTCCACGTACCTGTGTCATGGAATTCATTTTTGCCCCCAAAACTGAATGAGGTCAAAAGTTAATATTAAAAAACCTGGTTGGGCCGAAACCGGTTTGGTTCAGTGGATAGAGCGTTGGCCTGCGGACTGAGGGGTCTCTGGTTCGATTCTGGTCAGGGGCATGTGCCTTGGTTGCAGGTACATCCCCAGTGAGGGGTATGCAGGAGGCGGCTGATCGATGTCTCTCTCTCATCGGTGTTTCTAACTCTCTATCCCTCTCCCTTTCTCTCTGAAAATCAATTAAAAAAAAACACCTGGTTGGTCCTGTTAATCACCACCATTGTAAAGTAAAACAAAATTGGATGTAGAACTTTGGTTCCTTCTCATTTTCAGGTCTCAGCTCAAGGAACATCTCCTTATAGATATCTTTCCTGAGCAAACTGATAAGGCCTCTCCCATTTAATCTCAGAAAATAGACATTGTCTTTTAATTTCAAATATAAGATTCTTCATAGTCACATTATCTTGTATATAGTTTAACGAGAGGCCCCATGCATGAAATTCATGCATGGAGGGGAGATTCCCTCAACTCAGCCTGCACCCTCTCCAATTAGGAACCCCTTGCAGGATGTCTGACAGGCAGTCAGACATCCCTCCCATAATCTGGGACCATTGGCTCCTAACTGCTCACTTGCATGCTGCCTGATTGCCCCTAACTGCTTCTGCCTGCCAGCCTGATCACCCCTAACAGCCCTCTCCTGTAGGCATGATGTCACCCCCAACTGCCCTCCTCTGCTGGCCAATTTGGTTCTGATTGCTCAGTTCCTATGCCAGCATCAAAAGCTTCACCTCCTAGGCAGTCATTGGCTCCCCATAGCACCTAGATTTGGTTCTCATTGGTTAGTTCCTATGCCAGTCAGCATCAAAAGCTCCACCTCCTAGGCAGCCATTTGTTCCCGACAGCATCCACCTTTGGTTCTTTTTTTTTTTTTTTAATATATTGTATTGATTTTTTACAGAGAGGAAGGGAGAAGAATAGAGAGTTAGAAACATCAGTGAGACAGAGACATTGATCAGCCACCTCCAGCATGTCCCCCACTGGGGAGGTGCCTGCAACCAAGGTACATGCCCTTGACCGGAATTGAAACTGGGACCTTTCAGTCCGCAGGCCAACAATCTATCCAAACCGGTTTCGGTGACCTTTGGTTCTGATTGGTTAGTGCCTATGCCAGTCAGCATCTCCAGGCCTATCTCTGGGCCTGATCAAAGAGACGGAGTTTAACAGCAGCCCTCCTGGAGGCTGGGAGAGAAAGAAAAGCCTGGCTGCTGGTGAAGATCAGAAAGAAAGAAGAAGAGAAAGAGAGAGATAAGTACACTAATCAACAGCTCCCACTGAAGCTGCAGATCAGACCCTGACTCACTTTCTGGGTCTCAGCCACCTGAGCAGTCAGTGTTGGGTTGCCAGGCTGCAGCTGGTTGACTTCTGGATGGTCTGCATTTGGTCACAGGCTGGACCCCTTCCTAAGCCCCAGGCTTTAGGCTTGGGAAGCACCCTTCCCATCCTTCCCCACCGCTCCAATAACAGGTTCAGCCCCTCCAATGGCCAGCTAAAAATTACCTGGGTGTTGAGGAGGTTCTTGGGACCCAGGTATGTATGCATATTAACCTCTATCTTTGTTGAGTTAATTTGCATACTCATTCTGATTGGCTGTGGGCATAGAGGAAGTACAGTCAATTTACATGTTTCTCTATTATTAGGTAAGATTGTATATTATTTTCAAAAAATAGCTTAAGCCCTAGGAAAGCCATGATGGTAGGGCATAGGGATTCAACCTTCTTTGTTTATTTCATGAAATATAGTAGAAAATCAATATGTATAAAATAAACAGCTGAATGACTGAATAACTAAATGAATGTACTACTTTCAGAAATTCAGGGACTTGCTTACTTAAAGAGACATTTCAGGTTATAATACAATGAGATGTTATAAAGCTTTTGCACATATTATTCCCCTTTCACCCTATCCTTCTTTTATTTCCATTAAGTGGATGTCTTAGGTAGTAAGATTCTAAAACAAAGGACTGTCAGAGCTATAAGCAGTGTCATATCACAAATATTCAGTGATGGCAGAAGCCAAACATCATAGTGGCAGCCATTCTCATAGTTAATCTGGAAGAGAAGCTGTTGCTGCTATTGACCCAGCTTCCTGACCACAAATGACTGCACAGGAGTGATCATAGCTCAAAAAGAAATTCATATTTAGGACTGCTGGTGGACTTCATGGTGGTAGAATGCCCAAACTCTGCCCATACAGGAAAGATGGTGATTAAATAGGAAACTCACATAGGGGAAATGGATAATTTGGTTCTAGCTAGAGCAAACAGGACAAGTTGATTGACACAAACAGAAGCAGATGAAAAGCTATGAAATTCTGCTGAGAGGATGACAAAAGAATTCCTTCAGCAGAACTTCTAAGTATTCTGGGAACCTATCATGAAACATGGTTATCCTGCAGCTACTGTTCTTCCTTAGGTTTCTGAGAGACCTGACCCATGCGGTTCTGATGTGATCCTATAATAAACTTCCTATTATTGAAATGACCTGAATGAGTCTGTTCCTCATAAACAGAAGAAAATTGTATAATCCCAAGCAATATAGAACTTCTCTCTAAGTGATATTTGTCTTAAACATTTATTTCTGTAGCTTGCATGTGGAAAATGACGTGTTATATGAGAAATCACATTTCAAAGTTCAGAACTCTTATTGTTTTAATGTCTGGGAAGGTACCATCTAGTCTTGACTTCATATTGGAGTGAACAAGGACCAAATCTCACTTAGATTCAATCAATGAACCAAAGGCAGCAATTCCCACTGCACCTTATTTCCTCTTCTTCTGCTTCTTCCTCTCTCCCCCTCACTCTTTGTCTTTTTCCAGTTCTAATACTTGTTAATGATATTCTTCTTCTGATTCTCCTGCTCATCTTTTCCCTCCTTATCCCTCCTTTCTCTCATCTCTAGCTCTCATTCTGGTGTTCTCATTATACCGTATCAGAATTCTGTTATTATTTTCCCAGTCAATGGTATAAATGATCAGTATAAATGTTACCTTTTTATAAATCTTAAGCTACTATGTGCATAATATTTAAACTAGAAAATAAATCCTATCTAATAAAGATAGAGTATTCAAATTGAACATCACTTCACAACAAAGATGGCAGCTCCCACAGCCAATAGGAGGGAATGTCCAAATTAATGTGACAAAGATAGTGACCAGCCCAGAGTGAAGGTGGGAGGCGGCTCCCGGCGAGAGGCAGCCGCCAGAACTAAGGCCCAGGTCCTGGGTGCTGGAGAGAAACTGGTGCCACCAGCTAAGAAAAGGAAGGCCTATCGTTACACTAATATTTGCGCATCAGGTCTCTAGTATATAAATAAAAATTTACATGCAAGGTTTGTTGCAGGACATTTACTAGAAAACTGACTGCATATAGTATGTATATATGTACTTCTTGTGCACAGTCAATAACTAATTACTTGACATGAATTATAAAGGTAATGAAATGAATGTATACTCTTTTTTTTTTTTGGTAAGTGTACTCTTGGTCTTTGGTAGGTTTAAAACATCTAAATACAATGAATTTACTTGCAGAGACTCACTGTGTATAAAATTTCAAGACATGAAAAAAAATTTGTAAAGAGGACTATTTATTAAATATTTACTCCAAACAATACTATGAATAATAAATAACATTAATTAACTTCGAAGTATATTAGTGTGTGACTCAAACCTCAATCTAGAATTTTATTTTTATAATTAAAACAAACTAATTCACACTCATTTAAAATTTATAGAAAATTAATTTCTTAAAGATTTTTTCTTTATGTTAATTAAAAATGGTTTATTCCATTTCTGGGTTAATTACTGAAACTTAGAGTCCATAAAGAGACATAATGGAAGAAATGCTTTTGCTGACTATGACCTTCAAAAATCCATGGTGAATTCATGAAATGTCTGCCCATGGGATGCACAATTAAAGTCAATACACGGAGGGCTTTTTATCCAATTAAATAGAAAATGGATTGTCCCTCTTTCATTTATTTCTTTGGGGAAGAGATATTCATTATTTTTTATTCCTTGGACCATAAACCTTTACTTGTCAAAGGGTTTCCAAGTTTCATTTTTCTGCTAGCATTTTGCTGACTAAACCAATCATTTGCAATAGCAACCATCAATATAAAAGTTGAGGTAGGCTCCATTCCATTTAAGCATTTAATTTCAAAAGCTGAATTGGACTGTGCTATGCAGGTAACATTGTGCCAGAGGGTGTTACCTCATTCAGTTAAGCTAACAAAAACCTGTGATTCTGTGTTTTTTCAATACAGAAGTTGTCAGTTCCTTTTAAAGCCAAGTCTATACATCCTATTTTGCCCCCTACAAGCTCTGTCCATCTGAAAATCTGTGCTAGGGTTGTATGATAAACAATCATAGGTGTTTGCCTCTGGATTTTTCCAGAGTAGCCCAAAGTCATCCATTATTTCTTTGCCACCCCCATTTCCCACTCCCTATAAGAAAATAGAGTGATTATTCAAATAATACAAATCACATTATCAGTATTGCTGTAACAAAATTCTAAAAACTTTTTATTAAAATTGGAATAAAATCCTGGCTTTTTATGGTATATTAGATCTCATGTGAGCTACTCCTGCTTATTCTTTCAGCCTCATCTTCTCCCGATTTTGTCCATACCCATGCATTAGGCTCCAGCCACAATAGCTGTTACTTGAACTTAACAAAGGTTTTCTTAGCTCAGAGTAGCTTGTATTTTTTGTTATTGTTGCACCTTCTACTGAATGGCTGTCTCTTGATATTTCTTTTTTGGTTTTCTTTTATCACTAAGGTTTTGGTTCAAATAATACTTTTTATTTGATTTCCTCTTGCTTTTACTTCATATGTCACCAGTTCTTCTGATTCCTTTCTGGGGAACCCAATTTAAGCTTGCAATCTGGCATTTGATTTTGATATTTCCCTTTTCCATAACCACAGCATAGTACATCCCTATTAAGGGTAAGGGTATCCTTGGAATATGAATTCATGGCCTAGCAACCTAAACAAAAGGGTGCAATTCTTACACAGTCTCCATTTAAATGGAAAAAAAAGGACTGACCCCTCTTCAATTATTTTCCATTGATCCAAAGAATAAACTAGATTATCTTAAGGTCAATTTTTTCCCATGTGGGAAATATGCAGTTATAAGCCTCTGTCAGAACCAGCTTATAATAGGTTATATGAGTCAATTGTTAAATATTCATAAATTGAGTTCCATTGTTAAGCTAACATGGTAGAAGTATTTATACCATGGAATTGGCAAGAGCCACTTTTGCCTGCTCCCTCCTCCCCCTGAGATACTGTGTATCAGTCCATCACTACATATATCATCCTTCTAGGACTATCTTTAGCTGATTTTTGCCTTGATGTGAGGGCAAATTTACTTTTTCCACTATGATGTAGGTGGTAAGACTTCTGTTTACTGCAGACAGACCTACAGATCATACTCCTAAATTCTGAGTTGTTATTCTAATAAAGTTCAGAACTCACAAAACACTCACTCTTATAAACACCTAGTCATTCTTCTGCAAATCGGGGATAAGATGAGAGAAAGAAAAGTTTCATACAGGAATTCTCTGACATGAAGAAATGAAGTAGGGCAATAGTCATGTAAGTTCAGAAGGCACATGACTTTAGCAATCAAGTCAGAGTTTAAGGCAAAAGGGTCAGCAGTACTCCATTCTTCTCCTGTAATAATGAGCCTCCTCATTAGTAAATGGTTTACCCAATTTTCCTTGTTCATTCGGTGTTGATGTGCAATGGCAGTAGTGGTGTTGGGGAACTGTCATGATGCACAACAGTCATTGGAAGAGCTGGAGTTTCCCACCTCTCCTAGGAGGGACAGTTATGAGTTTCAGGGGAATCTTCCAGAAGAGTATTCCTAGATGTATAAAAAAAATCAAAGTGGCCTGGCTCTTCTATCCTAGCATTTCTCCTTTTTCCAAAATACAATCCTCAAAAATCCCATTTTTAAGTAAAGATTACAACAGTCTCGGAACATTACCTTCTATTGAGGGATTTAAAAAGCTGAAGTCCAGCATGTGGTGTAACTATAACCAGCAGGTAAGTGCAGATGACTGGGGATCTGATTTGAACACTGAACCTCTGGACTTCACAGTAGCACAAAAGTTAGGTTTTGCTTTTTCAGCTCTCCCATTTCCCAGTGACTCTCAGCATTGTTTATTACCTCCTACTTTCCCAAAGGAGGTTGTGATTTATTCCATCCAAGAAGATATATGCCAGCAAAAATCAAATCCCAAGGCATGGTGATTCTGCTTTTTCTATAAGGTAGGAACTGTGATGTGTGATTGGCTCTGAGAGTGATTATTACTTCAAGCAGGCAGAGTTTTCCTTCCCATCCAAATATGCAATCCATGTTTAGGGGATCTGAAATGGCATGTCTGCTTACCTTTATACTCATAATACTTCACATAGTCCTAGTCACATACTAGATGCTCAAAAAAAAAAATGACACACTTTTTTAAACTGAAAGGGAGACTTTCCAGTTCTTTTAAAGTAGATTATTAGCACTGTCTTCCATATGAAAGTGGAAGTTTATCTTAATAGTGTTGTTAGAATGTGAAGATGTATCGGTCTTTAACCTGGAAATCTCTTTGTTAAAATAGAGGCAGATGAAATGAATGTGCTCACCACTTGCCCTTTGACTTGGGTGGTTGTGGATGTGTCTTCCAGCCCCCAGTAGTCTTTGCTGACAAAGATTGGAGATTTCCAGAGGACCCAGGGTGAGATTGAGTAGGAAGGAAGGACAATCAAATAAAGTGTATAGAAAAAAAAATATGTATCATCCTCAGCCTAAATAGGGGTCATGGCCTTAGTTCCACAGGGGGCAGATTCAACTGGAATAATTGGCAACCGGAAATTAATTTTCTACACAGCATGAGCCAAAGAAATCAGCACGGGAGAAGAAAACAGCACTGAATTTGGAGCTGCCTCTATCATTTTACTAAGCCACATGGAATTAAGTCAATCATATAAACTATCTGGATATCACTCTAACCTTAAAATAAAGATCTTCATATTTGTTAAAGAGATTTTAAAATATTTGAAAATCACTCAGTAATATACTTTAAGATTTATTCATTTGTTCATCAATTAATCAGAGTATAAAATTTTATATTTAAAAATATTGTCAGATATAATTATACTTAATACATATTATATGTGATTGTAGCAAAGTAATTACTGCTATTGTTACTGAGAAGCAGAACAGAACAGTATAATAGTCTCACCTCAAGGTAGACAGAGTTCATTTCCTGTTTGGAACATTGACTGCCACTGACTAGGCAATTGTATCTACAACCTTCAATTGGCCTTTGCCCGGATAGGAGTTAGGAGGTGCTTTATAAAAGTAACTAGTTTTTTTCTTATCTTTTAACATGTATTGTCCTTGTGAACCTCAGTGTTGTGGAAATCATAAGGAATGATTTGAATGCCAAAATTTAGGAAGTTATATGTCTATTAATATAAATATAATACATGGTCAGGTTTTCCATTTTGAATCAAAATGGTAAAAAAAAATTGTTCACATACTGAGGAGGTGAGAGAATCACTTTTAACAATTTCTATAGTGATTTTAAAACAAAAATGAAGAAGAAAGTAGTCACCAGAGCATAAAAAATTTCAGGCCATATTGTGAGCACAAGTCCCCTCAGCTTTCCCCTACCTTGAAGAAGTTTCACTTCCTGCCCTACATTTGCTGGATCACCTACCTACATGGATTGAATGCAAACATTGAAATGCTTGATATTTCAAAGAATACAAAGAGATATTTTTTTTGCAAAGACCCCCACTTCTTTCTTATTTGAAAACTGGGTTCTTTTTAAAATGTGAATTTTGGCTGTAAGAGGCTTAAAATGTTAAAATAGAAAGGACAATTATACTTTTAAAATCTGTTTGTATGACTTGCTTCTACACATCTTTTGAATAAAATCAGGAACAACTCCTAAACTGCTCTGCCATCATTTCACACCCAAGTTTCCAACTGCTTGCCTAAGGAAATGAAATATGTATCTCAATTGTCAATCATTAGTCTAGCTCAGCAACGGTAAACTGGTATATAGTATTTCAGGGCCATTATGGATAGAAAATACACCTTTTGCAGGTATATTTTACATTTTGCAAGACACAGACACATTTACCTGGGGACTGCTTTTATTTATTATGCCAAAACCAGCTTAATAGAAAGCACTAACCCTTTGACAGTTGTTCTGAGGACCAGAAATATTTCTATCCAGATCATAAGTTAAAAGGAAATGTACCACACACCCTCATTTTTTAAATCTTCTACATAACCTAAAAATTATTTGAACTTCAGTGTATGCCTCAAAGTGGGCTTAACAAACAAAAACTAGTAAATTACAGAGATAAGCTTAGAATAATAATCTGTCTGCCCCTAAGAGTACCAGCTATTTCAAAAAAACAACTTCATTATTAAAAATCATATGGTCTCAGCTTTAGGACAGATTTTTAAGAGAATAAGAAACTAAATGAAATAGGCTTTACTCAATAAAATATTTCCTCTTTCTGTATTCCCCTCCATATTTCCTCTTTTCACCTCACTATTGACTTATTTTGTTTCATGTGAAAAGTAAACAAAAATATAAAGAATGACAGGAATTCAATCCATAATTGAGGCTTGGGATTTAGTAGAGGGTGCAGTTCAGCTACTTGTCACATCCTGGCTTTAGAATAGACTAGAGATTTATTTGTCTGCTTTATTTTATGGAGACACAATATTCTCAACCAAAGAATAATTTAAAATTTCTTACTTTGCATATCTTGGTTGTTTTCTGGTTTATTTCTTACTCTTAACTACATACACCTTCTGCCTTCTCTCTCTCAATCCCTACTCCCACTTCCTATATACAGATGGTCCCTGTTTAATTATTAACATGACCTATATAACCTACCAATTAAAAAGCAACAGAAACAGTGATCAAAGTTCAACCAATACATCTTAATCACTGAGTAGTTTAAAAAATACCTTTCAATAGAGGTTACTTGAAGATTTAAAGAATTTATTAATACCAGGTATGTATTCTATATAAACACTTAATTCTGAAATTTGATAAAAGTTTCAAAAATAAGATAGATGACCCCAAAGTCAAAGTTAAATACAACCAACATTTTTTTCTTAAATGTATTATTTCAACTCCATAAAATATTTTTATGCATGAACTACAATATATACTCACCTAACAAAAATATATCTCACATTTCACACTTTAACTTTTAAATTTTAAGCACAAATAAAAATTTCATTAGTTACACATTACAATAGAGGTGAAATAATTTGTGTCCTCGTGTTCTATAATCATTGATTTATGGCTGTTTATTTTCAATAATGTGCTTACATGCAGTGTATGGAGCCATTGACTGTCACAGAAAGGAGCTAGAATGACTAGCCGGTCACAAAGACACTTTAGAAATGGATTTGCTTATCATTTAGCATGAGGGTTCTGGGCTCTCTTAGTTTCCTAGGGTTGCTATTTCAAATTATTTGGTGGTTGAGAATAATAGAAAAATCTCAAATCAAGTTGTTGGTAGGGTCACACTCCCCCCAACAGACCCTCGGGGAGCTCTGCCCCTGTCTTCCAGCTTTGGTGGCTGCCAGCATTTCTGGGCTTTGGCTGCATCACTTACATCTCTGAGTCTTCAAATGGCTTCTCTTTTCTGCATTCCTCCCAGGTGTGTCTCCCATAAGTGTATTCCCCATTGGATGTGGGCCCCCTTAGCTCAATACTCCAGGGTGATTCCATCTTAAAAAACATAATGATCTCTTCAGAGACCATTTTTCAAATTTCACACAGGTTCTGAGAATTAAAGTATGGGCATATCTTTTGGGGAATCACCATCGATTTAGTGCAGAAGCTAATTAAATAGGCATTTTCTGAGTCACTTCTATGTAGAGTACTATAGTTATTAAAGGATCATGTTTTAAAACAAGGTAGACTTACATGTTAATAAAACATGTTGTTATTAACTGCAATAATTACTCAGAAGTTGGACTAAGAAAATATTTCTATCTTGGAGAGGCACTTGATTTCTGACACTGTTTAGAATAACCTACACATGGTAATAATGAAAAGAAGACTTTTCATTAGTTTTATATCTATTGTTGAATCCTTGTCAGACAACCCCCACACCTACCCCCATATTCTCCCCAGTCACTTTAGTCCTCCCCTGCAGCGCAAAGCCTTTCTACTTTCTTTTTTTACTTTTTCTTTTTTTTAGGATTAATACAACCAACATTTTAAAAGATAAAGACACACACACACACATACACACACACACACACACACACACACACACACACACATATATATGCTTTGAATTGTTGCACAAGTACCTCTTATAAAACTCCAACTCTATAATTTTAAGAATTATCATGGTCACATAAACCTCAGATCCTAATTGTCTACAACAGAAAAGACAATATAAGCTTATATAAGACAGGGCACAGAGTGATTATGCCCGAGAGCATTTTTGTATGATTTCATCAGCCTTACCTGAGCACAGGAACCATTTTAATTCATAGCTTAAGCACAGTAATTTTAAACCCATTTTTAAAACATTATTTTAAAATGTTGATTAAAAATATTGAAATACAGGAATAATTTATCATTCTGGTATTTCGGTGTGTCTCTCACTTCTTTGTTACCAAGGATAGAAAAGCGATCTTGTTATTTTCTATTACATTTTAATTCCTATCTCTTCTCCTTAAGTCCCTTAGTGTGGACCAAGCTCTGGGGGATAGACATACACAGTGATATGATTTTACTTTTTTGTTTCTAAGTGTGGAAAATTTGTCAATACAAAGGGAAATGTGTTGTTTTTCAAGAGTGAGAAAATCAATATCAAATGAAGTGTCATGTGATAATGTTAATTTAAAAATAGAATAATGAATAGCTGCTCCCCAAATTGCTGCTCAAATTAATATCGCAAGATTAAGTCATGACTTTTGTTAATCATATGTACATAAACAAAGACCCAGGGTATGTCAGACTGTCCAAGAAGATTTAATAAACCCAGTTGTTCCCCCTTAAATATGCATTGATTCCATTATCAGATACTAGTATGAGATCCCAGGTATTCTTTCCTTCCTCTTTATCTGAAAACAGCCACAGCTCTCCCCAACTCCCAGCTGAGCCTATTCTTTCCTTTTGTCTACTCTAGTGAATCTCAGCAAAGGGGCAGTTAAGTTGTTTACTCAAAATAAATGAAAATTTCAGAACAGAAATGGTTTTATGGGACCATACACAGGTCACTGAGGTCACCAAACGTGGACCATAAACCTGGCTCACTCTCAAGTATCTCATTCTTTGCAGCAATCCAATGCCCATTAGTTTATATCAGCAACTTCCTCCTGACCTTCCTGCTTGAACTATCAGGTTCTGCTTTAAGTGTCTCTGAAGGCATTTGAGAAGGATGTCTTCCTTCCTTGTTTTAAAAAAGAAGGAAAACAACAAATCCTCTTTGTTATATGCCTGCCATATCAGCCATTTCCCCTCAGACTCTGCTTCATTTCTAGGATCTAACTCAGCTTCTCCTTTGATGACCAAGAATAGAACTCAAATATGTGGTCTCCTATGAGTGATAGTTATGGGAAAATTGCTAGAATTGACCCACATGCTGAACTTTAGTCTAGTGAAGTCTAATTTTCACTCCTAACTATTACAGTTCCCCCTGGTACAATTTTGCTCTCAAGGTTCTCTAAGCTTCAGAAGGTCAACCTAAGGCCAGGCTACTACATGATTACACAAAGTGGAGCAATAATCAACTATTTCCTCTAACCCTTTCACTGAAATTTTCTCCTCTTCTCTTCAAATCCAATCATAACGAGAGCATATAAATCATCTCTGGATTCCTCCAATAAACTCTTCAATCTCCTTCATTCCCTAGATTTTCTCTACCTTTAGTGTGATTAAACTTCCCACTCATTTGAACTCCCCTGCCTTTTTCCCTAAAAGATGCAAATATTGGAACATAATTTTTCAAATCTCCCATTACTTTGTATAGATCCTATTTCTATTTTTGCCCACCTTTTCTTTATCCTTTAACAACTGTTATCATTATATTAGTCCTATTTCTACTACAAAGCTGTAGGCATAATTTGCCATATTTATTTCAGCATATTTTCTTAGAGTCTCTTTCCTACATCTGTTGCACTACCATGATTGTCTGTCTGCTTATGAATAAAATATAAGCCAATATCTCTCTTTTTTTTTAATTTGAGTATTGAACCAAAACCTACATGAAAAAGTGAAACCGCTGAGTTTTTTCTCTTATGATTCTTTATTCAGTTTCTTGTCCCATTACCAGTAATGGCTCAATCTCCCCAAGTCAAGACTTTCAGAAAGTTCATGACATTGTCTTTTTAGACATCATTCTTTCTTGTCACCCAAATCCATGCCACACCAAATGCCCTCATATCTAAGCAATAGGTTCATAATTCATTGGAGAAGAAGTAACAGGTTTTCTTTATTTTTGTTTTAGTGCCAAATCATTAAAACAAGAAACAGAAATAAAAGGGAAAAATAAAGAAAAACAACAATAAAAAACATATTCACACAACAACTACATGCTAGAATTAGGAACTGAGTTCAAGAAGGATTTTAGAAAGAGAAATGTTATAGAAACCCAACAGAGAAAAACTTGCTACTTGTTTTATAACAATTTAAATAATAAGAGCTAAAGTTAGACAAAATATAGATAAAAAGATCAGATTGATGGTGGTCAGAGGGGAAGGCATTGGATGAAAAAGGTGACGGGATTAAGTAATTACAAAACTAGTAGTTATGAAAGTCATCAGGGTGTAAACTACAACAGAGGAAATAGAGACAATGATCCTATCTAATAAAAGAGAAATATGCAAATTAACCATCACTCCACTATGTCCACAAGCCATGCCCACAAACCATGCCCACCAGCCAATCAGGAGATGGTATGCAAATTATCCCAACCAAGATGGCTGCAGCCACGGTGTGAGCAGGAGGGAGGCTTGGGTTTCCCCAGGAATGGAGGAACCAAGTTTTCCACACACCCTGACAAGCCCAGGCCTCCACTCAAGGATACAAAGTTTCAATTATAAAAGATAAATAAATCCCAGATACCAGGGCCTCCACTTGGGTCTCCAGGGGGCGTGGCCCACCTGCAAACCACCACAGGCCACTTGCCCAGGCTGCCCCATATCCCAATGGAACCCTTACCCTGATCTGGGACAACCTTCAGGGCAAACCAACTGGCCTCCATCCATGCACCAAATCTCTATGCTATCTAATAAAAAAGTAACATGCTAACTGACCATCACTGCAACACACAAGATGTCTGTCCCCATGTGGTCAAAGATGGCTGTCTCCATGTGGACACAAGATGGCCACCACAAGATGGCCAGCAGGGGAGGGCATTTGGGAGGGATCAGGCCTGCAAGGGAGGACAGTTGAGGGGGACCCAGCTGGTAGAGGAGGGAAGTTGGAGGCAACCGGGCCTGCAGGGGAGAACAGTTGGGGGTGGACCATGCATACAGGTGATCATGCTTTCAGGGGAGGGCAGTTAGGGGAAAACAGGCTAGCAGAGGACCAGTTAAATATCAATCAGGCTGGCAGGGGAGTAGTTAGGGGTTGATCAGGCTGGCAGGCAGATGCGGTTAGGGGCAATCAGGAAGGCAGACAGGTGAGCAGTTGGGAGCCAGCAGTCCTGGATTGTGAGGGGGATATCTGACTGGGATTGAGCCTAAACAGGCAGTCAGACACCCCTCAAGGGGTTCCAGATTGAGATGGTGCAGACTGGGCTGAGGGACATCCACCCTGTGCACGAATTTCATGCACCAGGCCTCTAATATTGCAATAATTATATACATACCTGTTGTATATTTAAAATATCAGAAAGAACACTGTATAAAGTATATGATTGTCTAATCACTATGTTGTACATCTGAAACTAATACAAAATAATATAGGGTGAGGTAAAAGTAGGTTTGAAGCTGTTCACATGGGAAATAATACAATAGTTAATAAACAGGACAAGAATAAACAATCTTTCACATACTCACAAACTATAAACCTACTTTGCACCCCCCCCACCCTGAATTGAATGTAAACTGTAATTTGAGGTTGAGGGGGAGGAGAAGGGAAACTAATGTTATAAAAACCACAATACAATTTTTAAGTGCTAACATTAATAAACTATCATAAGTTGGTCTTGCCCCATGAATCAGGTATAACACAGATTGTGGACTTTCACAAGACTTTCAGATCACATATCTGCCTTAATTTTTTAAAGGTAATAATCTAGGAAGAGGAATTAGGAAAGTGCAATATACTTTACTATCAGAATTTTTTTAAATATATTTTTATTGATTTCAGAGAGGAAGGAAGATGGAGAGAGAGACAGAAACATCTATGATAAGAGAGAATCATGGATCGGCTGCCTCTTACAAGTCCCCCACTGGGGATCGAGCCTATAACTCAGGCATGAGCCCTTGATCCGAATCAAACCTGGGACCTTTCAGTTCGCAGGCTAATGCTCTATCCACTGAGCCAAACCATCTAGGACCAGAATTTTTTATGTACCAAAAAAATGTATACACACATTAGCAATTGATAGCTCAATTTTAAAAATGAAATGTATTTTAATAAACACTGACTTTAAAATCATCCAAAGGTATATTTTTGGGGACAACCCATATTTTAATAGCTGTAGCCATTTTACATTATCTCTTGCCTATTTTAATCATTTGCTAAAAGAGCACTTCATTTTATAATATAAGAATCTATTCCCTTTAAAGCTGAATCAGTATTTTAAGGCTGCCTAAGTACCTTCTAACAGGCATCTCCTAAATACTGGATCTAGCTAGGTTAATGAAGAAATGTAATTACTATTTTGTGTATTGCTACCACTATGTTTGCCATGCAAATCATATAAAATACAGCTTTCAAGGAGATTTGACCCTGCACCTTACCTCATGCCAGTGTTTTCTTCAATTTTAAGGCTTTCTATCACCCCACATCTGCATATATATTGTTTCTTTCCACACTGTGATTCTTCATTTTCCTTCTGACCAGTTTGTCTTTTTTTCCTTACACTTGTCATTCTGTATTTTTATCTTCTCACAAGTATTAGTGCCTATTATGTTGTTAAAGTGAAAAAGATTAATATCATTGTTCAAGGAAATCCTATTAATGCAGTATTATTGTTTTGACCTTTTAATATGTCAGATGGTCCTAAAAATTAAAATTACAGGTTAGGCATGCTATGTGATTCAATGACTTACTTTCCTTTCTTATTGCCTTTTTCCCCCCTGGAGGCTATCGTATCTGGAGATACAAACATGGAGCACAAAAGACCTGAAAAATACAAATACTATTGAGTCAAAAGAAGACATACGCTATTTTTCTGTAGAAGTATGGTATTTACCAAATAATTCATGGTAAGAAATGAAAAGTTTCAAAGGTAAGGCAATATAGAATTCAGACAGGGTAATGCATCCTTATATGATAAATTGTACTACTTATCCAGATTGGTTCCCATTTTGTCTCTGGCTTGATTTTGCATCAAAGAAATTTAGTACCTCCAGCCTTTAATACAATTGGTACTGTAAGTCACCAAGAAACCAAACAGTTTCTGAAAGAGCATTTGCCACAGATAGGCTGCTGCCGTGTGTTATAACTGACAAGGATAGAAAAAGAAAAGGGATATTCTCCAGTCAGACTGCATAGTACTACAGAAGATATTTTGACTACTCCCAGCTAACTCAGGAGCAGCAAAAGATTTAAACTCTGAGATGCTATCTCATATTATGAATGCTGGTTATTTGATGGAACAAGAAAACTGCAAATCTAACATTTCCTGATTGCTCAAATATTTTTCTATAATCTATTAATTAATATGAAAGCAAATTTATCAATTTATCATCCATCTGTCATCTATCATCTATCTATCTATCTATCTATCTATCTATCTATCATCTATTACCTAATTTCTAGCTCTTGTTCTTAAAACACCAGACAATATTGTGTTAAAAAATACCAACTCAGAACAATGTTTTTGGTCTTCCCTCATGCATGTCCATTTTGGATCAGTGGCATCTCTGTCCACAACATCTTCACAGGAGTACCAATTTCAAAGAGAGGAGTCTACTGGGATGACCCAGACTTAATAGAAGAATCACAATAACAAAATTACTCAGAAACAACATCATAACTTCTATGAATACGCCTAATAGCCACACCTGAATACAACAAGACAGGAATGTATAATTTTTTCTCTGGGAGGGTCACTGTAGGGAATCGAAACAGAATATTTGGTAAAAAGTAATGGATTCTATCTATCACACATGTAGTATTTTGATGAATTAGAAATTGAAACATCATTTATGTATTATTGTGAAAAATACTGAACATATATACATATTAAAATAGTGGTATATGAACTCTAATATATACTTCATCTACATTCTACTAGTCATATTTTACTACATTTATTTTATTACATATCTATTTATGTATCATTCCCTTTATCCTGCCAAAGTAAACTGCGGACATCGAAATGTATTGCAAATATTAGTTCATTTTCCCCTAATATTTTAGTATGTAGATCATTAATGAAAGTTCAGTATTCATAGAGTTTTTAAAATAAAATGTACATACAATTATATATATGTATATGGCTAAGTAACCAACTGTCTGTCCATCCATCCAACCACTGCCAATTTAAAAACAAACATCGACTAACATATGAATGATACATATAAAGCTCCCATCAAATATCTTAATAGTATTACTCCTTCGAGAATGTCGTGTCATACAACTGAAAGTAGGTGCAATCATCCTGCTGCTGAGAAATCTTAATAGTAAATGGTGTCTTTGTAATGGTACTAGGTTTATCATCAAAAAGTTGTGACCTAACAAAATTGAAGCTGAAGTATTAACAGGATCTGTGGAAGGGGAGGTTGTTCTGATTCCAAGAATTGATTTGTTTCCATCTGACACTGGCCACTCATTTAAGTTAATTTGAAGACAGTTTCCCGTGATGCCAGCATTTGCAATGATTACTAATAAATGACAAGGACAAACTCTAGACAGAGTAGGAATATTCCTACATGAGCCCATTTTCAGACATGTTCAGTTATATATTGCTTTCTCTAAGTTTTAAGAGCATGTGATGTTAAAGTTGAAATACTTCATCACAAGGAAAATTAGTCAAGCACTTTGAAAGTGTTTTTACTCTTAATGTGGTATAGTGGGAGATGTTAGAATAAGTTTAATCAAATTATCAATCAATTTTATTTTTATATCATGTTTTTGTTGTTTTTATATCACTTTTGTTGTTATATCATGTTGTTATTGTTTAATTCATTTATTATTTTCATTTACATTTTACTAATTTTCTTTCATATCTGACACTTCTATTGCAGAGAAAGGATGAATAGCGATATTAAAATATTTCTCCTAATTAATTTATTTTTAATGTGCATGAATCTGTGCACCAGGCCACTAGTAAGAAGATAAGTAGTCATTTGCTGAGTTCTGAACTTCTTTCACATTCTAGGACACTACTATACCCCAGGAACTTCCTTCTAGCCCTATTATAGTCATTCTGTACCTCTACTCATTTCCAGAAACACTCAGATCATCAGTTTTCTTCTTCTAGAATTTCACATAAATGAAATAATAGAGTATATATCTTCTGTGTAAGATTTGTTTTCACTCAGCATTTGAGATTCATTCATAATGTATCTATAGGCCCTTCCTCTATAGTGTTAAATACCAATCAATTATTCCACAATGTGTTTATTCATTTTCACGTTGATAGACATCTCATCTATTCCCAGTCTTAACTATTAATAAAACTGTTAAGAACAGTTGTAGTTTTAAAGAAATTTCTCTATTTAATCTATGTTGTTAAATTTATTGGCATAGAGTTGTTGGGAAACAGAGAATCGTTTCATAATTTGTCATGATCAGGGCATCTTGAGCAAAAACTACTGGCAATCTGGGTTAAAGAGTAAGCAAAGGGCAAACAATCCTTGGTAGTTATTTATAAATGATAGGTAACTCCAGAGACATTCACAGATTTAGCTCTCCTTGAGCTATTTGTTTGCATTCCAAAGAATAATGAAGTAGGGACTTTGCCTTGCTCTCCCCAAACAGGATTTGTTTAACACTTAGAACAGAGGTCATTCTGACTTTTCAAACGGTCAGCTGTGGCACCAACTGCATCATATAAGCTTCAAATTCATATATTCTGACTTTCAAATTCATATATTCTGTCCTGTGTTATAGACACTCTCCCCATATACTAATATACAGCTGACATTTGCCCCAATTGCATACTTCAAGGGAGATTGGGATATGGGTAACCTCTATTAAGATGCTTTCTAAGTAAATCATTGGTGTTTTCTCTAATCTGGAATCCTTGTTTTTATTAAAGTTTTTAAAATCAGTAAATATACAGATTAAAAGCTTTAACAATATTTCTTCATAATGTTCTGTGATGTATCTAGATGTGTTTTTCTTTCTGTTTACCTTGCTTAGTATTCATTAGCTTTCTTTATCTCAGTGTATTTTATTAAACTGGGAAAATTCAAATATTTTTAAATATTTATTTAATGCCTAAAAACCACTTTCTTATATATTTGTTAGTTTTACAGCTGTTTACAGGAGAAGAGTCAGTTCAGAACAAGTTACTCTTTAATAGCCTAAAGTAGAATTTACACAGTTCATTTAAATACCAATGACTCTTAGATAGGGATGATAATACCAACTTTGTAAAATTAGATATATCTTACGTAAACGTGTGCAGTTTGTGACCATGAGTGCTTAGTAAATTATTTGAACTGTCCATATATGTAAACTGCATGATTTGACCACCAATTGGAGTCAGAGGTATTAAAAATGGAGGAATCACAGATGCTTCTGTTTTCTGGCTTGTGTTTCTAGATGACTCCTATCACATTTGCTAAAATAGGCAATGAGAAACAAACACAACAATTTTCGTGAGATAAAATATATATTAAAACCACCTATCAAACTCCTGTAACTAAAACAACATTGGTATGTAAAACACACCTAGACAAAAATTCTGGGAAGATAGCCGCTGGCAGGACGGAGGTGAGGGAGAGGTAGTGAGCGAGGGGACAAAAGGAGAGTGTGTGGGTGTGTGTGGTGGGTGTGTGATTGAGTGAGGGACAGTGGAATCTCGCTGGAGCAGTGGGGGCTGGCAGTCCAGGCTCTCTTGGACAAGGAGAGACTGCCATCGCATCTGGCACTCCCTGGACTGCGGGACTCAGGCACGGAGCCCATACCATCTTGAAGGGGAAAACGGTCTTTCTTTGGGAACTTATCAGCACTACCAGCCAGACAGGCCTTGGAGCTGCCCTGCAACCCAACAGCTACTCCTGCCAGAGTCCTGCTGCCACAGCTGCAGTCCCGCGGACCCTGGGACCTCTGCCTCTAAAGCAGTGAGTGCAACCTCCCCCTTCCCAGCAATATCTGCGCGGCTGCGGCCGCACACTGGTTCCAGCTTGCAGAACTCATGAGTCACCGTGTTTGGGTGGTTCTGCGGCATGCTTTCGTGCTGGTTTGTGGAACACCCTAGTCCCTGTGTTTGCATGTCCTGGTCACCCTGTCGGTGGCACCCTAGTCTCAGTGTTTGCACATCCTGGTCGCCCCCCTCCTATCTGGTTTGTGGAGTTCCCTGGTCACTGCATTTGCTGGGAGCCCTCGTGGCCGCCACCCAGTGCGGGTTTTTAGCAGCATGTTTCTGGCGATCTACTCCCTGGTAGCCACTGGGAGCCCCCACGGGTGTGATTTTGTAACTCTGGGCACCACAGATAGGTGTAGGCCCTCTGAAACACATCACCCTGAAAGATGGTCTTTGGTGCCACAGTGTATCCCCACTGGGCACGTGTGATCTCAATTAAGGGTGCAAAACAGCCAAAATATGGACACTCCTCTGCAGAGCTCCCGACTTCTAGACACCACTGTTGTGCTGCTCAAGCTTGTAGATCTACATCAAGAGAACCCAAATAGCTCAAGTAGGATACTACAATAGATTAACAAACATAGGAGAACTGGGAGAATATACCAGTAGCACCATCCCCCCAAAAAAACTTGGGTAGCAAAACAATTGGATCTACAATTAAAACATTACAGGAAAAAATGGGAAGACATAAAAGCAATCCCCAAAGGAAAGAAAAAGGAATAACCAGAAAAGGAGTTAGATGAAATTGAAGCCAGTAGCCTTTCAGAGAAAGAATTCATAGTAATGGTTTTAAGGATATTTAAACTAATGGAAGACAAATACACACAACTCAATGACAATATCACACAACTCAATGATAACTATAAGGAGCTAAATGAGAATGTCACCAACATGAAATGAAAGCAAGAGGAGATGAAGAATGACATAGCTGCAATAAGGAACAAGATGAAGGCCTAAAAAGTGGACTAGAAGAGGCTGAGGACCGCATCAGTGAATTAGAAGACAAGGTAGGAAAAAACACACAAACACAGCAGCAACTGGAAAAAAAGACTTAAAAAACAAGAAGAGAGCCAAAGGGAGCTTTAAGACCACACAAAACGAAACATTCACTTAATTGGGATACCAGAAGGAGTGGAAGAAAAGCAAGGAATAGAAAACCTATTTGAAGAATAATGACAGAAAATTTCCCTGATATTGGCAAGAAAAAAAATATGCAAGTCCAAGAAGTACACAGAGTCCCAAACAAGCGGAACCCCAAAAGACCGACACTAAGACACATCATAATTAAATTGGCAAACATTAACAACAAAGTAAGAATCTTAAATGCTGTCAGAGAGAGACAGAAAGTTACCTACAAGGGATCTCCTATTAGAATATCAACTGATTTCTCAACAGAAACACACCAGGCCAGAAGGAAATGGAATTAAATATATAAGTTGATGCAAAACAAGGGTCTGAACCCAAGAATACTATACTCTGCAAGGCTATCATTCAAAATTTAAGGTGGAATCAGGAGCTTTACAGACAAGAAAGGGCTAAGAGAGTTTATCACTACCAAACCAACAATGCAAGAAATGTTAAAGGGATTTCTGTAAAAAAAAAAAAAAGGCAAGAAAAAAACACAAACATTAAGGAAAAATATGACAACAAACATGAACTTGTCAATAATATCATTAAATGTAAATGGGTTAAAGGCACCAATCAAAAGACATAGGGTAGTTGAATGGTTAAGATAACATGACCCATACATTTTCTGTCTACAAGAGACCCACCTCAGAGAAAAGGATTCACACAGACTGAGAGTGACGGGATGGAAAAACATTTTTCAGGAAAATAGAAATGAGAAAAAAAAGCTGGGGTAGCAATACTTATATCTGATAAAATAGACCTCAAAGTAAAGGCTATAACAAGAGATAAGGAAGGCCACTACATGATACTAAAAGGAGCAATTCATCAAGAAGATATAACTCTGGTAAACATATAGGCACCTAATACAGGAGCCACTAAATACATAAACTCCTGGGAGAGATTGACAACAATACAATCATAGTAGAGGATTTTAATACACCACTAACATCTCTGAACAAATTCTTTAGACAAAAAATTAGCAAAGAAACAGCAATTCTAAATAACTCACTAGATCAAATGGACCTACTAGACATCAGAGCATATCACCCCAAGCCACAGAATATATGTTCTTCTCAAGTACACATGGGACATTCTCAAAAATAGACCACATATTGGGTCACAAGAAAAGTCTCCCCAAATTCAAAAATATTGAAATCATATCAAGCATTTTCTCAGATCATAATGGCATAAGAATAGAAATAAACTACAATAAAAACATCCCAAAAAATTCAAACACTTGCAAGTTGAATAGTATGTTACTAAACAATGATTGGTTATAAATGAGATAAAGAAGAAATTAAAAATATTCTAGAAACTAATGACAATAAAAACACAACGCAAATGCTATGGGACATAATTAAAGCAGTGCTGAGAGGGAAGTTTATAGCTCTACAGGCCTACCTCAAAAAACAGAAAAAAATGGTAATGATTCACCTAACTCAACAACTCAAAAAACTAGAAAGGTGGGCTTTTCTTGTTGCTACTGTGAGCAGAAGGATAGAAATAATAAAGATCAGAGCAGAAATGAATGACATAGAGACAAAAAATTAACAAAACCAAGAGCTGGTTTTTGAAAGAATAAACAAAATTGATGAACCTCTAGCCAGGCTCACCAAGAAGCAGAGAGAGAGGACCCAAATAAACAAAATCAGAAATGAAAGAGTTAAATAACTATAGAACCCACAGAAATACAAAGGATTATTAAAAAATATTATGAACACTCTGCATAATAGTTTTCATTTCAGTCAGTGTCTTTATCATCTTCTCTTGGGTCTCACTAAATTTATCCATCTTTTCTAGCATATTCTTGCAAAACCTTATAAGCGTGGTTTTGAACTCTATATCCAGTCGTTTTTTTTCCTCCATTTCTTTTGCTTGTAATCCCTTCCCTTGTCTCGGCATTTTCACTGTGCCGGGGAAACTTCTGTGCTGGATTCAGCCGCAGAAGCCTCTGCTGAGCTTGGGAGGGTGGAGTCTCAGGGCTTAAGGGACCGCCTTGCCCTCCAGTCGGCCCCGCCCTCCACGGCCCCTGAGTCTCACGTGACTGGGTAATGGCTGGAGCGGTCCTTGTGCGCGTGTGCACCCACAGCGCTTCTAACCGCTGCCTTTCCGGCTCCCCTGCGAACCAGGGCCACACGAGTCTAGGTCCCCAGGGTTTCGCCCAAAACAGGGGCCCAGTGGACTCAGAAGTGGCGCAGTTCGGAGGGTCTGTCTCCCGCCCACTCGCGAAAGCCAGCGGCACAATCAGCAATCCGTCCTCCGCGTGGTGCCGTGCGCGACCAGACCTCCGATCCTTTGCAACTCCCCTAAATTTCCATGCACTTCTCCCTTTTCACAGTCCAAGCTCCCCCGTATGAGTTTCGGCTGGATCTGGTGTCGGAAACCAAATATTGTTCTCACTAGATGGATGTAAACAGGAAG
>JAAGEH010002531.1:9621682-9701276 GCA_011751065.1 Lasiurus cinereus
CCCCCCAATATCGCCAAATTTATGCTTTCTAGTCTCTCATTTTGTTTGCGTGCGGCCTCCTTCAGAACCCGAACCCTGACCCGGGAACCCTGAACCACGCGGGACGTGGAAAGAGGTTCCCACAATCTGGGGTTTAGTGTCGTAAGATAAGGGGTTCAATGCCGTTGGGAGTCTCCATTTCCCTCCCGCCAGAGAAAGCCAGCCAGGTACTCTGGCACCCGCTCTCTCAGTGCGCGTCTCCGTACCTCAGCTTTTTGCAGCTCCTCTGGGTCTCCGCGAGCCCCTTTCTTTCCCTCTAGTTGTAGAACTTCCACTCAGCCAGCTTTCGTGTGGTTCTGGATGATGTCCGTTCTGTCTTTTAGTTGTAGTTTTGAAATTGTTGTGCGAGGCAGCAGTGTAGGTGTTTACCTATGCCGCCATCTAGAGAAAGGCAAGGATCAAGTCAAAAATTTGAAATATAAAGAAGCAGAAAACATTCAACTGGAAAAGCAAGAAGAGAAAAGAATCCAAAAATGTGAAGATAATGTAAGGAGCCTCTGGAACAGCTTCAAGCATACCAACATCAGAATTGTGGGGGTGCCAGAAGAAGAGAGAGAGCAAGATACTGAAAACCTGTTTAAAGAAATAATGACTGAAAACTTCCCACATCTGGTAAAAGAAATAGACTTACAAGTCGAGGAAGCACACAGAACCCCAAAGAAAAGGAACCCAAAGAGGACTACACCAAGACACATCATAATTAAAATGCCAAGAGCAAAAGAGAAAGAGAGAATATTAAAAGCAGCAAGAGAAAAACAGTTTATTACCTACAAGGGAGCACCCATACGACTGTCAGCTGAATTCTCAACAGAAACGATGCAGGCCAGACGGGAGTGGCAAGAAATATTCAACGTGATGAACAACAAGAACCTACAACCAAGAATAATCTATCCAGCAAAGCTATCATTCAGAATTGAAGGGCAGATAAAGACCTTCACAGAGAAGAAAAAGCTAAAGGAGTTCATCAACTCCAAACCAGTATTATATGAAATGCTGAAAGGTACCCTTTTAGAAGAGGAAGAAGAAAAAGGTAAAAGACAAAAAATTATGAACAACAAATACACATCTGTCAACAAGTGAATCTAAAAATTAAGTGAATTAAAAATCTGATCAACAGAATAAACTGGTGAATATAATAGAATCAGGAGCACAGAAGGAGTAGACTGATAATTCTCAGGAGGACAAAAATCATAAAGCATCAAACAGACTGTGAAATTATAGCAGAAAGATTAAAGTTAGGTGAGGTAAATAAGTGATCAATCAAAGGACTTGTATGCATGCTTATAAACATAACCAATGATCACAGACACTGTGGGGTCGGGGTACGCCTGGGAGGGAGGGGGGGCAATGGGGAGATATGTATAAAAAATTAATAAAAATTAATTAAAAAAATTTAAAAAAATATTATGAACAACTCTATTCTAACAAATTACACAACCTAGAGGAAATGGACACATTTCTAGAAAAACACAACCTTCCAAAACTCAAACAGGAAGATTTTAAAAATCTCAACACACTGATAACTGTGGGAGAAATTGAAGCAGTCATCAAAAAGCTTCCAGCAAACAAAAGCCCAGGGCCAGACAGCTTCACAGGGGAATTTTACCAAACATTCATAGAAGAACTAAAACCCATCCTTCTCAGACTAATCCAAAAAATCCAAGAGGAAGGAACACTTCCAAACTTCTATGAAGCTAGCATCACCCTAATACCAAAACCAGATAAAGATAATACAATGAAAGAGAATTACAGACCAATATCCCTCATGAACATAGATGCCAAAATCCTCAACAAAATTCTAGCAAATCGAATACAGTAGTATGTCAGAAAGATCATACACCATGACCAAGTGGGATTTATCCCAGGGATGCAAGAATGGTACAATATTCGAAAATCAATAAACATGATACATCACATAAACAAATTGAGAGATAAAAATCACATAGTCATATCAATTAATGCAGAAAAAGCATTTGACAAAATCCAGCACACTTTCTTTATAAAAACTCTCAGCAAGGAGGGAATAGAAGGATCATACCTCAACACAATAAAAGCCATATATGACAGACACATAGTTAACATCATACTCAATGGGCAAAAACTAAAACCATTTCCCCTAAGAACAGGAACAAGACAGGGATGCCCACTCTCACCACTTCTGTTCGACATAGTATTGAAAGTACTAGCCATTGCTATCAGACAAGAAAAAGAAATAGAAAAAGAAGAAGTAAAACTGTCCTTATTGCAGATGACATGATACTGTACATAGAAAACCCTAAAGACTCCATCAAAAAAATTACTGGACATGATAAATGAATTCAGCAATTTATCAGGATACAAAATTAACACCAAGGAATCTATGGCATTTCTAAATACCAATAATGAACTTATAGAAAGAGAGACTAAAACATCAATCCCATTTACCATTGCACCAAAAAAAATTAAGATACCTAGGAATAAATTTAACTAAGGAGGTAAAAGACCTATATGCAGAAAATAACATGACACCAAAAAAAACAGATAGAGGAAGACATAAATAGATGGAAGAACATACATGTTCATGGATTGGGAGAATCAATATCATCAAAATGTCCATTCTACCCAAAGCAATCTATAAATTCAATACAATCCCCATGAAAATACCAAAGGCATACTTCACAGGCCTAGAACAAACTTTCCAAAATTTCATCTGGAATAAAAAAAGACCCCAAATAGCAGCAGCAATCCTGAGAAAGAACAAAGTAGGTAGGATCTCAATACCAGATTTCAAGCTGTGTTATAAAGCCACTCTTCTCAAAACTGCTTGTTACTGGTGCAATAGATCAATGGAATAGAATACAGAACCCAGAAATGAACCCAAACCACTATGCCCAATTAATATTTGACAAAGGAGGCACAAACATACAATGGAGTCAAGACAGTCTCTTCAACAAATGGTGTTGGGAATCTTGGACAGAGACATGCAAAAAAATGAAATAGACTACCAACTACAACATACACAAAATAAACTCCAAATGCATAAAGGACTTAAACATAAGACAGGAAACCATAAAAATACTAGAGGAATCCACAGGCAGCAAAATCTCCGACATATGCAGAAGGAACTTCTTCACTGACACAACTCCTTGGGCAATGGAAACTAAAGAAAAAATAAACAAATGGGACTACTTCAAAATAAAAAGCTTTTGCACAGCAAAGGAAACCATCAACAAAACAACAAGAAAGATCACTGTATGGGAGAACATATTTGCCAACAATATCAATGATAAGGATTTAATCTCCAACATTTACAGAGAACTCATACAATTTCACAAAAAAGAAGATAACCCAATCAAAAAGTGGGCAACTGATCTAAAAAGGCACGTCTTGAAAGAAGACAGAAGGAAGGCCAAGAGACATATGAAAACCTGCTCAAAGTCACTAATCATCAGAGAAATGCAAATCAAAACAATAATGTGGTACCATCTCACACCTGTCAGAATGGCTATCATCAACAAATCAACAAACGACAAGTGTTGGCAAGGATGTGGAGAAAAAGGAACCCTCGTGCACTGCTGGTGGGAATGCAGACTGGTGCAGTCACTGTGGAGAACAGCACGGAGTCTCCTCAAAAAACTAAAAATGGAACTCCCATTTGACCAAGTGATCTCACTTCTAGGAATATATCCCAAGAAACTAGATACTCTAATCAGAAAGAATATGTGCACAGCTATGTTCATAGCAGCACAATTCACCATAGCTAAGATTTGGAAACAGCCTAAGTGCCCATCAGCAGATGATTAGATTAAAAAACTGTGGCACATCTACACTATGGAATACTAAGCTTTGGTAAAAAGAAAAAACTCCTACCATTTGCAACAAAATGGATGGAGATGGAAAGGATTATGGTCAGTGAAATAAGCCAGGCAGAGAAAGATAAATATCACATGATCTCACTCATCTGTGGAATATAATGATACACAGACTGATGATCAAGATCAGATCCAGAGAATGAGAAACGTTGATCAAAACATCAAACCTCAGGGAAGATGGGGTTGGTTGGAATAAGGGGGAGAGATCAACAGATGGACTTTCATACATGCATATGAACATAATCATTGGGCACAGACAACGGGAATGGTGGGGCATGAGAGGGAATGGGGGGCAGATAATGGGAGAATAAGGACACAGTAAAAAAATAATTAAATTTTAAAAAATTATTATTTTAATAAAACATTAAATCTAATCCATATAGTCGTCACCATAACCTTAAGATAAATTCTTTCATGAGACAAAGATTTTTAAATGAAACTGTAACATGAACAACATTTTGGAAGGAAATAAAGAGAAGTTTCCTTTAAATGTCATAAAGGATTATAATTGAAACTCAGTATCTTTGGCTTCTTGAGCTAAGGTAGTAATCTGTGTTTTTGCCTCCCTAAAAAAGTTTATATAAAGTTACAAAAAGAAATTGACAGCCTGTTTGAAATTGAATTGCCATGGCCTAGAGCAAAGAATATTCTTACATGATATTATTCTACAATGTCATTTAATTTTTGATATTTCACAACAGCATATTGTACAACGGAATTGAGGCACTGGGAAGGGACCTGAGCATCCTATACTGGACCCTCTTTCCTCTTTTGCCAAGAGGGACCCTTTTCTCACAACCCAATGGCCTTCAGCTGTAGCCTGAGCTCTCTATTCATGCTGAGGTTGAAGCCTCGAGGTGGCTGGTACAATGGATCTGTCTCTCGCCAAATGGTGTGAGCTGGGCCCTCGCTGGAGAAGGAACCTGAATTTTTTGAGATAAGTGATCAGTGCCGGGGACGCCGCCAGCAGGTGAGGGGATCCCCAAGGCAGGTGCTGGGCATGGAGGCCACGGGGGCATAGGCTACCATGGAAATAGAACTGAACCTTATAACACCCTGGTTGGCCCAGACGATGACTGGTTAGTCAGAGACGGGTAAGATTCTTCAGGGAAGGAACAACCTAAGACACGCACAGTTGCAAAGGGGCCATCAGCAGAGAACTTGGGGATCAACAGAGGTAGGGCACAGACACTCACCCCCCACAACCTTGCTGGGGTCTGAAACCTCACCCCTTCTTAGGGAGGTCTCCTGCCCCCATGACTACTTTGCTTACCATACTCAGCACAGATCAGGACCCAGGTAACAGAGAGAGATATGGCCCAGCTCAGATCGGGACCCAGCTAACAGACAGAAACATGCCAACAGCAGCTGCCCTATATCTAAATTCAGACTAGCACTAGGAATGCTCAGTGCCTACTCAAGAATGCAAATAAACCTTTCCACTAATATATACAGGGTAATCTAAGATTGTTGGTAGAGTATTAAATTTGACATAAAAGAGTTATCAAGCTTTCAGATTAATTTAAATTGGCAAACTGAAATAAACGAACACCCAAGAAAATTTAAGTGTACTGGAAAAAAAGCTGTTTCTAAAGTATTAATTAAAATTTCTATTGATAGCTCATCTCATGGTAAATTTGCTTAACATGCAATGAACATAAAACAGGCATATTAGTGTGCAAAAAATTAAAATTTAAGGTTATTAAGATTGCATTAAAATTTTTACCAAATTCTCCATTAATCAAAAAACAAGTGGGGGAGGGGGAGTAGGATGATATCATGTAAGGAAAAATATCCGGTAAGTAAATTACATCTAGAAAATTTTCACTTTAGAAAATTAATTTTCATTTGTAATGCTAACAGCAAGACACCCATGAAAAACACACATGGTGTCAAAATAAGCCAAAGGAAAAGTGGGTAGGCAAAAATAAAAAGGATCCCAAGTCAATTTTATAGAAAAATATTCTTTTATTAACTCTTGGTCAAGAATATGTTTATATACTTTCAGAAAACAACTCCAAGACCAAGTGGACTCCTGCAACAGAGAGGAACTGACAGGTCTGCTCCAACCACGAAGACAATAGGAGAAATAGTCCAGAGATGGAAGATGCTGATGACACCTTGCCATGCAAGCAGTCAGCAGCTGTGTATCACTACAGGATGCCTCAGATCAAACCAGAGAGGGTCGGACCGGCATTGCCACCATTTGTCTACTATCCAGATACCATTGATGACGTGTACACATAAGGAACTGTATGACATTGAAACTGGGACTCAAAGCTATTGGACATTGAAATTGGGACTCAAACATTTTTTGTTCTTGTGGGTTTATTTCTAGCCTACAGGAGCAAGATGTTTTTAAACTAAGAAATCACAAACACCAATCAGAAAGAACAGTATGGAGTTTCCTCAAAAAACTAAAAATGGATCTCCCATTTGACCCTGTAATCCCACTCTTAGAAATTTATCCTAAGAAATCACAAATACCAATCAGTATGGAGTTTCCTCAAAAGATGTTTTTAAAGACGAGAATTGGAGGGTGGTGGGGAAGCAAATGCAGAGGCAAAGAAGCAATGAACAGACTGTCATGCCACAATGGGAAAGCAGGGGAGGTTGTGAGGGGGGTGGAGGGGAAGCTGTAGACAATCAACTGAAGGACTTGTATGCATGTGTGTAGGCACATTGGGGGGGCTGGGGAGTAGGGGTGATGGTTAAGGGCATGTACTGGGGGGTAGTGAAGGCCGGAGAGGGCAATAGGGAAAAGAAATAAATAAATAAACAAATAAATTTAAAAATAATAATAATAAAATAAAAACCAAAGAAATAATGAATTAAAGTTACTTGAGAAAATGCTTATAAAATACTTCAGATTGTGATTTGACATTTACTTCATTATATAAAAGAATGCATGTGACTACATATACTAAAAACAAACAAAAACACACCTAATCCTTAATGTTTTTTTTTTTTTAAATCACCACCTCTGTAAAACCTACCATTTATTTTTGTGCAGCCTTGTGGCATAGCAGCCAAGAATATAGATTCTGGAGTCAGGATGCCTATGTTTAAATCCCAGCTCCATTGCTGACTAGCTGTGTAACTTTGAGTGAGTTATTCCTCTGTGACTCTATTTTCCCTCACTTGTAAAACGGGAATCTCTGTCTCAGAGACTGGTTGTGCAAATTAAAGAAGTTAATAATTTTAAAGTGCTTAAAACAGTATATCCTCATTCTAAGAGCTGCAAAATATACTATATATATATTAGTCATTTATTAATATATATATATATATTAGTCATTTATTATCCTTATAAGGAAAGTTTTCTTAATCATTTTCTTCCCTCTACATCTTTCCCTGATCCTCCTGATGAAACAAGTAAAAGCTTATTTGAGAACTTAGAAGTCCTTGACATTTAGTTATGACAGTTCAAGAGATAGGATCATTTTACCAAGCAAACTTTAGATCTGATACACACAGTGCATCATAATTTTGCTGTGGGGGTACTAAAGCCTTCTACATTTGACAAATTAAATTTCACATGAATAGTAGATTTGTAAGTTAAAGCTGTTGAGATTTACAACTGCTAGAAGCCTCAAAAATGAAACTTTCTCCTCCAGGAAGTTGTGTTTCGCCCCCTCCACTTTATTAGAAATATCTAATAAAGAGAAATTCTTATGTCTAAATCAAAATGTCAATATTCTAACACAGACTGTGAATGTTCTATTCTGGCATAAAAGCACTTATGTAAATTTTTCAACACCTAAATATATATTCTAACTGTGGGTAAGCAGTTGCATTAGTGAAGAGAGTTTTATGTTTTAAAAAATTATAATGGCTAGTAGTTTTAGGCACCCTGTAATTTACTACTTCACGAAATACAATTTTTAAAGAATACCACCTACCTTAGTTTATATGGAAAAATAACAGATTTGGAGGTCAGTTTTAAATTTTACAGTGAGAGAATAAATGACTTACTGTCATAAAATTCCCTTTTTTGATTCTAGGCAAAGTCCTCCAGTCACCTAGGACAGAATTATAGTTCAGAGGGAGCTATGCCTAATTATAGCTCTCAGTCACAAAGTCCAATTTTAACCATAGAGGAACCTGTGTTAGGGCCTATGTCTCAGCTCCTGGATTGCTAGCACTGTGACTTTCAAAATGTGTTCATTGAAACTGACCAGGTTCTCAATACCATATTTCACAAGTGATATTAAATTTAATGTATTTTATATATCAACATTACCATCAGTAAAACAGTTTGAAAGGAGAGTATTCACAATTGGCAGCTTCTACATTTTTAGATATTAAAAAGGTGCCTAGTCCTGGCTGGTGTGGCTCAATTGGTTGGGCATTGTCCAGGGCACTGAAAGGTTGCTGGTTAGACTTCCAGTCAGGGCACATGCCTATGTTATGGGCTCAATCCTCAGTAGAGAGTGCACAGGAGGTAGGTGAATTATGCTTGGCTCTCACATGGATGCTTTGATCTCTTCCTCTCTCCTTTCTTCTCACTCTGAAAATCAATTTTAAAAATATTTCAAAAATACTTAAAATACAATGTGCCTTACAAAGATAATAAAAACTTCTTTATGTTGTGCTCAGAATAAAAAGATATATTTTATTAAATTTTCTTCAAATCTGATTTTAGAGAGGAAACAATATAAGTAAAATCACTGTTTTTCCTCCCTTCTTCCATCCTATTTTTTCTCACCTCCCATTTTTTAAAAATATGTTTTTATTGACTTCTTAGAGAGTGAGGAAGGGAGAGGGAAACAGATAGAAACATCGATTGGCTGCTTCCTGCATGCCCCTTACTGGGGATTGAGCCTGCAACCAGGCATTTGCTCTGACAGGGAATTGAACTAGCAATTTATTGGTGCTCTGGATGATGCTCAACTGAGACACACTAGTCAGGCTTTCATCCTTTAAGTGGCATCCACAGTAATAAATTGTAAACTAAACCAATTGAATAATTTTAGACATACACACATAAAAGCATACACCCAATAGTTTGTGTGTTTAAAAATATATAAATTCTGTTAGAATGTGTATATTATTTCATCATTTGATTTTATTTTCATGCCAATATTATATTTTGAGAACTAGTCAAACTGATAGACTGATCTAATTAATTCATTCACTTAAACTGCTGTAATGCTAAAAAAAAATTGCATTGCTTACAGGGGATTGATGATTTGAACGACAGTGGAATTCTCATTTGAAATCATGGAGGCAAGAAAGATGTAGCAAAACATTTTCATATTTCAAAAGAAAAGAACCAGCAAGGACTACTGTTTTTATTCCATGAATTCATAATACACAAAGATATGTTTCTGAATTCTCTATGCCACTGATCTGGCTGTATTTTTATGCCACATAATTTTTAATAAAATTTATTTTTATTATTTTTTTAATTCTCCTTCTGATAGCTTTTATTACAGAATGTCTATAAAGTGGATTTGGAACTGTTGCTGTAATGTCTTGTGCTTTGTTGAAAGTTTGTTTTCCTGGAAATAAGAGTATGTTTAAAGGATGTTCATAAATATTAAGGAATACTGGTTATTTGCTTTTTTTAATTTTTATTAATTTTATACATATCTCCCCATTGGCCCCCCTCCCAGGCATACCCTAACCCCCCAGTGTCTATGTTCATTGGTTATGCTTATATGCATGCATACAAGTCCTTTGATTGATCTCTTATCTACCTCACCTAACTTTAATCTTCCTGCTGTAGTTTCACAGTCTGTTTGAAGCTTTACTGTCTTTGTATCTATCCTTTTGTTCATCAGTTTATAATGTTCTTTATTATCCACCAATGAGTGCGATCATGTGATGCTTATTTTTTAATTAAGTTGTTCCTTGAAAATCAAATCCTCCTTCCTTGTTTTAATGTATTATTTGCTATTTTTATAGTTTTATACTTCTATATAAAATTTTTATAATACATTTTATTGATTTCAGGGAAGGAAAGGGAGAGAGAGATAGAAACATTAATGATGAGAGAAAATCATTGATTGACTGTCAACTGCATGCCCCACATTGAGGATCACGCCCCTAAACCAGGCATATGCCCTGACCAGGAATCAAACTGTGACCTTGTGGTTCATAGATCAATGCTCAACCAGCCAGGCAAATTTTATAAGTAATTTGTTGGAACTCTGGAAGAGTGATATCTTTAAGATAGTGAATTTTCCAATCAATGAAAATATTATAGCTTCCCTATAAATTAGGAGAGATTGTATGACTTTTAATAATATATTTTTTCTACAAAGTTCTTATATAAGATATTTTAAAATTTACTTCTAGAAGCCAAAAATCTGTCATGTTCCCAGTAAGCTACAGTTTATAATACTGTTTATTATATGACATCTCTCAAATATTGATCATGATTTTAATATTTAAGATGTATCTATTTCACACACAAAAAAACTTTAAATTCAAGAAAACTAGATTAACCACAATCTAATAAAAAGTAAAATTTTATTCCAACAATGAAGGCAACATGGAGAGCATTAGAAATATTAATAAATAATACATCATTATCAATATAGTATCTTCATTAGGATAAAAAATGTTTAATGACTTTGATTGTACTAATGCTGTTGTCTTTAGAAATATAATCACCCTAAAATGTGAATGTAGAGTGTGTGTGTGTGTGTGTGTGTGTGTGTGTGTGTGTGGTGTGCATGCACGCATTTAGATTAATAATAAAATATAATTTACCTAAACTCAGATATTTAGGTAAATTATATTTTGTTTCTAGGACTTATTAACAGAGTATTTTACAATTTTGAAATACAGAAAAAAATATTTCCAACTTTTCCAAAAATAACACCCAATAATTTTAGACAATCAGGATTTTCTAATTGTCCAGTGGAGAAAAAATAGTGTCATTGCTATACGAAGGTTATTTCCTTGAAATCTGTGAATTGTTAAAAAAAATAATCAGCTTAATAGACCTTTTCTAATTCATTACACTTCTCTGTCTGTCTGTCTGAGTTTCTAAAATAATTTAATCTGATCATTCCAGGTTTTTTGTGGTTATTTTTCTCAGGAAATTTTCCTGCAATCATTTTGGAAAATTTGCTGTAATGATATTGCCTATGTCTTATGAAGAGGTAATATTTACATGGTCTGAACATTTGATCTAAGTATAGTATGAAACTCAAACTTGTATAGGTAAAGTTTTTAGTTTATTTTACAAATTTAAGAACTAAAAAAAGAGTTAATGCATAGCTAAAATAATGAGTATATTGAAATCTTCACCTATCTGTTTTAAGAAAGCAAGTATCACCAATTATATATTTCATATTTTCCATATGGTTGGTGATGTCCTCTACAGTGGTTTAGAGTCTATTTTTGATTTATGTTTTTTCCTCTTGGTAAAACTCTGTTAGCAAATAAAGGATGTTGGAAAGAGTAATCTGGAGTAACAGAGGGAAAAAGAAACAGGAGGAGAAAGGAGAAATGAATGGAAAGATAAAAAATAACTTTTAGAGAGCATCTTTTCTGTACTTAGTAACTTCATCAATCCTAAAAACAAGACTGCAATGTTATTTCTCTTTTGCAAAAGATAAACATAAGGTTTCACATTTTCGAGTCCACATAAGCAATGAAGGATAGAGAAAGGAATTAAAACCAGATTTCTCTAACTCAAGGATCTATGTTAATTCCATTGTAAGAATTTTGTAACCCTGTTGGCTAAAGGCTATAGGCATGTTTTAAAAATGTTGAGAGGCATTTGTTTGTCAAAATGTTTGGGAGCCACTGCTGGCATTTAATGGGTAGTATTCTATGATATTCTAGACAGACTCCAATATTAAGACAATGTTACACAATAAATAAATGACCTGCATGCTCTGTGACTTGGAAGTATCTCTAGCAATTGCCATAGAAAAATGTGTTTTTAATTTTACAGAACTCGAGTCTAATTCTTCTTTGCATATAAACAGATTTTTTTAGGTTTCAATATATATTGAATTTTCCAGAAATGCAACTTCTGGGTAATTCAGTGGGAAGATTAGAATTTGTTTTGTTTGGAAGCTTCCCAATAGCTATTCACCATTTCAAAAATCTCCTCACTCATGATATTGCTGCTCATGGTATGTAAGTTGCCAGAATCAATTAAATAACCTATATCAGTCTGCAGTTGTAGCAGGCATAGTCACGTGCTTATTTGGTTCTCATATTAAAATGTCAAGTATAAAGAAATCATGTCAAAACACTCTGATTATTATTTTTCTTTTCCTAAATGCCATTTTATTCATTATAAAATATTTGCAAGCATCCAGATTCATCATTATGTCACTAGTGTACTTACTAATACATATTTTAATAATGAAACATTATTTCATTATAAATTATTTTATTCTTGTTATAATTAGACCATCATATTGAAATTTTATGTTGATATATGTGAAGGTGGGGTAAATTATTGTGAACTTCATCAAGGTATTAAAGAGATCATTGGTTCATTAAAGGTTGAGAATGAACGCTTTACATCACAATGTAAATTTTGATGTGGTCTATGCTGAGCAATTTTCAGGTTTAAAAAGTTGGTTTAGGTATGGGACAAGATATGAAGTATACATCTAGAAGAACTAGAGTGGCTTGGGCTTTATGACTGATTCTTCAATATCTATTCTATCTTCCCTCAATTGTTAAATAGCTTAATGTTTTCAAAATTTTAAAAAGTCAATCTTATTCCTTGAAATGAATAAGGGAATATAATTTCCTTGATGATGACTAATTCAAGAATAAGCATGGAAACAATTTCTGAACAATGACATACATGGGTAAAATTGCTGTAGAGTCCTGGGAGAGTCCTTTTCTGTTCTTCAGTAGAGAACTGAGAAACTTCTCTCCTATGCCAGCTTAAGCAAAAATATGCAGGTAGCCAGACACCTTCTAGGAGATTAGACTCAGGATAAAGCCATCCCTTTTGTCATAAGAGATACCATATAGAATTCCTTAAGGACATTGTTGAAATTAATGAATCTACCAATCCTGAAGTATATACAACCTACATGGTTTTTTTCAGGTATGGGAATATATTTCTTTATATTATAAAGTTGACTTCTTATTGAAGTATAACATATGTTCAAGAATGTGCACATTTAATGTATAGCTAAATTCAATGTGCTCTAATTCCTTCTGATTGTCTGTAGGAACACCTCATATAGCTTTAACATCACTTGAACACTTACCTTCCTTTTTAACAAAGAGAAAATATTCCCCAAGTTTAGTCCCTTCAGGTGGCAACACTATTTTTCAAAGTAAATACACTCCTGTAACCAGAATCCAGAAAAGTAAAAAAAAAAAATTTACCAGCACCCAGGAGTCCTGAATGGCTCCTTCCAGTTACTAGCCACACAAAGCTCATCACTCTTCCTGATTTCTAACACCCTATCCAAATTTCCCATAATTTTAATCCTAGCCTATGTACACTTGTATATCATGATGCTTTTTCTCAACTTTATTTTTATAAGATTCATCCATGATCTGGATGTAGATATGGTTCAGTCTTTCTTATTGTTTAACAAAAATATCATTTCATTTATTCATGTTACTGTTGATAGGCATTTGTTTTGTTTTTCAATTTGGGATTATTATGACTAGTGCTGCTGTGAAAATTCTATAATAAAAATATACAAGCATTTTTGTTGAGTATATAAAATAGGAAGGGAATTGTTAGGACAATATCTATGTGCTCAGTTTTATTAAATACTAGTACATGATTTTTCAAGATGTTTGTACAAATTTTTAGCTTCTACCAGCAGGGTAAGAAAGTTCCAATTGTTCTACATCCTCACCAACATTTGGATTTGTCAGTTTTTTGTGTCTTTTTTTCAATTTTAGTCACTATGATGGATGTATTTGTATCTTATTAATATTTCAATTTACATTTTCCTAATGACTAACAGGTAGAACACGTTTCATATGTTGTTTGGTCACTTAGAAATCCCCATTTGTAATATTCAAAGTCTCTGCTTATTTTTCTATTGGGATTTCATTTTGTTAATGATTTGTCATGAATTTTGTATTCTTGATACCAGTCATTTGTCAGCCAAATGTATTCAAATATCTTTGATCCATAATGTCACTGTTGAAAACTGGATTTAGCAGTTCTGTGCTATATTGTTTAACAACTGGCCTGGCAGGGATAAAGAAAGTCCTGACTTATAAAGTTTACTAATATTGTGGTGTAAATACACCCATCATGATCAGTCAAGATAATAATCTGATGTCACTGAACAGTTTCAGAATAGCACTATGTAGTATTTCCACCACAAAATAGAATAGAGTATAGATAATAGTAAAGTAGAAAGTGATGTGTCTTGAGTGTTTATCACCTTTATTTTTATTTTTTAAATATATTTTTATTGATATCATAGATGAAGGGAGAGGGAGAAATAGATAGAAACATCAATGATGAGAATTATTGATTGACTGTCTCCTATACACCCTCTACTGGGGATTGAGCCCACAACCCTGGCACATTCCCTTGACCAAAATTGAACTTGAGACCTTTCCATCCATTGAGCAAAACCAGCTAGGGCATTTTTATTGTATAAGTTTATATAATTTAATTTGTAACATTGCTGCTTTTAACAGCAAGCTTAAAAAATTCCAGAAAATTCACTGTTGACCCTCCCAATACAGTACAAGCCAGTTCTAGCATGTCACTGGGTTCTAGCCACCTTAAAGTCACCCTTCCTATGACTTCTCTTAAGTAAACTGGTATATCTTTTATTATTATTATTATTATTATTATTATTATTATTATTTTCAATAAAGTTTTATTGCCACACAACAGAAACATCCACATATATTAACTAGAGAGCTGGATGTATTTTTTTTTAAGTAAACACCCCTATGTAACTACCACCCAGAACAAATCATGGAACACCACCAGCCCCCAGAAGCCTCCCACATATCCACTTCCAGGCATTAACCCACAAAATTAACCATGATTTTGACTCATCATCATAATTAGGAGGTTTTTGAAGTTTTCATATGGAATTTTGCTTTGCTTACATGAGAGGCAAGTCACATCACGGTGCTATTAAGCCATTAGCATCCCTCTACAACTCCGTTCTCTCTTTTTTGACAATAGAAAATTAGGTTTTAACCCTGCTAATTCCAGCAGACAATGACTGAAGCTGAAATTCAATTACATTGTTTTGCTGTCATTGACTTACATTTATGATTATTTTCTATTTATGAAAGAAAATCAATTTTATATCTATAATAGTATATAAAAATTTCTCTATCAAATAAATGAGTATAAAAATGAATCAATTTAATGAAACTTCATAACCAGTAGTAGAGTTAATACTTGCATATAGTATATTCTTATTATAGGTACACTAATACATGAAATTTGAAAAGCTCTGATCATGATTTTTAACCAGTTAACTGCCACATGTCCAAAATGGAAACCATCTTTACTTCTGTAGATGCTTATGGCGTACAAAGACTAGTGTCCCAAATAAGAACAATGGCCCAGAATAACTACTTTAAGGAAAATCAGAATGAATAAATAAAGTGTTCTGACTCTGTGGAACCAAACAGATTCAGAAGGGCTGTGAGGACAAAGGCTCTGTGGAATTCCCATGTCAGGAGGCTTCAGCATCACTTCCTAATTAGTTGAGGGAAACTTCCTGGAGGTAGCTTACAAGAGTGATCTGACAAATTTGGTGACCCCAAATGCTTTCTAGAAATATTTGCAAATAGAATATTACTGGTCCACTGTTGCTATCATTTGAAATGTTTAACTAGGTTATATTTCCAACAAAATGTATAAAACTGTCTCTCATTTTAAACGTATGTGCAGTATGTTTTATTGAGCATATCTAACAAGTATGTGGAAAATGTATTGGATTCATTTCCATGAGGAACACACAATACCAACTTTTCCAATCCATACCACAATTATGGCATAGCAATGGGATTAGGACTGTGGGGAATGTGTTAACTGTATGAATTTATAAGTAAATTCCTCCCAGAATGAAATCCTCTGGTACATCTGTTGTGTATTTAGACTTTTAAAAAATGTAGTTTAGTTATAGCCAAGCAGGTGTGCCGTTGTATAACCCATGAGATCACATAAAATGAAAAGTTCATGACTGTCCACAAGCTCAGCACAAGGATCAAGGAAAGGTACACTCCTTTGCTCACCCCAAGTGAGTTTCAAATCCATGGTTCTCATGGGGAATTTGTAAGTAGACTAGTGAGCTTGGAACAGGAATGCAGAATCTGGCAAAACATTTCATTTTGCTTTTTTCTAGTACTTAGATAATGAAATCCCACTCAGGGTAAAAACTTTGATTCTCCATAGTGAGATAAAGTCACTGACAGTACCTTATTGAGTATATGTGTTTGTGCACGCACACATTTGTGTGTGTGTGTGTGTGTGTGTGTGTGTGTACATACACAGAAGACATATGTGCCCAACCTATTATTTTTTAAATGGAATAGTGCAATAGTTTCATTTTCCCAAAATACCTATATTTCTCCCATCTTCTTCATCATTCTTTCTGTTCTAAAATTCACATTATATACTTTTACTGAAGATGAGCTTTTGTCTCACTTCTTCCTTTTCTGTTTGTGTCTGTTCTCATTTCCAACTCAGCAATTTGCTTATAAACTTAGTTCAAACAGCATAAACCTGAACCCTTCCTCCGCAAGAGAATTGAGCTTTTAAACCATTAGAGTACAGCAAGAAGATACTCTTCCTAAATTTTGAAATTTTATGCTGCCTTTGTATTCTTAGAAGTGGAAATTTCCAGGATAACAGTACAATTAGAGAAGGGAATATGTCTTTATATGTATCACAATATGTACAAGAAAAAAGGCATTTCAGAATTCAGGAGTAAGACAACTAACTCACACCATATATCCAGCCACAATAATGACCTACATAGTCAGCAGAAAGTAGCAAGGCTAGAAAAATAATCAGAAGTTATTTATTCTTTATGCTTTTGCTCCTCTCTTCTCTATTTAGATTTTGTTCCCAAGTTATCTGCTAGATAAATCCTTTGCATAAGACTGTCTTATATTTGCTAATAAAGAAGAGGGACATCTATAAATTATTTTAATATGTGACAGCTGTTAGATATAGAATTGCTTTGTGACCTTCTAAGAGCTAAACTTGATTGTAAAAGCAATGGTAGGAAATGGTAAAATTGGTTGTTCTGTTGCTCTGACTCAGCGTGATCTACAGCTGGTCTGCCTTTTTCCCAACAGCTATGTGTGGGATGAAAAACACCCAGTTTGCTTTTATTTTGCAGTAACCATTGGCTCATTAGGCTTCTCTGATTTACTGAGGCAGCATATAAGTAAACACCTTCCATTACACTGACTCCCAAAGCACTTCCAACATCTGCAAAGGAATTCCTTAGCCAATGACTCATATAGTCACATCTGGAGAAGACCTCAGTTAGGGCCTAATAACACATAATCATCACAGGTCAAAGTAATTTGGAAATTGGGGTAGAAACTAGAGAGTAATATTAAATTTCATATTTTCATAGAAATAAAAAAATATAAACTGCTATTTAAAAGCATAGTTATTCTCCATCATGTTTCCAAGGCAATCAAGAATCAATGATGGATCTCTGCTATCTCATAGAAGCTCTGATGTGATGAAAAGAAAGCTATGGTAACTAGAGGTACTGAGCTAGTAGAGTGAATTTGTCTAAAAAGAATATGTTCCATAGACACTCCTATTGAAATCACAGTTGTAATTCTAGCTTCAGGATCAGTATTTCAAAGTCATAGACATACTCAAAGAGATATAGCATCAGAAAGAAGAATTTCTGACACCAATCTCTATTTTGCCTCTTATTTTCCAAGCACTTGTTACTACAAATAAGAGGAATAATAATAATAAAGCCGGTTAGCATTTGATTATTATTTTGATCACCAGAGAAGCTTATTATTTGTGTCCATTTGACACAATGTTCTTTATGCACTGGTTTGAACATAGTCCCTGAGAGGATTATGAACTAAAAAAACAGAGGGCATTTAAAAATATTAAAAGCAATGGAAATCAAGAGTAGAACATTTAAATATTGTACTCATTCTTTAATTGTGAGTTTGGGATTAAAGAATGCTTTTAAAAATAATTTAAACACCAAAAACTATTAGCTTTGTGTTCATCTAAACTCACTTTTAAAATATTTTTTTCTCCTTATTTTAGGACTTATAACTGGATAAGAATAGGAGACACTCAGAAAAGAGCCAAGGCAATCAAACAATTCAGGTAAAGGAACATTGCATGAAATCCAGAGAGAAGACATATTAGTATACTAATCTGATTTAATTCTATGGGTTTTGTTTGCTTGTTTTTAATATTTTTCTATTGATTTCAGAGGGGAAAGGAGAGGGAGAGAGAAAGCTAGAAACATCAGTGAGGAGAATCATTGATTGGCTGTCTCCTGCATGCCTCTCTACGGGGATTTGAGCCCACAACCCAGGCATGTGCTCTTGACTGGAATCAAACCGGGGATCCTTCAGGTTCATAGGCTGATACTCTAGCCACTGAGCCAAAATGGTTAGGGCAATTCTATGTTTTTACTTTTCTCCATTGGAGTTTAGAATCATTCCTAATGAAGAAATGGAGAGACAGAGATAGAGGAAAAGAGAGGGTCGGGGTGGGAAGATTTTGAAAAAAAAAAACACATGTAAGTGAAAGTGTCAAGATTTAGACAAGAGAATATAGAAGGCAATACAAGAAACATGCATCACATCCAACAGTTGTTGGATATTGGTGTTAGTATCTAGAGAAGTGCTCAGTGAAAATAAGTGAAGAGGAAGATAAAGTACCTTTTGGATCTTGCCTGGTTGCCATTACTGCATAGTGTTTTGGAAGGAAAATATTGTGTAAATTCAGTAAATAAATAAAGCTTTGGCAATGTACTTAAATTGTGTTGAAAACCAAAGGACTCTGAATAATATTAAAGCAATAAAGTGAACTTTACTATGTTTGAATATATTCTATTCACATTGGTCATTACCCAAACTTCACAATGATATTCTGATTAACAGTGCATGGAATAAATCTCCCAGATGCCAGCCAGATGTTCAAAGAAAACTAATGTTGTTTGACTTAAGGAGAAAAGTATAAATCAAATGTCCTCTGACATCCATAATGGGACAAATGGAAAGCATACCATGTGAATTCCATACTTATTTCATAATTCTACTTAGATTAAAGATGAGCAAGAAAATGCTATATAATTCCTAGCCCCACACAGAAAATAAAGGAGAAAAAATACATATAAAATAGCCAATGTACATAAATGGTTAAATATACCCATTATAAATTTACACAGATATTTTTATTTCTTTAGTAATACTTTCATCCTAAAAAATCATTAATGGTATTCTGCACCCAATCCATATTTGAAGATCACTCCAAAAGTGCAAATTAATGGATAGGAAATAATAGGAAGAAAAATGCACTTGCTGAAACAAATTTACAAATCCAGGTATAAAGATTGAATGCTTTCTAAATATTGAATTCTCAGGGGTTGTGTACAGTTCACCATCACTCAGTATGGAAATACATGTATCAAAATACTATATATTTGTAATGATTATTAAAAAATATTGATTTTTCCATTTTGCTTACAATTACTGAAACTGTTAGGAAGCTAAGATACGTTTTTCAAAATAAATCTAAAAACCTCTATTTTGAAAGGGTTGTCTGATAATGATCATTTATAGCTATTAGTTTATAATAAAAGTTTAAAAGCTACCAGTTTGAAAACAATAGAAATTGGAAGAGATAGGATAAAAGGAATGTTCTTTAAAATAGCCGAAACCGGTTTGGTTCAGTAGATAGAGCGTTGGCCTGGGGACTGAAAGGTCTCAGGTTCGATTCCGGTCAAGGGCATGTACCTTGGTTGTAGGCACATCCCCAGTAGGGGGTGTGCAGGAGGTGGCTGATCGATCTCTCTCTCTCATGGATGTTTCTAAATTTCTATCCCTCTCCCTTCCTCTCTGTGAAAAATCAATAAAATATATATTTAAAAAAATAAATAAAAATAAAATAAAATAAAAAGAATGGTAAAGGAAATTCAGTGGTAGATAAGTAAATATATAACTGACCATCAGGGGGAAAAATAGAGTACTCATAGTACTTGCCAATTCCCTGGATATAAATATTCTCATCATAATTAATCTCATGCTCTTAACATGATATGCTGAACACAGAGTGGGGAATGATGTGCTAAATTGGCTCTCATGAACACTGGTTCCAGCACACTACCAAAAAACCATCCTATTTTCTTTAGGAGTAGAGCTAAAAATCTCATGTTAATGACCACGATTTATTTAAGCCAGGTTGGCAGATAGCAGGTATTTGGAACATATTTATGTAATAAAATGTGTAGTGATTTGGTTAATTCTATAACAGTGAATGTTGTAGAATGTAGTATTCCTATAATTGTGATGAGGCAATATTTTATGGTGTGTTAAAGAAAAATGAAAGGCTGAGTAAAGAACAGTGTCAATGGTGAGATGTTTTTATCATCTGACTCAAAGAGTGGAATTTAACAGTCTGGCACTAGGTTTGCACATAAATTGACCAGGATCTTTCATTCATGTAGACCTAAATCTCCACTGTTTCTTTTTTTTTAATGATACAAATAAAATAAGTAAGTCTATTTTTCTACATTTCACTGAATGAGAAACAAAAAATTCTACACTATATTTCATATTATGTCATGCTATGTTATTTTATATGCATTTATTATAAGACTAATATATGCCTAAATTCTTTTATCCAGTATGGAAAATAAAAATAAATATGACAAAGTCCCTTTTTTTTCTAAAATCATAGCATCTTAATTAATACATAATGTACAATGACAAGATACAGACCACAGTCAAACCAATAATTTGGAATAAAACTTTAAAAAAAGAATGAGTATATTATAGATCTCTTCTTAAAGTAGTAGATAATACTTTTCACATATTAGTACACAGTTCTTAGCCTTAGCCCTAGGAGTTATATAAAGTAGTTTTCAGTTAAGTTTAAAGCATCATATCAAATTTAATATATTAAGTGAACTTACATCTTATTCTTGTCACTGTGATATGTATATGTTAAATACATAGATCATGAATTATAATACAATGTTAAAAAATAGAATATTTCATTAATTGCTAAAATAATATATCTGTCTTTTTAAACTGTCTTATAAAATATAAGCTTTTTCAGTGTCATATGGTGACTAACTTGTCAGACTTCCTATAACGATAAATAAATATAGCTTGACTTCAATAATATATTTTGACAGATATTATGGTGTTTTAACATAAAGTTTAAGTCAATAGATAGGAGAAAAAGAAACAAATATAATATCTGGTATAGTCATCATTTTCTCTAACTTTAGTTTCTCTTACATGGACTCCTCAGTCTACGAGCTCTTTTTTTCCATGAGATTTATAACATTTCATAACACTGTATGAATTACAAATCAAGATGTACTATAGAGATGACATAGTACTGATTTCCTAAGACTGGAAGCATCAATCTGACTCACAATGACTTTCAGAAATAATCTGATTCTTTTATTTCTGGGCTGTTTAAATGTGAATGAACTTGTGTCAAGACCTCTCTTTATAATCATTTGTATATTTTTCCTCACAATGTACCAGTGTTTCTTGCTTTTAACTCACCTCACCACAAGACACTGCATTACTATACTACTAGAGACCTGGTGCATGGATTTGTGCACCAATGGGGTCCCTCGGCATGGCTTGTGGGGATCAGGGTGAAAGCAGCAGTCCAACATTGCCTGCTGCTCCCACCTGCAACTCCTGCTCATCCCAGCCCTTGTTACACCTACCCCGGGCTCGCGTCCAGTCAGTCACCAGCCATGAGCCCTGTAGCACTGCATCTGGTGCTCATTGGACAGCTGAGCTACACTCCCACTGTGGGAGCACACTAACCACAAGGGGGCAGCTCCTGCATTGAGCATCTGCCCCCTCGTGGTCAGTGAGCATCAAAGTGACTGACAAGTTGTTCAGTAGTTTGGTTGCTTAGACATATATATATATATATATATATGTCTATATATTAGAGGCCTGGTGCACAAAATTTGTGCATGGGGGAAGGTACCCTCAGCCCAGCCTGCACCCTATCCAATCCGGGACCTGTAGAGGGATGTTTGACTGCCAGGGATTGGGCCTAAACCAGCAGTCGGACATCCCTCTCAAAATCCTGGACCACTGATGCCTAATTGCTCACCTGCTTGCCTGCCTGGTTGCCCCTCATTGCCCCCCACCCCCCACTGCCAGCCTAATCACCCAGAACTGCACTCCCCACTGGCTTGGTTGCCCCCAACTGGCCTGGTCATCTCTTACTGCCCCTCCCGCAACTGCCTGGGCACCCCATGCAGCCTGCTGTTCAGTCATTTGGTTGTCCCTCATTAATGCCCCTGCTGGCCTGGTTGTAGGCAACCATCTTGTAAGGGTGTGAGGGTCAAATTGCATACCACCTCTTTATTATATAGGATAGATTTCTTCTAGCTGCCTTTGAAATTCTTGTTGGTTCATAATCCAATATCCTTTGCCAGAAGAGGCAATTCATTTTGTAATGAAGGTATCTACTAAAAACACACACAGTTGACGTAAAATTACTTACAGATATTATTTTCATAATAACCAAATAATTTGCAGTATTAAATGATGAAGTTACAGCTCAATAGCGAACTGTGCTCAGAACTCCACCAGAGACTGACTTGTGGCTAAAATACAATGCTCTGAGTTGGAGAGATCCATTGAAAACATTGTTAAGAGCATAATCAATGCATACACTTCTTTAAGAAGATCAGAAGATCTTAGATAACTATTCCAAAGCCCTCATTTTAAAACAATGGTCCCAGGGTTTTTACTCTCAGTTATGTAGCCAATACAGAGGTCACCAGTCTCCTTGATCATATGACTCCCTAGTTCTTTCCTCACATCCTCACATTATATGAGGAACTCTGTGGGAGTCAGTCTTTACACCAACATTCTGAGGGAACTGAGTGCCTCTTTGCTAACTTCTAGAAATCTTGTGAGTATAGTGTTTATGTAAAACCAGTGCTTCCTGAATTAAAAAACAGAAATACAAGTGGGATTTTTCAGTATTCTGGGCTCACTGTTTGTTTCTTTCACTTGATAAGGATCCTATTGTTATCAATAGAAATGGAGCTCTTGGGGTACCCTGAGGAAAATAATTTCCTGAGCCCCCCATGGGAGGATGGGGTTCCATGTAAAGCTTTATTGATGATATAAAATTAAAGAGTTTCCCTTTCAATGTCCCATCTCTGTCCATCTCAACATGGAAGAAGTCCAATCTTGTCTTCAGCACGGCCAAGATTAAGGCCACTGCCCAGAATTTTTGTTTTATATTCAAGTCCAGTCCAGTCCAGCATCTGGCTAGCTTAGTTTGTGTTCCCAGTTGCAGTCCATTGTGTGTGGAGTTGGCATGACCATGGGCCATGCGGCTGCTTAAAGCTACATGGTTATGGAGAGACAGGGATGAGTTAAGTCATGAAACAAGAGAGGGCAAGTGAGAGGGAGCAAAAGGAGACAGAACTCTTTGTTTTAGTGTTTTAACTTCCCAAGATTTCACATGGTTCTGATAGGGTCCAACCCCTAGTCATTCCATTGTTTCACCAGGCTACACTGACAAGCAACACCTTCCCTACTTCACTCCAACTTCACTGGGCCTACCCCGCCCCCATCTCCCCTTTTCTTTGATCCCTTCCCTCAGTGATCTGCAGGAAATGCACCAGTGGTTCCTTGTGGAGCATGAATCTGTAGTTTCCTGGTGAGGCTGCACAGATGAATATGTTTATAATGTCTGTCCTCCTCTTTGCTCTCTTTCTATTATTAACTAGCTAATTACAAGGATAACACTATCTGTTAACTTTGGGAAGGGTCCTATCTGTAAACCCTGTGTACAGTTTCATAAGCAGTATGTCACATTGCTAACAATTTGTGTCTCTGGAATTCTTCTCTGTGGGTAAAAGAGAAAAGGGATAACTTGTTAGTATTTCCAGTTACCTCCTGACAAGGAAGAAACTACCATAGTGCATATTCCACCAACAGAGATTCTTTTAATAAACTCTTCTAATTAAAAGGGATTGTAAATCAAGAATGTTTAAAACTTTTAGATAATGTCTTTAATTTGACCATAGAATTGGTTTATTGTTCAAACAAATAATTGAGATTATCAAGGGGCATCGGAGGCATTTATATAAGAAAACCAAATTCTCCTATTTTGCATTTTGCTTTCAATATGTCCATTTGATATTTAAAGGATACTGAAAATAATATTGTGTGCAACCTGTGAATTTTTCTGAGTGATGTTGGGCTTGTTACTTAAACTTTATAGGCCTTCTTATTTCTCACCCATAAAATATATCCACAAGAAATATCCACTTTATAATATTACTATGGATATTAAATGATATAATGTGTATAATATATCCTGAAACATATTCTCATGTAAATCTCTCACAATGATGATGATAATAACTGACATGCAAATATCTCAAGTAATGTATACAGGCTGAAATTCTCTTAATACCTACATGTAATGAGTAACCTTGTTTGTCAACAAATTTCTATAATTAGATTTTCTTTAGAGAATGTCAACTTTAATTTACACACAGAGCTGAACTAGGCTAATGTGCAAATTCATAGCTCAACTTGCAAAGTTGAGATTGTGAAACTAAATGTTTATAGTAGTAACCCTTTACTTAGTGGTTATAGAGTTAAGTAAAAATATACATACTTTTTCTATAAGCATTATCACTAACTTATATATTAATTACTGTACGTTTTTGGGGGCAGAATTTGTCTCTTTGCAGGTAATACAACTCCTGCTTCCAAAACTCTTAAACACATTAAACTCCAAAGACATAGGGAAAACATGCCTCAAAAGCAACCTATACCTTTTCAATTCTTGATTCTTCTTCAACCCCTCATCACAAACCTGGCCCCAATCCAGTGAAAAATTTAATGAAGCAACTCAAAATTCAAAGCCAAATGAGGCCAAAGGACCATATTCATGCTCCCAATAGGAAACTATAGTTTTGAAAAGTTTACAGGTGAATTATTTCACTCTCTATTGCTCTGAGTTTCTGAAAACACATTTATTGTTTTCAATAACACTAGCCTTGGCCAGAAGCTTAACAGTTTCTTCAGGGATTTAGTTGACCATGTACAAACATTTCAAACCTGACTAACAGTCTTACATTCTTACTCAGAGGTCTAAATGATATCCCCTGAGACAGAGTAAGCTGCTTTGTTAAAAGGATAGTTCTTATTCCTAAAGAAAAGACAAAGTAATGAAACAATTTCTTCTCATAAAATACTTCCTGCTCCAAAGGACACCTTCAAGTTTGTTAGGCTCAAAAATGGGCTTGCCTTACATAATGGTCTCTGTGCTTTTAGCATCCTGATTTTAAGCAATGTTTTATTTAAAAAAAACTATTTTTGTCATGAAAAAGCAAAGGCAATATTGTCAGTAGAAATTTTCAAATCAGGTCAGCAGGTACTCTTAAGCAGTTATTAAATACAAACTGTTCTTCCAAGTTATTTTTATAGTGGGAAGAAGCTATACTTTCACTTCTTTAACCAAATAGGTGGCCCAATCTGGTAGAAACTCTAAGGGACAGGATTTTGCATAACTCCAATAAAACATAAATTTGTATCAGAAAAGACATTATAATTTGGTTACTTAATTTTAATGTTTTATATTACAGCATTGGTCATCTTTATTTTGTTTATTCAACCAATTCTGCTAACTACTTTTGTGCAATCGACCAGAGATAATTGCAGCCTCCAAAAAGTCCTTTTTTTGTCCCCCAGGATATATAGATTTACTCAACATTTCAAAAGAAAAATATATATTTGTGTTCAAGATTCTGGTAAAACTTCTACAACATTTTACTCTACTCTACTTCATAAGTCCAATTCAAAGGGTCCATGCTATTTATATTCATGTTCATTGCCACAGTAATTTTAAAATCACATAAATAACAAATAACAACAAATCTCACATTAGAATTTTCTTAATTTAGATAGATAGATCCATATAGATATAGATACCAAGTATTTTTACTGCTATCTTCCAGAAAAAAAACACAAACAAACAAAAAACAATGAATAGAAAAAAAGCTCTGAGGACTAGTCTTAATTACCTCAAAGGAATTAAGCCAACTTAATTTTCAACTATTGTTATTTCTTAAAGGCAATAGACAAAATCATAAGAAAAGACCCCATCACCAGAAAATCCAATACAGACCCTGCCTAGGTCTTTGCCACAAACACATACAAAAATATAAATACTAAGAATAGATAGTCATCCCTTTCCTGAATCCCCAAAGATTTGCAAGTAAATATAACTAATAATTTCCCCCTAAATTAATTTTATAACTGCATCTTAAAAGATGTTTCTCTTACAATGATTTTAAAAATAAACTATGCTTCATTTTCAAACAGAATGTATTCATGGTTTATGTCTGTTTTAGGTAAGATCTGTGTGCTTGAAATGTATGGGGTAAGGCTTTTTTTTTTTAACCTTAAGATAAATTATTACTAGGCCAAATTGTCATAATTGATGCCATTACTGTTTGCAGGGGCCAAAATAATCTGAATTTTCAGGCTTCACTCCTGATGACCACATAGAGTTCATCTTTTTCTAATCTAAATTAAAGCTGCTTCCTCTTTCTCTGCTGAAAAGTTTTAATGATACTGTAATCCAATTTGCATAAAATATTTTTCATCTATTAAAGATACCTTAGCCAACAGATGGTGCTATGTATAACATTTTTATGATGGTGAATAGTATTAAAATACATATATTACAGCTGAGTTGAAAATTTAATTACATTGCTTAGAAGATACATAGAAGTATATTCCCTGAAAATATGTTTCATATATTTGTACAATGTGAGAAAAAAATACAGTCACTGATGAATGTCTGAGTTGAGTCAAGGGTCATGTGCTTTTCAATTATGCATGTAAACTTGTCAGAGTTGGGACGTTCATGTTCATAAAAATGAAGCTTAACATTTGGGTGTTTTTTTTTGGGGGGGGGGGAGGCTGGAAGTAATCAACAGGCTTCTTCTGATGCAAACTCTCTGTTCTAAAATACTTTTCTATGGACTCTTCTTTTTGCCTCCAATATCCTGTCTCTTCAATTCATCTTTACATGACTACCACAAGTGACTGCTTTTCAATTCTCTTTTTAAATTTTTTTTATTTATTGATTTTAAAGAGAGAGGAAGGGAGAAAAAGAAAGAGAATGATTTGTTGTTTCACTTATCTATGTATTCATTGGTTGATTCTTGTATATGCCCTGACTACAGATCAGATCCACAACCCTGGTGTATTGGGACAATTCTCTAACCAGCTGAGCCCACAGTGACTTTTCAAGGCTGCCTTTTTTTGCATTTAGCAATAGGGTATCATTAGTGGTCATTGAGCAGCTGATAAAAGAATCCAAAGACCTGATTGCTTAATGTAGCTTTTAACTCATCTCAATCTACTTTTCAAGACTTTGGTACACTATTTTCCTGCAAAAATAAACAAACAAAAAAACCCCAGCCATATGGATCTGATAAAATGCTTTGGCAAATTCACAATCTATAATTCAGCCATTTTTTCAACAACAGCACTGTATGCTACCTTTTCTATGAAGCTTTGAACACAATCTATATATGCCCTTGTTCAAATCTGAACTTTTCTAAAACTTAATATTACTGTCTTTACTATAGCTTGACCTCACATTGTTTTTTGTTAAAAAAAATTTCTTAACAGAAATAGATTCAAGCCATTTAGTTTCTGGCTTAATGAGTAATCCAGAAGTTTGAAGAAGGTAGATCTGGTAACATCAAGATGTGAAACTGATGGTTTAAAATAAACATTTTTTAATTAGATTCTGTTATTTCAGTTGCAGACTGATACATGTCTTCTTTTATTAATGGATTCTTAGTTTTGTTCTCCTGGAAAAAATACATAAAGTATTAAGTTTATCACTTCTTTCTTACTGAGATTATATAAAAAATTGTTAATATTGGGTTTCTTACTATTTCTTTTCTTGTAGAATGTTCCAGGTGGATTGCTTGCTGCTTTTGAGCAAGTATTTGTAGAGTGGGAGGAGGAAGAACAAAAAAGGCAAGAAATTCCCAAAACAAGTTAAAGCCAAGATAAACAAAAAATATGTTAAATACCACACCTGTTTTGAGAAAAAATTGTCTTTAAAATGGGTTTAGGTTGTAGCATCTAGAGCTTTTGAAAATATTTGAGTTCTCATATTCTGAACTTTTTAATAGTTATTCTAAGATTATTTTAATTAAGTTATTCTTAACCATTTTTAAGCATTTCCATTTACTTTGTTTTTATAATCCCTGTTGATATTATTTGTTGAATCATTGTTGTCATATTTTCCTTTAAATCTTTAAATATAGTTGTCTACTGTTCTTTGAAATTATGAATAATGTTTGAATTGAAATCTTTGTTATTAGACCTACCATTTGGAGCCAATTAATGGCAGTTTCTTTTTTTTCTGAGTATGGGTAATATTTTTTCTTAATTCTTTGCTGTCTTGTAAGATTTTTGTGTAATATTGAATATTTTATATAATTTTGTAATTCTAGATTTTGATGTTTTCCTATTAAGTGTTATAATTTCTTTTATTGGCTTGCTTAGTAACTTCTCTGGATTAAATCTGTGAAATCTATTTCCCCTGCATGTACATTTGTGTGTTGTTGTAGTAGTAGTTTTATATTTTTTTAGTTTGAATCTCTGGGAGTTCCTCCTGTGTCTGAGCATCATGGTATTCAGCCAAAAATTGATCAGAAGTTGTGCTCAATTGTATCCAGTGAGTAAGTCTACTACTCTACTGATGACTCCCTAGGTGGCCTGAGAAACACATTTAAAATTTCAGCAATGTTCAAGTCTCTTCTGGCTCTTATTTCATGTCATGCCCTCTCATATCTCCTTTGCATATATGTACAGTTTCCCTTGGCCTGTGATGCATGAGTGGCTTGGGCTCTCTTTAGTCTCTGTTATGCATGAACCCAGCCTTAGGTCAACATAGGATTTGTAGAGAATTTATTGAGCTCCCTACACCTGGCTGACCTTGAACTCCCTGGAAAATTACTTGCCTGTTGTTATCTGATTGCCTAAATTAAAGGATTAAAACCTCAGGCTCACAGAACTGCCTCCATGTTTGCTTGTCACTGAGATCACCACTTTATCTAACAGTGCTTAATTTCAAGGGAGCCAGCTGCCTATAGCAGCAGCAACCAGACTACAAATTTCCAAGTTCTGCCCATTCTGATTGAACTACTTTGCCAATCAAGAATGCTTCATATCCCCACTGTTCTTACTCAATATTTGGTCGTTTTCTTAAATATATGCTCTTTTATGTTTACATACTATCTATTTCCCAAGCATTTAAATAGTTGCTTTTGACAGTTTGGTACAGTGTAACAATCACTTTATGCAGAGAACATTTTTCAAGGTTCTTACATCATCATGACAAAACGAAGTAATTCATTTTTTCCTAGAAGACCATTTCTATCAAATTTATCAATAGACAGTCTACTAATTGATTTGTTTGGTATCTCCAATTTGATATCTACTTCTACACAGATGATATTTTACTATAGAGATTTTTTTAAATGCATCTATAGCTCGGCTGGTGTGGCTCAGTTGTTTTAGCATTGACTTATGAACCATGAGGTCATAGTTTGATTCCAGATCAGGGCACATGCCTTGGTTGCAAGATTGATCACCAGTGGGAGGTGAGAGAGGGCACCAATCAGTGGTTCTTTCTCACTGCTGATGTCTCTATCTCGTTCTCCCTCTCTTTTCTTCTCTGAAATCAATAAAAATATATTTTTGAAAAAAAAATTCACCTATTTCATATTTTTTATTTAAACATTTGGGTCATTACATTGGGAATGTATATGGTTTATCTTTATAAAATAGGAACCTAATTATTTCTTTGAAATTTGTCTTTCCCTTTAATGAGCTCATTGATATAATTTATAAACTTTCCCCTTCATTAGAAATGAAATAAACCAATTTTTGTATTTGTTTTTCTATCATTATCATTTAAAAAAAGGAAGTTAAAATATGTTAGAAAGCAAATAATAGCCAATGGTACTATAGAAAATTGTACAATATATTACTGTGTCCTTTTTGAGATATAAATGTTTAAAGAACTCTTTCACTTTTCAAAGAGGAAGGGTGTAGAATATCTAGCATATTGTGTTTATTTGTCTTAGATTAAAATTAATTTATTCAAGACTACATAATTTTCCTTGAGAGGAAAAGCTGTATTATGTTTTAGATGTGAAAACTGTCATTGCAGGAATAAGGTTGTCATTAGGCTGAGATCTATTAATATTGACTTTATTAAATTGGATATGCCAAACATAATTTCCATTATTTCCTATGGCCATTCAGTGCTCTTTTTACATTTTAACTTTACATTATGGGTTTGTACATATTTTAAAAGTGTTAAGAAAATAACAGTCCTTAGTATTTTAAGGCTTTGTATTAAAAAAGAACAATACATATACATTCAATACTTGTTTCCATTAATATTACCTTAGTATAAAATAAATGTAAATTTAAAACTAAAAAAATAACAATTTCATGACTTTGCACTTAACCTACATCTTAGCAAAAGGTTCAGAAGAGAAATATAAAATGAGGAAAATGAGAGTACATACAGTAATAGTTATTAGCAAAGACTAAAAAAATACTTTCTTCAATATAAAAGGTAAAAGGATATTTTTGCAGATTTCAATTTTAATTTTATTAAATACTTTATGTATGTTGTAGCAAATGGTACAAGTAAAATTTTGATGCATTTTTCTATAATATAACATCTATATTATGAATTGAAAAACAGCCTGTGTGCAATTTGGCTAAAAAATAGCCAGATAAAAAGATATAGAAAAATTATACAAAAATAAATGTAAAACCTACTTTTCATTTTGAAAATGTTTTTCATAAAAGACATGCAGTTAAAGCCATCAAAATTTTGTTCCTATTATTTGTAGCACATTCAAATTATGTGTGTGTGTAAATCAATAGCTCACTACAAAGGCATTATTTAAACTGACATCAAATTGTGTTTTTAGAATTGAAAGGTATTTTGTGTAACAGAGTGTACTGTTTTGTCTGAAGTGTTGTCAGTGGTAATCTTTTTGTTAAATATGAATCAGCTTCTATACATTGAGTTTTTATTTTTACCTAGAACTTTTATAAATATTTGCTCTAAAAAATTGATTTTTACAGAAAAATTTCTGCCAAGATCAAGCAGATTGGAAGAATCAATTTCACTAATCTTAAATTTATTATTTTACACCAAATGAGTTTTACATATCAACCTTCACAAGTACCTCTGTAGACTTTTTTTGTTTTGTTTTGATTTAACCTAAGATAGTGACAATATACTCAATTCTTTAGCAGTAAAAGACTCATGAATTTACTGACATAGGAAAAGTGGACTTAATATTTTATTAGTGAAATTATTTCTAATAAAGCTTATTCCTGCTCCTTTTTCACCGGCCTTGGCTTCCAGAGCCTTATGGCCAATTAGAAGTATTAAATCTACCATCAAAGGCAAAGAACTGGACTCATTATGAACATTCAAACTATATGTCAAGATACCAAAGACAATTCAGAACAAATAAAGAAACCTTAAGAAATTGTCAATGTTTGGACTCTTCTGGAAGATCCAATGTTCTCTCAGATATGTGTATTTAATACATTTTAAATGATTCCATTTCTACAAAGCAGAGCCAGCACTTAAGTCAGGCTATGGGAAATAATCAGCATAAAATACTTAGAAGTAGGGACTGAGACATTGATACCTGGGTTTATGACAGTCTGTGTCCAGGGAGGTGTTCACGATATAAAGTTGGCAGTGTTCTACCTGTCTTAAAAATTGTTTTTCTTTCACATGCCAAAAAAAAAAGAGTAATTAAGGGCAAAGGGACTAATCATGATGCCATTTTTGTTACTACTTTTTCTTTCCCAAAATAGGAAAGAAGGGTTGAGAAAAATGTTTGAATGAATGAATATTTAATACCTAGAGCTGTCTACAATACAGTGTTTGAAAATGAAAATATATTTGTTATGGCTACCTTATCATTGACAAAATATTGCTGCCAGAGAATCAACATAAACCGTAACATCAACACAACGCTGAGGAAAAGATATCCAAAGAATATTCTAATGCCTTAACTGCTAATATATCACTGTCATTCAAGCCTCAGTAATTTGCTCTGCTGTGTATTTTTATCACTAGCAAGAGTTTGAAATGAACTTTAAAGTACAATTTATAATCTATTAACTTACAGTTTGGGGAGAAAAGCCATAGGATGAAGTAAGCAATATAAAATGGCATTGCACACTAGCAATACTTTTTAAAAGTCTCCACTTCTAGGGCAGTGCTTATAATAATTTATTAGCAAATGTTACATGCCATATGGTAACTTTGATTTATAAATTGCAGGTGTTTCATTCCATTTTTTCAATTATTAAATAAAAATATTTTTATGGCAAGAATTTTCCCTGTTCTCTCCCAGAACATTTTTACCAAATTGGCTATTACCTCATCTAGTCGCCTTTGTTTAAATGAGCTTTAAAACACCCTCTGTAGACGTTTTCATTCAGACACACTTGGAATCACGTAGAAACCTACAAAGAGGTTTCTCTGAAGAATATTGATTCTATAACTTAACCATTTGTGTAAATCTACATAAATACTCTTGAACAAAATATGTAATGGAAGGGCCTTTCAGCACACTTTCTCGGCATTTTCTCAGGAACTTCGAGAGGAGCTGGCTGCCAAGGCTTTCCTCTGCCCTCCCACCCTCTTCCTCCCTTGGGTTCTGCTCAAAGCTGCCTTGTTTCCAAGGCAGGATGCTGTCTCACTTTCCTGATGTTGGACTTTTCTGATGTTGAGTGGTACCTACCTAGATCAGCTAAATGAAAGAGCCTATAAAGGGTTTCTCACCAGATGCTCTGTCACTCCACACCAAAGCCAATAATGATCACTTCAAGGGGAGATTGGTCATGAGCCAAGTAGGGACAGTGAGTGGAAGAGGTTTTTAAACTGCAACCTTGAAGTTAGCGATGGAATCCTAAGTTCCTTCAAACTGGAAGTGGCCCAAACTAGAAGGAATTTCAGGCAGGGATCTGCAAGCCTCACAATGTTTGAGGGGCTAGAGGAAGATACCACTAGCTAGAGGAACTTAGCTAGGTTTCTATGAAGCTATATTAAGGGAGGTTTTTTTTTTTGTTTGTTTGTTTTTGAGCTAGCATTTGGATTCAAGAACTGAAATAGGTAAGGGAAGAAATCTCATATCCCTTCTGTTTACAGAAGCTTAGACTAGATAGACCCAATATTGTACATCTACAAAAACACTTGACGCTGAGAAGCTTTCAGGAGATTTATTGAGAAAAGGGTATAGGATTGGAATTGGAATATTTACATCCAAACAAGTCAATGTGATTTGTGGCTTTTTACTTTAAAGTAACAATAAACTTGTGATAGGCAACATATATTGAGCACTTAATATGTACTGGCCATATGTTAACTGCTTTTAATGTTCATTAATCCTCACATGAGGATTTTTTTTTCATGAATTTTGAGAGAGAATGGGATTGGTGGGGGTGCGGGAGGGAGAGAAACATTGATGTGACTAGAATCAAAACAGAGACCCTTCAGTCTGTAATCACTGGGCCAAACTAGCTAGGATTATGCTAATAGCTTTATAGATCACTAAAATATAGGACATTGCCACATGACTATATTTTGGCAATTTCATGTGCTTCTTTATAATTTATTATTTCATTTAATATTTATAGTAACTCTATGAATAAATATCATCATACCAACCTTGGAGATAAAAAGAAAAACTAGTCTTTTCAATATTTTGTTGAATATGCAATACTTTAAGTACTTGATAATAATTAACCTATTTATTATCTCAACACCCCAATGAGATACATGATACCCAGAATTAAGCTCTAAATACAGATGATAAAGCTGGGGTACCAGAGAAGTAAAGTACATCGCCAATGACTCCAGCAACAATGCACTGAGATACAGAAAGATCATGGCTTTCCCAGCATCATAATTAGTAAAGTGCAGCCTCACTTCAACCCAGAGCTTTCTGACTTACAAACTGTGTTCATAAGAACTAATCTATCGTGTGACTGAGAAGGAAATAAAATTAGCTAATGTGTGGTAAGCGTTTGATAATTATTAGGGATGAAAAGTTCAGGTTCTAGTTTAAGAGAGAAAATAACATTTATTGAATGTCCATTATATGTTAGAAATTGGACTGACAATTGGCATCTATTTTCATTCTCCTAAATGGAATTTGATCCCTAGTTTAAAGATAACAAAATTGGTTGAGTAGAGTTAGATAACTTGTCCATATTAACAAGGCAGGTATTCAAACCTAAGTCTGTCTCAGTCTAGTTCTGTGATGCAGTTGGAAAAGCAGTGACTTGAGAACTGTTGAAATATTGAATCTGAAATTGGGCTGCTGGACTTGCTTATAGATGCTGAGTAGACAAAGTCTTTAGGACTTTGCAGGTTCCTAGGAAGGTAGGTGCCTTGTTCTTTTGAAGGCTGGACCCAGTAGTGATGTAGAGGTTACTAGCCATGCCAAGCCAGTAGGAATTCATAGTCACAACCCCCATAAAGCTTCCAGTGTCTTCTCTTCTGCAAGAAACTTTGCCCTATGCTGCCAGGATCAAAACCTGATCTCCACTGGCCTTCTTACACAGATTGCTACCAAGAAAGTAAACAATCTAAAATAAAAAAAAAAACACTGCTCTGAAGGAGAGAGGAAAGATCAGAGGCTTGACTACCCTTGCTTATTGTATGCAAGACAGGTTGGATTGCAGCTGGTGCATGGGAAACTCATTATGGCCACTTGAAGCCTTGGCAAGTGCAGCAGGAAACCTGAGAGCCCAGCAATGAGCCTCCTGGCCCAGTAGTCAATCAATCTGCTGTCAGGTCAAGGCAGATAGCACAGAACAGAGTGAGGCAGCAAATTAAGCCCCAGTAGTGCATATGATCAGCTAAGTAGGTAAACAAGGCTGGATCATGACAAGCAGAGATGGTAGAAGCAGCTTAAAATAGAATGATCTTCAGTTTCTCAGAGTAGACAGAGTTTGACAAGGGACTATTGAGAGAGGTATGACTTCATTATTAATGACAATAATGATGATGATGATAGCAACAATCTCATAAATGTTTTATTGTATCAATCAGGATCCTGGTATTAAACAGAATTCCAATCAGAAGAGTTCACTAAGGAAACATTTAACTAAGTGGCAACTTACAATAATGAAGGCATGTTCATGAAAATCCCAACAAAATAGTGAGGTATCTAGAAGCTACCAACAGCCTGAAAGGGGCAAGGGGACTAACATGTGCTGCTGGGGACCAGTGATAGCTCAGGGGATCTGTAATTTCAAAAGCACTTTAGGAAATGTGATGCTGAAGCTGGGAGGCAGTCAGGAAATTTTTGTGGCCTTGGTTTTTCTCTTGCTCTCTGCTCTCTTGCCAATGAGTTTCACTGGCAGAACCAACCCAAAGTCACATTGGAAATGGGGTAAAAATGGTGCAATCTGTGCAGATAAGCAGCCTAAAAATGTGTATATAATGTTGCTGAGTGGACAAATATATTACTAGCTACCTTGGTAAGTGGTACAATCTTCAGAACAGTGATCTGAAACACAAATATCTACATGAGACAAAGAGGTATGCAAATGGAAGAGAGAGCACCATGAGTCAATAACGGACTTTTGAGCATATGCACATGTAACTTCCTTCCAGCCTTGGGGCAATATGGATCAAAAACTAAAAGAAGGTCCATTTTTAGAAGTGAAGTAAAAGTCCCCTTTACTATGTGAAATTTCCTTAATTTTAAATATTGACAACTAATTGTGACCAAACAAAACACATCTATGGGAGATGTTAATCCCACTTTCAGGAAGTAAAGTAGATGATGATGTGAATTCTACTAATTTTTAAACCCTGGCAATTATATGAAAAATAACTAGAACCTGTTATGACAAAACAAAACACCTCTTTCCTTTGAGGTGTTCATTTCACAGTCCAACAATATTGGGTCCCCCAATAACATCTCTCAGGTCACTTGTACACAGACTTTTATTAAGCAAAGAGCTCCTCTGTGGGGAACCTAATGGACTTCTTTTCAACAGCAATGAATAGATTTCACTTTTCTGCCTGATGGGTTTTCTCTCCCTTGTCATACTATCCTTTCAGAAATCATTCAGTACCCAAGTCTGAGTAATTGGAAATGCAAGCAGGGCTCATACTGAGCAGTGTGGTACCAAACTAGTTGGTACTCATTCCCCATTTCGCCCTCTTGGCTAGACAATCCCAAGACTCATATACATGGCTCCTCAAAGAATTCAAGTACAACCACCTATAGTGGAACCCAAAGGAGGATAATGAATCCTTATGTTGGCTTCCCCTCTCCTATATTTTCATTTTCCTGAGTGCTTTGCTACTGTACCTTTGGATAGAATACCAAAATAAACTACCTGTGAACAATCTTTTTCTTAGACTCTGCTTTGTGCACACCATCATTTCGCAAATTCTGTTTTAGAAAAAAACAACAAAAAAGACCTCCTGACTTTGTTTTTAATACAATGGTATGTGCCAAGTACAAATACATATTAGTCATTATTGCTGTACACATCAACAAACAAAAATTATTTTGCAGTGATTTGTAAGCAATGTCGTCTAATTACTCAGAATGCTTTGAAATTAAGTAAAAATAATGAAAACCCTCCATTCCACAGAAAAGATCTCACACCCCCACAGTGGAACAGGTACAGTTAGGCAAAGACAAAAGATCTGGACCACCATTGGACATTTGTCTTCAGATTTCAGGCCTCTTTAAAAATTCACATTTGCTTAGCCCCTCCCATTTTTATTGATCTACTTTCATCTCTTCTGCCTCAGGAGTCAAGTTATTTCCTGGGCTGCAAACATAGGCTACCTGAGAACACTTTTTGATAAGCCAGTTATCAACAAACAATTACATTTATTGAGCACTTGTTTGTACCAGTGCCTGATAGGGCCTGATGCAAAGGAGGTGAAGGGTGTCATCCACCAGCAAGCCTCTCCTTGTTGAAACACTGCAATACTCTCTTTACGTCTCAAAATCAGCCTTCTACTTCCATTTACAATTTGCTCAAGGACATTCATTTTTAGCCAGGTGAAACCACTTTTATATTTTAGACCCAGGGCAAGGAAGGCACCTAGAGTGGGAACAGTAGGAGGTACTCACTGCCACATTCAGCTCCAGCTCCAGTGCCCTTGTATAAACTTGAGAGTGCCTCCTTAAACTGTCCACCCTCAACCTAAGCAAAGATGTAGTTCTTTGTAGATTCATTCAGGAAATGGTGCAAAAAAAAAGAAAGCATTTTCTTTCTCACCCAAAATGATTTATTCTTTTCCTCACTTCTCTTCACGTCTAATGATGTCATTGATATCAGCAAATATTAAAGTTCAAAGTGTATATATGCCCACTAGAGAACAACAAATGGAAACTGCAGAAATACACAATTTATGTTTCAAGCTTGGAACATACACATGTGAATGGGACAAGACTCAATTGTTTGCCTTCCTGTGACAACACACAATAGATTATGATATTCTAAAAATTATTAGAAAATGAGTCAGGTTTGTTTGAGACATTCCTTCATTCATTCATAATGTAGAACAATGGTGTCATGAGTACTTATTACATGCTAAGCACTGTGCCCTGTGCTGTGAACACAGAGATGAATTAGATTCGTGGAGGTTTCATTTCAAGAAAGTAATTGAACCTATCTTCCTTTCACTGTGAAGATGACAGAGCACAGTGACAGAAAGTTCACAGAAGTGTGGAAAAGGCCCTTTCAGTAACACATTCCATATTCTAACTGTTCTTTTAGCATCACAGCTTCATGAGAGTTGAACTGACTAAAGAGCAATTTTCAAGTGGCAGATTGAAAAAGAGACATGACATATATTATTTGAATGCAAAAGTGCCAATAACCACTTGCCACATTTTAATAATAGCTACTAGTAGAAGCCATTCATTAGTTCCAGGGAGAACTGGTAGATAGCATAATAAACTTGTCCTGAAGTGAAGAATTGAAAATAATTCACTTCACATGTACATGTTCTGGCCTGGGTCTGATCACTAAACTTCATTTTAAGAATAATAATTTAAGTCCAAAATGTCAAAGCAAAATTAGGTTCAAAGTGTCAAAATGGCTCATCCTAGTGCTTAGGAGCAGAAACTATGGAAGCAGACAGCCTAGGGTCTGCTCAACTAGGTCCCTTGCTGTCTAGTGTACCTTGAACAAGTTAACACTATGTCCCTTAGTTTTCTATCTGTTAAATAACTAATGTGATAGTTCCTACTTTATATGATTCCAATGAGAAGTAAATGAGCTAGCAATTGTAAAGTTCTTAAATCAGAACTAGGGATATTGCACCATTCATTAAAATGTTTTCATATAATTATTATGGCCTGGAAGAATGAGTAATCATTTTTTCTTATCTATTCCTACTTATCTAAGTAGATAAAATGAAGTTGCAATGAACTAAATGCAGTAAATTAAAAAATATATTATTGTGGAAATATATAAAATACAATATTTTAAGAAATTATTTTTAAGTGTACAAGTCAGTGGAAATAACTACATTCACAATGTTGTCAACAATCAGCATTATCTCCAAATGTTTTCATTACATGCCCCCGCAAAAAACACACCTTAGTAATCATTAAGCAGTAACTCCCCATTCCCACTTCCAGTCCCTGGGAACCTCCAAATACACTTTCTGTTTCATAAATTTGCCAAATCCAGGTGTTTCATGCAAGTAGGATTATACAATATGTGCCTTTTATGTCTGGCTTATTTCACTTAGTAGAATATCTTCAACACTTATCCATATTTTAGCATGTATCAGAACTTAATTCCTTTAATAGCTGAATATTATTACATTGTGTAGATATATTACATTTTTCATTCACCTGCTGATGGATACTAGATTATTTCCACCTTTCAATTACTGTGAATAAAGTTAAAATAAACTATGGTATACAAATATCTATTTGCTTCCCCATTCCAACTCTAGTAAGTATAAATCTAATAATAAAATTTCTGGGTTATATGATAATTTAGTTTAGTTTTTTGAGGAACTGCCATATTAATTTTTGCAGTGGCCAAACCATTTTCCTTCCTATCAGCAGTGTGTGAGGATTCCGATGCCTTCACATCCTTACCAGAGTAGTTGATATTTTCTGATGATGATGATAATGATGATGATGGTTGCCACCCAGAAGGTCTGAAGCTGTATCTCATTGTAGTTTTGATTTGTATTTACCTAATGATCATGATGTTGAGAACTTTTCATTTGCCTATTGACCATTTAAAATTTTTTGACATATATTTCCAAGTTCTCTGCACATTTTTAAATTGTTGTTAAAAAATAACACATGCATTTTTATTATTGAATTATAGGAGTTATTTATATATTCCAGACATCCATCCTTATCAGACATATGATTTACAAATAATTTCTCCCATCCTATCACTTGCATTTCACTTCCTTGACAATGCCCTTCGATGGAAATAACTTTTTAATTTTGATGAAATTCAATTTATCTATTTTTCTTTTGTTGGCAAGGTCATAAAGAATTATTTTATATATATATATATATATAATTTTTTAATAAATTAAATCTTTATTATTCAGATTATTATATTTGTTTCTCTTTTTCCCCTCCATAGTTCCCCTCCACCCAGCTCCCAACCCTCCCTCTACCTTTACCTACCTCCCATTGACCTCATCCATAGGTGTATGATTTTTATTCAGTCTCTCCCTGCACCCCCCTCACCCCTTTCCCCCTGAGAATTATCAGTCTACTTCCTTTCTGTGCTCCTGAATCTATTATATTCACCAGTTTATTCTGTTGATCAAATTTTTAATTCACTTAATTTTTAGATTCACTTGTTGATAGATATGTATTTTTTGTTCATAATTTTTTATCTTTTACCTTTTTCTTCTTCCTCTTCTAAAAGAGTATCTTTCAGCATTTCATATAATACTGGTTTGGAGTTGATGAACTCCTTTAGCTTTTTCTTCTCTGTGAAGCTCTTTATCTGCCCTTCAATTCTGAATGATAGCTTTGCTGGATAGAGTATTCTTGGTTGTAGGTTCTTGCTATTCATCATGTTGAATATTTCTTGCGACTCCCATCTGGCCGGCATCATTTATGTTGAGAAATCAGCTGACAATCATATGGTTGCTCCCTTGTAGGTAATTAACTGTTTTTCTCTTTTTGCTTTTAATATTCTCTCTTTCTCTTTTGCTCTTGGTATTTTAATTATAATGTATCTTGGTGTAGTCCTCTTTGGATTCCTTTTATATGGGATTCTGTGTGCTTCCTGGACTTCTAAGTCTATTTCTTTTACCAGATGGGGGAGTTTTCCATCATTATTTATTTAAATAGGTTTTCAGTATCTAGCTCTCTCTCTTCTTCTGGCACGCCCACAATTCTGATGTTGGTATGCTTGAAGTTGTCCCAGAGGCTCCTTACATTATCTTCACATTTTTGTATTCTTTTTTCTTCTTGCTTTTCCGTTGAGTGTTTCCTGATTCTTTTTATTTCAAATTTTTGACTTGATTCTTGCCTTCCTCTAGCCAGCTGTTAGGTCTTTATAATATTTTTTATTTCAGTCAGTGTATGTTTAATTTCTAATTGGTCCTTTTCCATCTCTAGTTCATCATTTTCCATCTCTAGTTTGTCCTTTTTCATCTCCTCTTAGGTCTCGCTAAACTTATCCATCTTTTCTAGGATATTCTTGGAAAACTTTATAATCGTGGTTTTGAACTCTATATCCAATCATTTGTTTTCCTCCATTTCTTTTGTTTGTGATCTCTTCCTTTGTCTCCACATTTTCACTATGCTGGGAGAACTTCTGTGCTGGATTCAGCCTTATGATATGAGACTTGCAAAACTGCAAAAGCCTCTTTGTTGAGCTTGGGATGGGTGCAGTCTCAGGGCTTAAGGGACCGCCTTGCTTTCCAGCCGCCCCACCCTCCATGGCCCCTGAGTCTCATGTAACTAGGTAATTGCTGGAGTGGTGCCTGTGCGCCCACGTGGGGGCGCTCTTTCACAGTGCCTCTAGACCACTGCCTTTCTGGCTCCCTTGCACTCAGTGAACATATGAGTCTGGGTCCTCAAAGGTTTCACCCAAAACTGGGGTTTAATGGAGTTAAAAGTGGCACAGTTGGGAGGCTCTGTCTCCTGCCCACTCGTGAAAGCCAGCAGCACAATTAGCAGTCAGTCTTCTGCACGCAGTGCTGTGCGTGCCACCAGACTTCTGCTCTTTCGCAACTCCCCTAAATTTCCATGCACTTCTCCCTTTTCACAGTCCAAACTCCCCCCAAATGAGTTTTGCTGGACCTGGGGTTTAGTGTTGTAGGATAAGGGATTCAATGCAGTTGGGAGTCTTTGTCTCCCTCCCGCCAGAGAAAGCCAGCCAAGTACTCAGGCACCCGCTCTCTCCACGCATGCATCTCCGTACCTCAGCTTTTTGCAGCTTCTCTGGGTCTCTGTGAGCCCCTCTCTTTCCTTCTAGTTGTAGAATTTCCACTCAGCCAGCTTTCCTGTGATTCTGGATGATGTCCGTTCTGTCTTTTAGCTGTAGTTTTGAAATTGTGCGAGGCAGCAGAGTAGGTGTTTAACTATGCCGCCATTTTGTATTCTCCCCTAAGACTTATCTTTTTGTTTTCATCTAAGAATGTTACGATTTTAAATTGAGCTAAGTATAGTAAATTGTTTTTAAAATAATACCATATACTACTAATACTGTTATTCACCCAAAACTATCCATATGACATTAACACTCTTGTTCTCATACTTTGTGGCAGGGATACTGCATTTATGATTGTAGCATTTTTTTCTGGTATTTATGTAGCTATTGCTACCATCCTTACCCTTAGTCACCTCTTTGCACCTGAGAGACTCATACAAATGCTACTAGGCAGCTCTTTAAGACATAAGCTTACAACAAAGTGTTAATGCCACTGATCTCAGGTATCAGTAACAAGCAGCATTTGACCCTGAGGATGCAGAAGAGACTTTCAGCTAAAACTTTGATTGGTTTAAGAAAAAAAAAATCCTTCGTATTTTTAATAGGTATAACCGCAACATAGAAATTCTAAAATTTATGCCAAATTTGAATGACTTAGTTTTTCCCTTTTCCTAAATATTCCTTCAGTTATCAAAGAATTCATCATAGAGGTCTATTCAAATAAAAGCCCTTTAATGTATTTTAAAATGTCTTCATGTTAAAAATAATTAGTAAAGTTATCAGGAAGTAAATTATTTCACAAGATCAGGTACATGTGCATTAGAAAAATATTTAACATCCAATTTAAAGTAGGGTGTAGCACTCTATATTTTAAATGCTGTCAGTCTAACTTCCTAATTAAATAATGTAGTATTTATAATGAGCTAGTGGAGTTTTCTGGTAATACTTCCCCTAATGACTAAATTGAAGGGTTTAAAATTGCAGATTTTAAAGGTGACTTTTAATTTTGAATAGCACTTGGCTCATTACTTTACATTTCATAAACTTTTGGAGAAGAAGACTATCAAGATCATGTATTTTTATATCCAAATCCCACTGCATAATTCCTTTCATGCAAGGGGCATTCAGAAAGCAAGTGTTGATCAAAATATATAGTTATATATGTAGCTATAGTTGGCAGTTAATAAATATTTGATGACTGAATGAAAAGCATATTAAAACAGAGATATAAAAACCAGAAGTATCAACCAATTCAAAAGCTCACGGAAAGAGGATAAAAATCAGCTAACTTTATTGAGAGTTCAATGTATGTTAGTGCTCTGTGCATTAATACAAAGGCACTTTACATAATACATATATTATCTCCAGAAATGAAGATACTTTTCCAGAAGTTTAATAAGAAAACTGAAAATTTGACACTACTAAGATAAAAACACATCTGAGGTATGAACTGATTACACTGTACAGTATTAAGTATTGTTGCTAGTTTGGGTGAGTAAGCAGAAATCTTATAGAACTGACATAACCACTTCCACTTCTGAGAACCAGTTACGGAAGCACTGAGTTCTATGAAACTGGAACCAATGAGGTTCAACATTCAAATACTGGAACTGATAGTGAATCTCAAAGACACTGCCTCTTCAGTCCACAGGATTACTTTTGAAAGTGTATTTTACACCACTTGGAATATTCACAGATTTCTTATTCCCTAACTCTCCATACTAGCCTATCTTTTATTAGGTAAGCTGAAACAAACCTATGTTTAAAGGTAGAGTGAAAAAAGGTTTATTGATGAAGCATTTTAACTTAACTAGTTATTTCAAAAAAATCAATGTAATAAATGGTCTTACTTCATTATACTATATATTTTTAATAGGAAGTTGGTTGTTTCCTTCAACTGGCAGGTGTTTCAGGATGTATATTCATGACCTTATAATGAAATCTCAGGGGCAAGTATCTGGCTCTCTGATTTGGTATTTGAAGGAAGAAAAAAAATACCTCTAGGTTGATTTTATTTTTTTCATGAGAGACAGAGTATCTTAGGCTTCATCGTAAGTCTATGAACCTTGTCTCTTCTTTAAGGAATGAGTGTCTTAAAAATGACAAAACTGTGTCTTCTACACCTTTAACTGGCTTAACCATGTTTGAAGCAGGGTCTCCGGTTACTACTATGAATATACAGAGGAAGTCACAGACTGTGATGGGAATTTATATTAAACTAGATCCTTCCTGAACTGGTAAAATGCATGAAAAAAAATGAAAATAAGGAATAATAGTGCCAGTCATTCATCACTTTAGAGACATATTTTAAAATATCCATAAAAGTCTATATGGTTCAGAAACTATTCTCATTTTAACAATATTATGCCTCTGTAGACCTCATAATGGAAATAAATATTTGCAATAAAATCTCACTTTGTACAGTACAGGACAATTAGATTTTTAATATATTCTATCTTTATGTCACTTTACTCTTGCCCTGGTGAGTGACTGCAATTACATTGTATATACAGCACATACTTGAATAGTGAAATTTTCCATCAGTTGTCTTTAAAATCTTGGCATGAACTGCAACTAAAAAATAATAGTGTGCATGGCAAGTGAGCTTTATAACCATTTTTCAAGTCTGTGCTGCTTTCAGCAGAACCTTTTCACTTTTGATTAATATTCTTTCTGTTTTCTGGTTCAGAACACTGCTTCCTAGAGCTATGGAATCAGCTTGTGGAGTGCTTTCGACCTGCACTCCACTGGATAAAAATAAGTGTCAATACAATTATATCAAAACATCTGTTTCTTCAGCATCTTCTGGTTATCATGAACAATACAATGACTCAAAGGTTACCATTTTTGAGTGTGTACAAAGTGCCATAAAGTGAGTTCAAATAACATTTCAACAGACTATTGTGTTTCCTCTAATCTAGTCCATCAGATGGTTTTGGATGAAGTACATATAAGAACAAGAGCTCAAAAGTTCACTCCAAGTTCTTAATAAAACAAAACAAAAGGCAAGTTCATTGTAGAGACTTGTGGATTTATATTTATTTGTATAACCCTTTCTGGTTATTACTTATATTTTAGTGCCATCACAAAGCAGTAATTATCTTCTTTCCTTCACTCCCCTTCCTAACCTCTACTTGCCATGTTCCATACCAATATTAAAAAAAACAATTAGAGCCAAAAGGTTCCATTTCATGTGAGAGAGTTGTCATGATTAGGAAACACTTTGTTCTCATATTTGAAGACCATCTACAACAAGACTTAAAGTTAGAATGAAGGAATCATGTTTTTATTTCTTCAAACCCACTACTTATATTCCACAACTTTTTCCAATATATACACTACCATCCCCTGCTCTGCCTCCTTTCCATAATGATGCATAGAGGACACATTTGTTTTTAAGAGCTGAGATGAGAACAGCAATGGGAAAGATAGGAGTGGGCAAGCTGTGGGAAACCCTGCAAAATAGTTTAAACAACCAAAATGCATGGTGGAATTTAAATTTTCCAGAAATACAAGACACTATCAGTCTATCCCTATCTCTGATATGCTATTATTAGATAAATATTTTTAATATGCTGAAGGTTCACAATACCCGTGTGAAAAGCTACAAGAGAATAATTGTGACAGAAAAAAAAAAACATTTTAAGAACATGGACTTAGCCCAATGTGTGAATGTTGATTCTGCACATTGCTGGCTCTGTTTCCTTGGAGAAGTCACTTAAAGCCTGTAAGTGATGATTACCATCCTTACTTTAAAGATGAAGAAACTGAAGCTAGGGAAAAATGAAAGTCTAGGCTAGCATAAGACGTAGCCAAAACTTGAACTCAAGCACATCTAATACAACCTACATGCTTTTTTTTCATTATTCTGCCATGACTAATCATCTTCATAATTGTACAGGATATCCATCTTGCATGAAATGCCCTCAGCCTAAGGTCTCATGAATGGCAAACGCTCAGTAAATGTCATCTATAAAAATATGTTTAATGAACTTGGCTGGACAAAGGCAGTTTGGTTTGAGTTGTGAAACAGTAGGAGAGGAGAAGCCAAATTTGGCATTGGTTAATGTGGACAGATCTCCTAGTGCAAAATTTGAAAGATTAATTAGCCTGATGCAATGATTTTTGAAAATTGTTAGCCAAGTTGCCATAAACATGTCCAAGAGTGTGTCTTCTCTGTATGTTCATGTAATTTTACTTGAAAGATGAGAAATTATTATTCATGTACATAGGCTGTATTTAGGTGCAAATGAGGTATCCATGATTTCACAAGTGTCCAAGATAATAACTGTTTTGGTGAACACAAGCCTGAGAGTCAGAATCTTGGCAGCTGCAGCTGAAGTGAAAGAGGGAATTTCAATCTCCCAGAGCAGATTTGTCCCAGCAGGGGCTGGGCGCAGGAAAATTAGAAAGAGAGGTATAAAAAAAAGCACCCATGGACCAGGATTTAAATCAGGTTTTGTTAAATTAGAGGCTTCATGTAAATACACAGGCTTTCTCTTGAGAAAGATATAGGCTCTATATGAGGTTGAAATCTAATTATGTTTTTAGCGCTCTCATTCATACAAAGTCTTTTGTCAGTGATATATCTAACTTCATGTAGGGTGCATCAGCTATGACCTACAACAACTTACACTATCCACAGTTTATTTTATTGCTTGGTGGATCTTTAGAATGCATCAATCACTTTAATGTTGTTGCTAAAAGAATAAATTATCATGAGTATATCACTATATTTTTAAAACCAAAATTTAGAATCTCTTTTACAATTAATAATTATGTGGAAGACAACCTAGTTAAATGGAAAATATAGAGCAATTCAAGGATTCAAGGGACCAATTAGAAATTATATGCAACTAAATGGCTTAAATATTATTTATCTTGCCTTGGTTTCTCCAAGCAGAAAAAAATGGTTTGATTCCTTTTTATCCCCATTACCTCCATTATTAAAATGGTAAGAAAATTCATATGCAATTTTCATGAAAAATGGCAAACCCATGTTTGTCCATTTATTTTTACAATGTCCTGATATAAGAGCTATTGACTGACTTAAAATGGCTTATTATAAAGTTGAGGATAGTATGAAATTTATGTAGAAATAAAGTTATGACTTTGAAATAATTTAGATTTAGATGATTAACCTCAGATATAGAAGCATAAAGTGGGTATTTTTAGATACTTGATAGAGCAAGTCAATTAGAGGAGGATAAATCAATGTAATAGATTGTACCCCTATTATTTATGATAGCTTTCTGATGTGACTTTCTTTTTCTGGAAATCCAAAGAAAATGTAGACAAATGTTGACATTCAGAATCTCCTTGTATTTTATTTTGACATCATTTTATCATTTCTAGTTTAATAGGTGCAGGAAATCTCCTGAGACTTATTGATTCTGAATGCATTGACATGAAAAAAAAATCATTTGCAAGGGAAATTCTTGACACAGTGAATAAGGTAGCACGTACGCAAAATTCAAAAAACTAAATTGTGTCTACTGTAGTCTTTTATAAATATTTATGATACTAATTACAGTAATCTGTCCTAGCTTGTTATAGAATAGGCTAGCCAAATATCATAAAAAAACAGAAAATTCAGTAGACAGAATCTTATTACCTCTATAAACTAAGACAGTGATAATATTCAAATGTCTTAGTTTATACATTTTCATAAATATTACCTGAGAATGTTAACTGAGAAGAAAAATATAATTTTTATGCATAAAGCATATTTGAACACTCAGTCCCAATATTTTACAATACCAACCCAGTCATTTCAATGATCTTTGACCAAGGTACAGCCACTGAACACCATGTTCTTTATCTGCCTCTATTTATATTAAAAGATCCTAGAACTGAAATCAATGTATTTCTTACTTGATTTCATCAATTAATTTTGAATCATGTCAATATATAAAGAAATAAGTGAATTTTTTATCAGAAATACATGCCTTGTGCTTATAACAACATCATCACAAAAATAAATAAATAAAAAGACTACCACAGAATGAAAGAAAACATTTGCGAGTCATATAAGGGACTCATAGTCAGAATACATATAGAATTTTTACAACTCAATGTTGAAAAAAAAGACAAGTCACATAACTTAAAAGTAGAAAAGGAATTGAATATACATTTCTCCAAAGAAACAGTTTTGTCATTTCTCAAAATATTAGCTATCAAATTAGCTCATAACCCCTCATGTAGTCAGGGATATCACTGACAAAAGACTTTGCAACAAATAAGAGTATTAAATAAATAAATAGATTTCAGCCTTTTACAAAGCTGATCTCCTTCTCAAGAGAAAGCATGGGTATTTACATGAAGCCTCTAATTTAGCATACTGTGATTCGAATCCTGGTCCATAGAGTGCCTTGTGTACCTCTCTTTATCATCCTAGGTATACCCTAAGTCAAATGAAAGACATGTTCAAATAAAAACACATACACAGTCACAGCAGATTATACATAAGTGGAAACATACCAAATGGCAAGCTGGTGAATGGATAAACATATATAGTATATCCACACAATGAAAAATTTTCTATCAATACAAATAAATGAAGTTATGAGATATTCTAGAAGATGGATAAACCTAAAAAAAATAATACTAAGTAAAAAAAAAGCCAGTCCCATAAGGCTACATATGAAAAGTCCAGAATGGGTAAATCTATAGAAATAGAAAGTAGATTAGTAGTTGATTAGGGCTAGGCAGAGAAGCCAATGAGAGTGATTGTTAATGGGTACACTGTTTTTCTGGGGTAATGCATATGTTATAAAAGCAGATTATAGTGATGGTTAAATGACTGTAAACATATTGAAAATCAATGAATTATATAGAGGAGTTTATGATATGTAAATTATATCTCAATATAACTATTTAAAAAGTGTGTCCTTTTCTTTCTGCATCAGTATAAACGTAACCCTAGATTTCTCAGTTTACTCTTTATTTATTGTTTATTGTTTTTGTTTTATTTAAATTTAGTTTTATTTTTTCATGTGGAAATAAGCCATCCAAAATAAGCCTGTTGTTGGATGAAAATTTACTTGTATTCATAAAATCTAATAGAATTATATCTATAAAAGAAACTCAAACTCCACAAGGAATATCAGTTTGAGGAATTCATGTTACCCCAGAAAATAATTTTCCAGATTCATATTAATCTTTTGGCTAGTCTTTTCTATGTATCATGTCTAAAGGTTTTCAATGTGTGTGATTTAAGAAAGAATATTAAACTAAAATTCTAGGCTTCTGGTATTTAGAAAGAGTTAACTGTTATAAGTTGAAACTCTGCTAAGTTGCATAGTTAGGAAAGCTAGTGAAGATAAAAACCTAGGAGCACATTAAAAACCTCTTCAATAAATCCATCTGCTGAAAGGAAGAGAGAAGAAATAGAGAGTAATAAATGGGTACAAGTCATAGCAAGAAATACATTTCAGGTATTTTTCTTGGGAGAGAAAGAACAAATATTTTTTTTTTAAAAGAAGAAAAACAAATGTAACTAAGTATTGCAAAATTTATTTTCCTAACAGCCATATGGTAAGTTATTTGGGATGATTTTTTTCATGAAAAATAAAAGTCTGGAAAAAAACACACACATTACTTTTCCATTCTTCCCTAGATATGTATTCTAGACTGAGAAGTTAAAAATATAGTCTCTGAATTCTACCTCCCTTACTAACAGTAACTTGAAGTTATTATCTTTTCCTTGGTTTCCACATGAAAATATCTTAGAGTTGCATCTTTAAAATCACAGTCATGATATGATATGATATGATATGGACATTAGATAGGACTCTATTCCTAGATAGCACTGTAACAACAGGAAAATCAATTAACCTCTTTGATAAATGAAAAAGTAAGATTTCTTCTAGTTAGAAATTTTATACCATCTTTTTGTTGTTGTTTGTCTGTGAATTCAGAGTCTAGTTATAACAATTTGATCAATAGCCTTGCTTGCAAATGGTTAAGATCAGACCTTTGAAGACTGTTCTTACAACTGCAGTGGCAAGAACAACCTCAGATAAATGACAAGGGAGGAATATGCCTAGTGGAGAAATCCAGAAAAACACAACTCTATCTGTGAAGGTGTTTTTCTTCTTTCCTTTCAATCTCTCTCTCTCTCTCTCTCTCTCTCTCTCTGTGTGTGTGTGTGTGTGTGTGTGTGTGTGTGTGTGATGGCGTTTTTGATGTGTCAAATTCATTGTATCTCTACAAGGGATGGCAGCCATTTTGTAACATGTACATTTTCTTCTAACGTTTGAGTCAAACACTAACCTGGGTGCTGCTGTGAGTAGATTATGCAGAAGTAATTAAAGTTCCAATCCATTGGCTCTAAGTAGGAGACACTATCCTGGTGGACCTGACTTAATCAGCAAAAGCCCTTTAAATGGAGGCTTGGACATTCCCCCAAGCTATACTCCAACATTATTGCTTTATAATGTATTTTCCCTTTACTGGACCTTCCTTTCCTGATTGCTTGTGACAACAGCCTCAGCCAGTGCCTGTGGGGGTTTTGGTCTGATCATGATCTTCCCTTTCTGACTTCCTGACCCATGAATTTCAGACTTACTTCAACTAGTCCTCATAATCATGTACACTGATTTTTTGAATCCCTGTCTTTCTTTTTCCCTCTTTCTTGATAGATTGATAGATGGGTAGATATGTATTGACTACATTTTTGCCTAGACAAAGCATTTCTAAGAAAATCTGGAAATGCATATTTCTGTCTTTTTCATTCTGTTTCCAGCAGCTCAGCTAATGCAATTCTAATTGACACAGAGAACATATAAACAACAACAACAACAACAACAACAAAAATCAAAAAACACTAACAAGTAAAAGCCAACAAATCCAAATCCAAAATCTATTTTATATATTTAAATTTCCATCCTTAGCTATACATCGTTGGCCTTTAATCATAATATCAATTTGTGGGGCAGGTTTGAGAAGTGGGAAGTAGAGGCCATATGTTTTCCATACAATTTGGAGTAAGACATTAACACAAAATAAGGATCTACTGCTCAGATATCCATGTTCTACCAAGAATAGAGGAAGAATAGCAAAAATTCTAGTAGCAATCTCAAGAGCACCACAATTCTAAATATGTTATTCCAACCTTTCTTTAGTGATGGTGAACAAGAATGAGCACCAACCATTGATTTGCCTTTGAAGTTTTCTAGTCTATCAACAGTGTGGGCATATAGTATAAAAAGAAAATGTTAAACTGAAAGGGTTACTCTTTTGTATAAAAGGAAATTTATAATGATCCTTGTCCTAGTGGAGGCCCTATTCACTTCCATGTGTATAGTTACAAACTTTTCTTGGCCACAGATTACATTGGGGCTGCAGGCGTCCATTTGTGGATGTCTGATTCACCAGACACAGCTGGTGAGAAAATGGGGGTGATGTGTTTCTATGCATATGAGCCCATCATCATTCATAAAACAGTGACCTGTTTTAGGCCAGTTTGTAATATTTTTGCACTATCTGTATCTTAATAAGTTTGTATGAATGTGTAAATTCAAGTTGGTTATAGCTTCGACTTGAACCATTTAAATTTTATTTAAATTCAGCGGAGACAGGCTCTAAATAACTTACTATTTTGGGTTGCTGGAGTTGTCATAGAGATCCATTTCAGAAAATCCACTGATGAAAAATGTATTAACTAAATTTATACCCTCAAAATTATTATAAAAGTATTCATAAGATGTTTTTGTGTACATTTTTTAAATTGTAGTTAAGAAAATTTAACATAACATCTATACACTTAACACATTTTTAAGTGTACAATACAGTATTGTTAGCTATAGGCACAATGTTATATATCAGATCTCAAGATGTATTCATCTTGCTTAACTGAAGTTTTATTCTGATTTGCCCACCCCAAGCCCCTGGCAATCATCATTCTGTTCTCTGCTTCTATGAGTTTGACTAGTTTATATATCTCATATAGGTGAAATCATACACTTATCTTCTGTGACTGCTTATTTCACTTAGTATAATGCCCTTGAGACTTATCCATGTTGTTGCATGTGACAGAATTTCCTTCATTTTTAAGGCTGAATAACATTCCATTATATGTACATGTATCACATTGATTTTTATATTAGAGTGAAAAGAAGGGAGAGAGGGAGAGAGGAAAAGAGCAACATCTATGTGAGAGAGATACATCAACTAGTTGCTTTCCACACAAGCTCCAACGGGGGGTGGGGTGGGGAGGAGGGACCAAACCAAAACCCAAGTATATGCCCCCTGACCACCGGAAATTGGACACATGACCCTTAGGTCTGCAGGCCAACACTCTAACCACTATATCACATCAGCCAGGGCAACATTTTCAATATCCAATTATCTGTCAATGAACATTAAGTTGACTCCATGCTTTGGTTATTGAGAATTAATGTCACAATAAACATAGGAATACTATATCATTTCAAGATCATGGTTATAATTGTTTTGAATAAATATCTAGAAATGGGTTGTTAGATCACATAGCAAATCCATTTTTAACTTCTTGAGAAACTTCTAGTAGGGAATGTCCCAGAAAATATGTTATTCTAATGTTATACTAAATTGCCTATAGAAAAAAAGCTATTTGCTTGTAAGAAATCAAACAAGTTCTGATTCTTCCCCTAGAAAAGCACTGTAAAATCCACAATTTATGGGAATTGGATAGAGTTCAAAGAATAGCTACAAAAATGACTAACAATTGGAATATAGGAACCGTTTGTTGTTAAGCCCAGAGGAGAATGGTTTATTGATGATCTTCAAATTATGAAGGGTTTCTGTGCAAAGAATGGTGACCTCCTGTTTTCCATCTTTCTGAAAACAGGATCAAGTACACTTTCACTGAATGAGTGAGATTAAAAAAAATAAACACAATTGTCTTGATGGTGGGCACTGAAATGATTTGGGCTGCAGTCACCTCTGCAGGCTTGTAAAAAGTAAATGATTTTGTTTCAACCTGAAGACTAGGTAATGAAAGTTGATCTCTCATGACTCCTATAAAGACTCATTAATATAAAACAACAGATTAAATTATTTTTTTCAAAAAAGCACATTTCTATTCAAAGTAACTTCCAAATTGAATCTCATTGACAATAAGTGACTGACAGATACCTCAGGCTATAAAGGGATATTTTTTTCAATGTATTTTAATGAATAAAGCTGAAATTTATGAACTCATGATTTATAGATATAACTAACTCACTACATATATAATTTTGAAAAGCTCTAAAAATTGTACTCTGAATTGCAAGATATATTTAAGGGAGTACATTTTCAAATGTCACTTTATATAATACAGAAAGTATTATACTTCTATATAATTTGTAAAAGAATTCTCAAAGTTTGTGTCTGGCAGATTGTTATAAATAGAATAAATGCTGTTAAAAATAAATCCAATAATTGAAGGGATTTAAAATAAGAGATATGATTCTTGTTCTTGAGAATTTAAAACCCAAGAAAGGATTAGATTAGCAAGTACTTAATTGTAGCCTGATGTATACAAATGAGATGGTAGAACAACACAAAGAGCAGCAGGTGCATAGAAGATGCAGTTACAGATTTTGTTTGAGAAAATAATATTTCAGTTGGGATTTTAAAGAGTGAATAAGACATTTTCAAAAATATAATGGAGTGGGTAGGCTAAGCAAAGAAAACCACCAAGGTATAGGGGAAAGAGAGAGGATGGCCTGCCCATTAAAATAAAATGTTTAGTGTGCATGGAAGGTGAAGTGATAAAACAGGAGCAGCAGAATGTCAGTTCTGACAAGATTATAAATATGTTTTACTTTAAACTGTTCAATAAATATTCATATGCAAAAGAGTTTCTGTGGCCTCAACCCCAGAGGTCCAATTGGGAAGATAATTCTGCTGTGGCTTTTTCAAGGATCACAATTCGAGAACCAGAGTACAAGGCGAGGGGAGCCAATGAAGGTCACTGTGTGTTTTTGTGGTCCTGAGACACCTAATGAACCCTTCCAGAACTTTTATAAGAAAGGCCAATTCCATCCATATTTTATTCATTAATGGCCTCACAAAGTGCTATAACGGCAATAGGGCCACTGTCCTGCCAGACCGAAGAAGAAAACAGTCAAATCTACAGAAATCCCTAGGCTGGACATCGAGTGCACAGTGTATTAAGACATGGCTGTATATTTTTTCAGGCACAAAGAAACAGTAGGTGTACTTGGGAAGATAAAGTAAGATCGTTTAATTTACATACACAGCTGTCTTCTAGGCTGTCATCTGCTTGACAGGATGGAGCAGCCTGACATTCCAAAAATGAATATTTCATAGCAAAACTGTGACTCTTACCAATAAATGGGGTAGGAGGTTGACGAGGAGGGCAGTAAGAGATGTTTATAGTCATGTTGCTACTGGATAAATACCCCTAAACCTAAAGCTAGTTTTGAGTGACAAAGCGCTTCAGAGGAAATATGAGATATAAGGCTTTTGAGTCAAAGGTTTAAGTCCTTAATTTTCAAGTAATCACCAAGTGGTTTTCTTTAACTTTTAAGAACTGATGCAGAAAATTGTTATTAGAGATAATGAGAACAGTCCTCTAATGTTTAAGTGACAAAAGAAATTAAAGTCTGAAAATGTTAAGAGTTAATTTTATGGAATTGGCAAAATTAAGGAATTAATTACATTTTATGGATTTGAGGAAAATGAACTTCAGGAGTAGAAATCACTAACCAACTATACTTGTGTGCAGAGCATGAAAGTCTAGAAATAAATAATTATAGGGACAATTTTGATGGTAGAAATGTAAAGAATTTGTCTCCAGGATAAACTTTCAATTATCTGCTTTATTAAGTAAATATGATGACTCTTTTTTATATCTGATTGGTATAAATAGTGTAACAAAAATTGTGTCAAACCCCTGCTGAGATGAGAGAAAAACTCTCATAAGTCAGTGGGCTGAAAGAGGGAGCATAGAACAGTTTAGGCAGGTCCTTTGTAAGGTGAGAACTAACACACCTTGAAAACAAAAGTATAGGTATCACACCTTGAAAGTCCAGGATGCCTAATTGCATTGAAGATGGGGTAGTTTCAAAATGGCTATTTTTTTCATTGCAGTTTTATTATTTCTTAAAGAATCATGAATTCCTTTATTATGAATTCATATTTATGTGGAAAGAAAGTCACTGATTATTTTTCTAATTCTAAGTACTGCATACTGGAAAATATTCTAGAATTCAAGTGTTTATTGGGAAAAATATGGAAGCAATAGAAAAATGGGGTAATTCTCAAGTAGTATAGGGGAGAAAATATAGCTATAAAATTAATATTATGTATTTATATATGTATATGTAACATTTAGTGTGATCATTGGCTTAATATAGAATATATCTCTATATATAAAAGCCTAAGGGACTGAACGACTGTTCAACCAACCCTTCAACCATTTGACCACTAGCTATGATAAGTACTGACCATCAGGGGACAGATGCTCAATGCACAGGCATGGAAACATGAACAGACTAATGAATCTCAGAGCAAAATGGGGAGGGTAGGAAGAGATTAACCAAAGATCTTATATGTATGCTAAAGGCCCAGTCCATGGACACATGCACCAGAGGGGTTCCTTGGCCTAGACTGTGGGGATCGGGTTGAAAACAGCAGTCCAATATCCCCCCAAGGGGTCCTGGATTGCGAGAGGATACAGGCCAGGCTGCGGGACCCAACTGGTGCACAAATCCATGCACTAGGCCTCTAATATTCAATAAAATACATGCACACCCTTATACTGACTTATTTTCTACTGATTTCAAAGCATGGAATACTCACACCTATTATTCTAATAGCTCATACATATTTCTCAGAGAGAAAAAAATATTTTCAATAGATGTTTTTATTTGTACTAATATTTATTTCCTTCTCTGATCATTATTCAGTACATGACAACTTACTTCTTGAAGAATATCATCTAGCATGGCCAGTGCAGCTCAGTGGTCAACCATCAACCTATGAATCAAGAGGTCATGTTTCCATTCCTAATCAGGGCACATGCCTGGGTTGTGAGCTCAGTCCCCAGTGCCAGTGTGGGCATGAGGAAACAGTGGATCGATGATTCTTTCACACCATTGATGTTTCTATCCCTCTCTCCTTCTCTCCTCCTCTCTGAAATCAATAAAAACATATATATATGTGTGTATGTGTGTGTGTGTGTGTGTGTGTGTGTATTAAGTATAGTATTTAAACACTTATGCCTGTATGTGAGAAATACAGGGTACAGATGAAAATCAAATTTTGCCCATTTGAGTTATAAAGATCATGTATTTTATTTCAATATCAGTCCCACTGATCTAAATTTACTTTTAAAAATATTTTCTTGCCTATATAGATAAAGAGTTTGAGCCATTAGTGAATTCTGTTAGAATTATAATGAATCTTGGAGGATGCCATCTTTCAGTAAAAAATCTATCATATTAAGAAAAAAAATATGTGATTGGAAAGACATAACTCATTATTAGAATTAGGGATGAGAGCAAGTTCCAGATAAATAAATAAGCTGAAGCTATGTCCTATTGTATTCCAGTTAGGCTATTTCCTATTACATGCTTTACCAATGAATAATCAAGAATAACACCTGACTTATATTTACTGAATGCAGGACTTATGGATCTTGAACAGCATGGATCCCTTTGGCATTCAGATCTGAACAACATGTAAATAGCAGAATAGATAGTACCTAAAGAATGTTTTTTAGTAAATTAGATTATTCTGAACATAGGTTGCTGATTACTCATATCTGGTACTGCTCACTTCCATTATCCATTTCTATGTTTATCACCTCATACTGAAAATCTACTACCTGATTTATTGGAGGATGTCAAAAGGGTTCCTTTATCTTATGTCTTATTTTGCTAATATACAGTATAGCATACACAACATTACCCATTACTCTTATTACCAAGGACACTTCATTAAGTGGAATCCTATGTTTCAGAAATATCTTCACCAGGTTGCAATTTAATAAGAGCAGAAAATGGATGAATTCACTTTTTATTTTAATTTGAGTTCATGGGTTATAACATTTAAAATTATATAAAATTAGAGTTTGGTGGACTTTAGTTGGCTAATACTAAACCATATCACATGTCCTCATTCAGTTACCTCTTGTCCTCCTCTACCCTATGGATCATCACCAACCTCAATCAGAGGAGCATGATAACCAACTATAAGAGGTGACTATCTGACCAGAGAGACTGGGAGAACAAAAGAGAATATTCCAGTTAATTTCTTGTGCTTGAACCACAATTAGCTGGTTAATGTACCTCTCTAAAATCAAATGTTGTATTAATTATAAGGGGCAGTATCATTCAGATCTCCCTATTTTGAGGAATTGTGACCTAAACATTTCCCTTTCATTTTGATTACCAACTTTCTCAGTATGCCAATGTAGTACCAAGACCTAACACCATCCCAAACAGTTTTCATGCAAGAATATCAATTAAGAAATAGAAACTTCACTTGCTTTTCCCCATCCATAGCTAAATATTATATTGATTAATTACCAAGGCTGAAAGTTTTATGGGACTCAAATTTCTGTTGAAGGTATAAGCTTGCTTAGTTAGTTAGTTAGTTAGTTAGTTCATTTAGTTAGTTAGTTAATTAGTTTTAACTTTAAGAATCACTGGCATTTATTGAATAAACAAAATACATTTTTTGGCTGCAGAATTTTAGTGATTAGTTTATGCATGCCATGAGATGAAAAGGTTGAAAATTGCTGTTTTAAGCTATTATATTCTGTAGTGGTGTAAGCATCTTAAAATATTTATATCTCTACTTTTGTTAGGGATGTGGGCCTAAGCCATCAGGCTGCTGCAGAGGCAAAAAAGGCTCCTGCCACCTCCACTGCGCTCGCCAGCTGTGAGCCTGGCTTCTGGTTGAGTGGGCTCCCCTTGTGGGAGTGCACTCACCACCAGGAGGAAGTTCCTGAGTTGAGCACCTGCCCCTTGGTGGTCAGTGCATGTCATAGCAACCGGTCATTCTACAGTTTGGTTGATTTGCATATTACCTTTTTATTATCTAGGATTGTCTTAGAAATCAGAGTTTCTCTTTGAAATTCAATGTCTTATACTTTTTAGATTATTTTCTGATATAATTAACTTTCAAAAGTATACCTGAAAGTAATATAATAATGTATGTCAACTGTAATTGAAATAAAAAAAAAACTTTAAAAAGGATGAATCTTCCCTCTATCAGTCCTCCTACCCAGCTACTGTGGGAACAGACAAAAATGGTTTTTCTGCCTAACTTTTTGTGACTATGACTATTTTAGATGATATAATTACATGTCTTATAAAAATAAGAAAATATGTCTAAACTTCTGGGATGAATATGGCTATCCCTACCTCCACCTGTTGCTCCTATAAATTATATAAAAATAATAACACATTTTCAATGAGACTAGGAGAGAGATATACTGTGCAGGTAGTAAGTTCATGTGCATTGACTGTGTAAGGTGTGAGATTTAGTAGAAGCTGTATAAGAGGAAGAAAGGGAGTGAGGGTGCAAAGAGGCCCTGTAATGGCAGTTCTTCAAAGTCACCAGAAAAATATATTTCCTGAAGGTGAGGTACTCATTCACTAGTGCAAAGATACATACTTTGGATGAAGGCTGCCAGTAGAAAGTTCCTTGGTAAAGTTCAGAAAGTAAAAATCACATATCAAAACCCATGCATGGCCCAAAGGAAAATAAAGCATAAGCAAAGTCAAAACATATAAGCACAAATATTATTGTAATGTACATATATTTTTTTAAAAATTGGCTGTATTCAAGTAAAAAAAAAACACTACCTTTCACATAGTAAATACTTATTGAATGAATACATGAGTCAAAGAGAAAAAATTGGCAGACTAGACTACAAGTTGTAAAAAAGAGGATGAAAATTGTTTTTACTCATATTTTAAAATGTTCAACCAAGTTATAATATGACAAATTATTCTATTTTTCATCTATTATTTTACATGGGCGAAAATCCAAATACTTGTAAAACTTCCAATTGGCAAAGCTGTGAGAAAAAGTTATTATCAGACATCTTATGTAATTTGCATAATATTTGTGAAGAGCAAATTGGCAAAAGTATATACTTTTTAAAAATATTTTTTACTAGAGGCCTGGTGCATGAAATCCATGCACTCGGGGGAGGGTTCCTCAGCCCAGATTGTAAGAGGGAACAGGCCATGCTGAGGGACCCCACTGATGCATGATCAAGGCCAGGAGGGACGCAGGAGGTTGGCAAGCCTGGAAGGGAGCGCAGGAGGCTCCACGGCATGTCTAACCTTCTGGCTCAGTCTGAATCAGCCAGACGCCAATAGCAAGGTAACCTACTGGTCAGAGCATCTACCCCCTGGTGATCAGTGTTACATCATAGTGACTGGTCAACTGGTCGACTGTCTCCTGGGGTCAATGCACATCATAGCAAGCTGTTGAGTTGCCTTAGTATATCATTAGTATATTATGCTTTGATTGAATGGACGAGCAGACACTTAGCATATTAGTCTTTTATTATATAGGATTGATTTCAAAGAGAGGAAGGAAGAGGGATAGAGAGATGGAAATATTGATAAGAGAGAAACATCAGCTGCCTTTTATGCCCCCTACTGGGGAGTAAGCCTGAAACCCAGATATGTCCTGACCAAGTATTGAATTGTGACCTCCTGGTTCATGGGTAGATGCTCAACTATTGAACCATATCTGCTGGGCCAAAAGCATATACATTTTGACACAACAATGCCAATTTGGGTAGTGTCCCAAAGACTTACTCATGTATACAATGAAGTATGTGTAAGGTGATTCACTACAGCATTATTATTAAAATAACGAATGGGGAAAAAATCAAATTCCATTCATAGGATACTAAAACTGGTTAAATTAAATTTCAGTATATCCAATCAATGGCATATGATACAGTTATAGAAAAATAAGAAAGCTCTTCTAAAATCTTCAGGATATATGATTAAGTAAAGAAATTCAAGATAGTATTTATGTTATGCTATCTTTTGTGTTTTAAAAAAGTAGGAAATAACATTTATTTGTATTTCTTGTATACACACAAAGAACTCTGGAAGCATTCATAAGAAGCTAAAAATAGTCATTCCCTATTTAAGCAATGGAAGTGGGAAGAGAAGAAGGAGATATGAAAGAGCTGTAGGGAAAAGACCTATAAGCACATATTTTTATAGCTTAAATTTTGGGGACCATGCAAATGAATCTCTTATCCTACATTTTATATTTAAATTAAGAAAAACCAATTATGAAAAAGCTTCCAAGTAAAATAAAGCACTGATGTCCAATTTTATCACAAAATAATATGTTCAGATTTACAGCAATAGAAACACTCATTAATTCAATCATTTACTCATCAAATGATTGTTGAGTTACTTCCACTATTCATGATGTTGAGTTACTTCCACTATTCATGATTATGGATATACCATGATGAACTGAACAGGAATAGGCAAAAGGGCTATTCTGCTGAAACTTCTGTTATAATAAGATAGAAAGAAAAAGACAAGTTAATTTTTTCTTTAAATAAAAAATAATATAATATAATATGGCATTAGGTGTTATTATTAAGATGAAACAACATGACACTGTGGATTGAGAGCTTGTTTTTGTTAGAGTAGTCTGGGAAAGCCTCTTTGAAGATTAACATGGAGGTTACCTTTGAACTACAACTCAAATAATGAAAAAAAGGCAGGGCTATGCATACATCCTAAAAATAAACTTACCATTCAGAAAACAATAGAAGTCAAAGCTTGGTGTGGAAACAAGCTTAGCATGATTGAGGACAAAAAAAATATGCAGCATGAATACAGAGACATGAATAAGAAGTTAAGTGTGGACTTGTAATGTACAAACATCTAGATCCTTGGTGGAGAGAGCAAGAGGTAGAGTTCTAAGAGGAATGAAAAGGTAATGGAAGGTTTTATTTAGGTGAGTCATATGTCTTATCTATGCAAAGAAAAGGTCTGACTTTGCTCTCTGGATGCATATTTTAAAGGCAAGAGATGAAGCAGCATTGACGGATATAAAACTCACTTGGAGATGTGTTTGAAACCCAGTGGGAATTTGAATCAAGACAGAGAGATTTAGAAATCACCTGCATTTAAAGTCAAATGAATAGTGGGAAAATAAAATCACTTATAAATGAGAATCGATATGAAAATTATAAACATAGAATTCATCCTATGGGCATGCCAATTTTGAGAAATAGGGAAGATGAGGGACTTTAAAAAATTGACAGGTTAATGTATATAAAAAGTAAAAAATTCTGTACAAATGAAGGCAACTAATATAAAATAACTATGGAAATTATTTACATGCACCAACTATGATTTCCAAAGTGTATATATGTGGTTATTAAATATTATTCAATGGGTTTCTTGCTCTTTAAATAATGTAAAAATCATGATCACATAATTTATATAAACAAAGACTATAAAGAAATGGGAAATACACACTTTGTCAGTTCAAGAAATATAATAAACATTGCTTATGGCACCATTCTATTCTTTATCTGAGTAATTTTTTTTAAGTAACAACATTAAAAGTTTGTGAGATTGTGGTAAAACTAATATAATTGAAAGTTTGTTTTGTAGTTAACAATATATGGCAAAAGACAACATGTCCATCCAATTTGACTCTGTAGTTACACCTTTGGGAGGATGTATCCTCAGACTATAATTCTGTGCAAGAAATCTACATATAGTACTCAGCATCAGACTGTCATTGCAATGCCTTTTAACTTCAAGAAATTGGAGAAAATCAATAAAGCCACACATAGACAAGTGGCTAAAACAAGCACAGTAAATTAATATTTTGAAACTATTAATATTTTTTCATTAAAAGTGATGTATGGATACCCATGGAAAAATGTCAAATATAGGAGGATTTTTAAGAAGACTAAATAAATCATATTTATAGTATTTTAATCTGTCCCATTCTCATGACCAATTCATGAATTTTTCTTGTTTCAATTCCCATTTCTAAAATATAAAATCTCAGAGGACTAACTCTCTATCTTTCCCCTGCCCAAGTATACACCTCTACCATTTATCCAATTACACCCTTTGTTGTCATGAACCTTAGGGAAGTGGCAGTGAGTTAATTAGTCAGAGCATCATTACTAATAGATCCTCACTTGAGACAAGCCTTATTCAGAAATCATGGTGTTAAATTCTGATGAGGATTCAATAAGTCAGAAATGGAGGATTAGCCAGAGATACATCAGACTGAAAAAGACAAATGCTACATGATATCACTTATGTGGAATCACCACACTTATAAAAGTGAATACCTGAATGGCATTTATCAGGGACAAGGGGTGGGGCAAGTGGGGAGACATTTGGTCAAAGGGTACAAACTACCAGCTATAAGATGAATGAGATCTGCAAATCGAACGTACTGTATAGTGATTATAGTTGATAATAATATTGTATTCTATACTTGAAAACTGCTGAGAGAATCAATCTTAAATGCTCTCACCCCCCAACCCCACTCCACCCCCCTGTTGTGTGCCTTAAACTTACATAAAGTTGTATGTCAATTATATCTCAACTAGTAGCTCAGTGCATGTAATTTGTGCACACTAAAAGGCGATTAATTAGAGGAAATAATTTAATATTGCTATTTGCCCTTTCTCTGTAACAAAAGTGTCAAAGATGAAAGAAAATTAGTAAAACATATATAAAAACCTTCCTCCTGTCAGAGTCTGGAGCACCCCATTGGACCCAGAGTCAAGTCCCCACCCACCCACATGTGTCTCAAAATCGTGTGAGACCCAGACCCAGCCAGCTTCCAGCCCCATTGGACTAGATCCAGACCTGGCCGTTCCCACCTTTGTCAAGCCCCACCAGTCAGGGGACATAGCCTCAGGTCCCCTGGCCTGGTGCCAGGAGAGGGTTGTGTGGCCTGAGGTCTACCAGCCCACACTGGGGCAGACGGCATGCCTTGAGGTCCCCCAACAAGCCCCACCAGGTGGGGGACATGGCCTGAAGTCCCCTGTCAAGCCTTGCCGGGGTAGGGGGGGATGTGTACAGCCTCAAATCTTCTGGCCCAGCACCAAGAGTGAGGCATAGCCTCGGGTCCCCCATCAAGCCCCACTGGGCAGGGGGGGAGCAGCCTGAGTTCTCCAGACCCAGCCCTGGGGGTGCACCTTGAGTCCCCCATCAAGCCCTGCTGGGGTGGGAGCATGGCCTGAGGACCCCTGTCAAGCCCTGACAGGCAGGGGGGCACAGCCTCAGGTCCCCTGACCTGGTGCTATGGCAGGGGGTGTGGCCTGAGGTCCCCTGTCAAGCCCTACATGGGTAGGGGAGGGCATAATCTCAGGTCCCTGCTGATTGCTCATTAAGGCTCCTTATGGGAACTTAGCTTCAGCTAAGTGCAGCCATCTTTGTGATGGAGTGATGGTCAATTAGCATATTCCCTCTTTATTAGACAGGATAAAGACCAAGAAAGGAAGGGAGGAAGGGAGGGAGGAATCCCTAAGCAGAAATGTGAATATTTTGGTGTAGGTTAAGAAGATATTTTACTTCAGAGCTTTTTAAAAGCTTCCATCAAATCACAACATAAAAAAAAGCCCTGATTTCAGAAATATATAAGGTGACATGCAATATTCTCTTATAGTGACAGCCCTTAAGGGAGCACAGTGACTTTGGAGAAAACAGAGGAAGGAATGAGGATTCCTATCACACAGGTGGATCACCAAAATGATTAGCTTGTCTCTGCATCTGAATCTCTGCTCTCTGGAGCATCTGGTCACATTGGGACTTAATTTCTATGAAATCCCACTGAGAACCAAGAAGAAATGGAAATGTGTGCTCTTCTTCATTACTTCATGTACTAAATAAATCATTCCTAAAAAAAGGAAATCCAAAAGAACAGCATAAAAACCAGGCCACTCAAAAGAAAGGTAAATCAATTGCTGAACTAATATGTTCCTTATTCCTGGATGGTGCCCAGAAGCTTATGATTCTCTTGAAGTACCTATTGATTCTGTTCAGTTTTAGGGAGATGCACAACAAAAGAGAGAAAATAGTATGTTAACATCTCACTGCGTATCTGCTAGAACTATCTAAGGACAAATAGAAAATTAAATGTCCATAGTCCATATCTTAGCTTGCTAACAGACATTTGCTTTGTCATTTATTATGGTAAATGCAACAAAAATTTACCATAATGTTTTATTATAGAAACATGAATTTTTTACATTTCCTGAACAGAAAATATGCATCAGAGCTGCAATAACGGTACTGCAATGAATCTCATGCATTGGGCAGTTTTGTCTTAGCCTGGTTCTTCCAAAAATTAGAGCTTGGGGCAAAGGCTTATGTACTATACTTTTTAGGAAACCCAATCCCAGAGAGCTGACCTGAGGGACAGAAGGGGGAGGCAGAGCAAAATGGTAGAATAAATTATAAGAACATGCTATCAAGTTGCTGGCTAGTGATTGCTTAATTGCAGGAACTGTTCTCTAAGAAACCAAATTTCATCTAGAAACAGTCCATCCAGAGGGAGAGCATGAGAAGAATACATTCCTCAGTTGCTATCACCCATTTCTCAAAAATTCATCCTTAGGGAAGTTGGGAATTGCCTATATACTTTCAGACTGCATATCCCTGGGTACTGAGCTAAATTCTATATACCTTTGGAACCCAAAGGTTAGCCCTAGACCAGGAGGCAAGAAGTGCAGGGCACAGGCATAAAGGAAGGTCCTGTCAGATGGCACCTGTGGGAAGTGTGTACCAGGCAAAGCTATGGCTGCAAGCTTTGGTTGGAACAAGGTATGGTGACACCAAAAGGTTGAGAAGTGATGCCTAAGAAAAGTTGGTCTCAAACTGTTGAAGGCATCAGAGGCTCCTGGTGGGCTTGTTAAATCACAGATTGTTGGGTGCCATACCCAGATTTTCTGATTTCATATGTCTGACATGGAACTAAATAATTCACATTTCTAACAACTTTGTGAGTGATTTTGATGCAACTCGTCCCAGACTACATTTCAAGAAAGACTATACAAGTCTATAGTCCATTGTGCTCCTCAAACACATGTTTCTGCAATTCCCTCTGTGTATAATCTATTTCCTCCAGGTCACAGGGTATACTTCCCTGACTATTCTGAAAGTGGACTCTGGTTGGTACACTTAGAATCAATGAAGATGTCAAAGGAAGAGGCCTTTGTACAAAGGGCAGGGACAGTGAGGAGATAGTTTCTGGAGCCAGCCCAGAGGTTCAATGGAAGTTAGACTATTAACAGAAGGGAAGTATTTGGATCCTAAACCAAATACTTGCCTTCTGTGGTTATCCATTTCCTCTGTACAGCTCCACAGTGAGATAAGTTTTGTGAAAAAAATGGGAAAAGAAAGGTAATTCTAAAGAAAAGCCATTTGAAGTTCACTTTCAGTGTACTAAGCTTCACTTTAAATTGTTTTGTATCTGTAATTTTCACTTTGAGAACAGTAGGGAAATTTTTCTGAGGTTCTAATTGAGAAATAAATATTTCTAAAGTTAAGGAACTATATTATGATAATAGGACCTGTCAACATAGATAACTTGGAGAAAGCAGACTATGGATAGAGACACTATTTTTCACTTTTTATAAAAAATATCTGTTAGAAATTTTTGAGTTTTCTTGAAGCAATTAAGGTAAATATCACAAAAATAACAACATATCATCCATTTAAGAACATGTCTGCTAAATAAAAAATGAAGTTCAGAGAAACATCTCATCACAGTTACTTCACAAGTGACTGCTCTTGCTGACCTTGTAGCTAACCAAGTGCAGGCCCTTCCAGTCACCCCAAGGGAGCATCTGTGGAATTGATTTAATAATTTAATAATAACTATTAGAAGATCTGTGAAGTCAAACATAAAGGATGAAAAACTTCTACAGAAAGCAAAGCATTTGGACAGTTTCTATTGTCATTCAATATTTATTAAACATGTCTTACATTAAGAACTTTGTTAAGTATTGTGAAGTGCAAAGATGATAAAAAATACTTTTGCCCTCTAGAAGTTCATGATCTACTATGGGAGCTGAGGTCAACAAATAATTCAAATAATTTGTAAAAAAGAACTTCTTTAAAATTTGGCGAAAGTATGGTAGAAATGCTGTTTTAGTATTATGTAAGGAAGAATATTCATTTCTAGCAGAAGTAAACCCTAAAAACATGCTAAATTAAATGTTAAAGTAATAAAATATACTTACACTAACACATTCATACATGTTCATTCATGAAATGCGATGATCCAGCTAGAATCAATGAAAACGGCAGGGGAAGGGTCCTGGAGACTTAACATCAGTGTACCTGCTCTGTTTATCTTTTTCACCCTGACCTTTGTCCATCCTGTCCCACATCTGACATATAACTCACGTTACTGTGGAAATGTGGTAGAGTAGAAGAGATGAGATAAGAAATGATTTTTATAATAGTCAAAAATGTATCACCAAATGTGACGCTAATCACTTGCTGTCACGAACTATCTGATTGTATATTTGGAAAAATGCAGAGGAATGGAAATTCTGGAAAGACCTGTGCTTATACTATTTCTTAGCCATTTCCTACACAAAATGTAAATTAAGCCATAGACATTATAAGAAACTCTGTAAGGAAACAGATAAATACAATGCCAAGTATGAAGGAAACAGGACTCCAGAGAGGGCTTACTTTTAGGAAATAATTTATTTCTTTATTCAATGAGAAAACATGTTTAGGTTAAAGTTAATACTTAAAATATGGTGCCCTCTAAGTATTAATTATTAGATTTAAAAAGATAAAATTAATTATAAGCATTCACCAAATATTAATATTGCTGCATATGTGTTATAGCTATTGGGGGCAAAGAGGGAGTTTCAATCCTTCTCTTCTCTCTCCTCCTTTATCCTCATCCTCCTTTTTAAATATAAAGAATTCTGGCTTAATCATATAACATCCAAATGCTTTGGCAGATAGTGCTAGGTGAGGTAACATTTGAACGTCACCCTCAGGGATGGGCGGTTAGCAAGGAGAACATGCCCCAGGTAAAAAGTGACATAGGTTGGAACTGAGGATTAATGTGGACTGTCACAAATGAAGGTTAGCTTTGCTACCAAACAGAGTAGTATCTGCCTTTGTCACACAAATTTTTGAACTTCTTTTATTACAATTCTTAAAATGCAGCCAGTTACAAGCTCTTTTGATTAAATTAAAGAGGTAATACAGCAGTTGAAACCAATTAGATGGAATCAGATGGTTTCCTGCTGAACACTATGTGAAGGCCTTATGGGACCTAGGGGGATGCCATTAAGAGAAACTTAGGCCATGAGTGCAGATCTGAAAAGTCATGAGACAAGCACAGTCTTTATTTCAAATTCCTAATCGTGACCTTCTCCCCATGAATAACACTGAATTCCTCCTAAAGAGGATTTCTCTTCCTCTTGTCCTTGATTGCCTGCTTGTCTTTCCTCACACTATTGCCAAAGCCAGTTCAAAACTCAGCAATAAGATTGTCCCAATTAATACTCTAGCTATGTTAAGTGTTAGAGAGAGGGGATTTTTGAGCATGCCCCATTCCAGAGAGGCCATGGACTATCCCCCAGATAGAGTTGTCAGTGCTGACATCAGGCCAGGCCTTGAAATATGGTCTCATGGCCCCTTCCCAGACACTATCAGCTTTCTGAAGAACAATATGACCCCTTCTCCAAAAATAAACCCACAGAATGTGTCAGTTACCCAGCCCGCCCTTAAATCAGCCAATGGGAATGCAAGGGGAATAACCTAACCACATTTTGTCTTTGTGTAACTGAACCCTAGCCCTCACCCAGCCAATCGGAATCAGCCAACTCAGTGATCCGAGCATCACCCCACTACCCGACCCCAAGCCCTATAAAATTGCTGTACTTCTGAGAGTTGGGACTCTTTGCATCCTGCTGCTGCATTGGTGGAAGCAGAGAGACCGAACTCGAGCTTGAATAAAGGCTCTTTGCTTTTGCATCGGACTCGGCTCCCTGGTGGTCTTTGGGGATCATAAAATCTGGGCATAACATTAAGTGTATACTAAAACTATTTTTATGGGTATATCTAAGATTCTTTTTAGTTTATAATACTGTTTCTATAGTAAAAGCAATTTCTTATTTTCAAAGGAGTAAATCTAGAAATAGTTAGGGTTAGAAAATGTCATTGGTTTGTTGGGTGCTTACTTACATAAGAAGCTAAAAGACATGTAATTCAGTAACGGCAGTGTACAGCCTCCAGTTGCACTTTTTGTATTCTGTGAGACTGGGCAAGGATATTATTTCTTCTAATATCACAGTACATAATGCCAAAAGGTGGATGGCTATTTAAATGTCAGCTTTATCTTTTGTGAATTAGTTCAGAGCATAATGTTTTTTATAAAGGTCTATGAAAAAAATAATGGGATGATATTTGATTTCATACTGAGAGCAAACTGTAAATAATTATGAAAGAAGGAAAAAATGTTTATTGCAATGCAAGTCCCATGAGAAACACAATACTATACTAAATGAAAATTGTGTGTATTATTGTAATCGGAATTGGAAGTTTAAAGTATTCTGAATCTTGAATTAAAAGTTGGGATTGTAATTGTTTTATTATTCAGAATATATTGAAGGTTTTCGCCAAGTTTCATCCATTTATTGAGTTCTAGGATACAAATCGAACCTCTCAGCTGGGTTCCTTCACTTTTTCTCTTACAATTTTACCTATAGTCTTCTCACAGTCTCCCACTAATATCTCTTTTATTGATGTCAAAGGTATTATTTTTTCTTACAAGTTTGTCTCTAAGACCTCTTTTGTTGAAGATTATATCCCATTATTTTTTCTAGATGACCTTTTGTGTTTAACTTTTCTAAACAATATCAAAATAAATAAAGCACAATTTTAATAAGTTCTTGTGGAAACTTCAGTATTTTTCCTTTCTTACATCAATTTATTGTTCACCTGGAGGTAGATGATACTTTTAACAACTAATAGTATTGCCTAAGAACTATCTTTATTGAAGAGAAAATAATGCTTTTATTGCTTTTGTATTGTGAAGGTGAGTGGAGTAAGACAATGCACCTTACCACTTAAAAATCCTTATTATGATTGGTTGAAAATCAGCACAGTGAGTTTCTACTATGAGGATAATATGGATTTGCATTTATTGGAAGTTGGAGAAAGCAAGCTTAAATGAGGTAATTCCAACACTGGGGGGAAGGCTATTCTAAGGTATAGGAAACTTTTGCCAATAATGTGAAAAGAGCAAAGAAAACAGCAGGGAAATGATTTCTCAAGTGTATATGAATAAAAATATTGTTTTTTATTTTCAAGGATGCTTACCTCTGAGAAATATCAGTTCCTTATCTAACCCACATACCATATATATATGGAATAAATCTAGAAATTGATTTATTTACACACACACAGTGAGAGATATATATTGGTTTTTTCATGAAATAGAAATATAGTATATTAGAAAAATGTTATATCCCAAAAGCTCTGTAAGGATCCTTGAGTATATTGAAAGATTATACAGAGACCTAGACAATGATTCTGAGACTACACTATAGACTTGAAGCTAACCAGGAGAAAATAGAAAGTAAATTCTCCTACAGATCACAGGAGAGGACTGCCTGTCTCTCAAATCCCACATGGAGAGGTTTCAAACACCTGCTTTCTCTGCTAAAGCTTCAGGAGTCAAGTGGGTGTATCAGACTCTTGTATTCTGCCTGCATCCTCTCAGGACCATCTGATTCTGTGAATAGTTTTCTGCAGGATTTCACTTAGGTTATGTTCACAATGCCTTGCTCAAACATGCTCCACGTGACTTCTGCTTCTCTTCATGGCATTGCAATGCTCTGGTGTGGGGCAATGGTGAGACAGCGTGGCCTGCATGCCCAGCTCAGAAATATGAGACATTACTAACTCACCCAATAAAGGAGGTAACAGGTACTCTTCCTTGGAGATCCTTTGTAGGCATTTGAGGAATACTTGTTTACTCCTCAGGTCTCAATGGGATTGGACTGCAATGGACTCCCCAGTGAGCAATCTAATAACAGACTTCTATGTGGATTCTTCCTATTTCCCTGTTTACTTTTACTGGTACCTCAATCATGCTCCTTAGATTGATCTCCCATCATTTTGCAAATAAACCACCTATATACATATCTTTAATTCAGTTTCTGCTTTTGGGGGAGGGGTGGGAGAGAAGCCAAGCTAATTTTCCCCCCCCAGATTTATTTATTTATTTATTTTCTTTTTTTTTTTTATTATGTTACATGTATACATATCTTCCCATTGCCTGCCCCTCCCAGGCATACCCCAATCCCCCCAGTGTCTTGTGTTCATTGGTTATGCTTATATGCATGCATACAAGTCCTTTGGTTTAGAGAGAAATTTAAATTCTACTGAGAATACTCATAAGTGGTTTTTTGTCAGACGTTTCAGTTTCTAAAACTATACAGCCAACAAGACTCACTGAGGTACATATCTAAGCAAAGAGAGTAAAGATTGTATTCAATTTTTACTGAAGGCTTTATCTATAGAGACCATCAGTAAAAGTTGATTCTTCTTCTTTTAATATTCTATGGGTTTGGTTTACAAAGGTCTCTCTCTTTTTCCCTTATCAAAGTGTCCTGATTTAGGTCTTACGCTCCTAGTATTTTATCTGAACTGCTTTATTTAGTACCTTTTTTAAATTGCTTCCACTGCAAACAGCCAATGGCTTTCTGGGTTTTCCCTAGTATACGATTTGGAAGTAACCTTAAAATATAATTGCCTCATGAGTCTGATAAAAAATTCTGAGGGCAGCAATGTTAAATTAATTGACCCAAGGTATCCCAAATGGTTAGTAGTCTAGATAAATCACTTGGTCTACTGCTTTCACCTCAAATGGGTAAATAGAATTCAAATTATTTCTTGAAAACCAATTATCATTAATCAATAAATACAATATTTACCCCATGATGTATGTTCTCAGCATTTTGTTTTAGTATTTTCCCAAAAATATAGTAATGTTTGTATTCTATTATGTCAATCAAACATTATACTTCATCTTCCAATGAGCTACATATGGTTGCCAAAAAAATATATTAAATATTATGTAATACAATGAGCCAAAGTTTGTATTTCACAATACATTTAATATTATTAAAATGAAAGAACAAGTAATACATTTTGGATAGCATATTCTGATTTGTATGAAGAGGATATGCATGAACAGTAAGTAGCCTATTATTATAATACAAATAGAATAGATAATGCTATATTCTTTGATTTATTTTGTGTATGATATTTATTTATTTATACCTCTGGATTTCAGAGCAGAAGACTAAGTTTGTCTAATGCCTCTGTTCATTAAACATAACCTTATTTTAAAAGTTATGTTTAATGACCTCTCTTGCTCTCTTCATTCATTCATAGCCTCGCCTTTCACTTTCCTTCTCTTCATCCCCAGGCAACAACTTTAATGTTTTCAATGTGTTTCTATTTATTTAAATATTATTTTACAAAATGTGAATTGTATAATGTGCAAAAATTTTAATTTGGCATGATGTTATGTATCTGATTTTAGTCCCTAATTTTTTCACTAAGGATTATGCTTAAAGACTCATTCAGAGTTTTGCCTGTTCTTAGACTGAAGAAAACCAAAATAAAACATTGCTCCCACCCCAACAATAAGCAAAGGAAATGCAAAGAACCAGAAAGTTTTTAAAGGATACCTCAAAAGGCCTTCTTTAATAATGAAAGCCTGGAGGTTACATCAGCGGCAGCTGTGAAAGAGGCATGAAACCCACAGTGACTAGGACTCCACTCTCACACAAAGCAAGACCTGTCTTCCTCCAAATATGGGCCAGAAACCTACCTGCTCTCTGATGCCCACAATAGGTGAGTTGTCACTAGAGAAGGGATAAAACAAAAGTTGTCTCTTAGGGAAGAAGAGAGAAACCTCTTCCTCTTCCTGCCCCAGGCAAAGGTAGGCTACTGATGGTTGAAACTTTCTTGTTTCCAGCATTTACCCAAAAACAAAGCAGATTGCTACTGCCACTGGAAAAGGAAGGAGAAATTTGTGTGTGTTCAAGATCCCCTGAGCAATACTCACCATTTATAAAAAGCAGTTTTGGCTGCTCTGTGCGGAGGGATAAGAATGCTGAGAATGAATCCCCACTGGAGTCCTGTGAGGACATAAGGAAGAAACTAGATACATAGGGGTGGGACTATTTGAAGGGAAAATAGAACTGGGGTATCTAGCTGGGCGTGGAAAGAAGGACACACACTAGAAAACCTAACTTTAAAATACATAAACATTACTAAGACAGGTAGCTTGCAGATAACGAATCACAAGGCAGTAAAGTGTATAACTAATCCCAAGAATGTTACAAAGGCAAAGTCTTTGAAAAGACCAATCAGGAGCTAGCACCCCCTAAATTGAAAAGTGTGAGCTTCCTCTCTTGCTCTCTTCTCTACATAGCAAATGAAGTCCTCACGTTCCTGGGGGAGGGGAACACTTCGCCTATATCCACTTGGCTTGTGAGGATGTGGGACTCTACACATGGACTTAAACACCAGGCTGTAAAATGAAAGGGCAGCTCTGGACACTGGTCTGCTCCTGGGACCCCAGCTGAGCCTTTCCCAGGATTGGCTTCTCTCAATAAACTTTGCCTCCATTAACCGTTTTTTTTCCTTAACTTAATTCTTCAATTTCGCAAGACAACAAACTTAGACTCAAACACCACAGTTTGGTTTCACCTAGGTTATAGCATAGCAAGAAGCTAGGAAAATTCCAGGACAAGTGGAATAAGGAGACTGAGACAGACAGTTAGAAAGCAGTTTACACCCACCTAGTAAATCCTATCTTCCCTAAAACAAGGGTACTTAAAGAGTAAATGGTTTACACTTCTCCTTACCAACCAGAGGGTAAATAAATAGCTTAAATCATCCTACTCAGGGATATAGATAACAGAAATCCAATTAGTGCCATTTGCCAACTATATCCAAGGACAAATGAGAATAAATCTCATTTTGGTACATCAGCATAGAGCTGATGAATATTCTATTGATTCTTCCCTAAGACTCTAAACACCCAGCCTTTAAAACCCCTAAAAATGAAGGTTTCTGGGCGCTCTCCCCTCAGGGAGCACCCCTGCGCCATTTCCTTCCCAGCCTCCTTTCCTCCACCTCCCCTGGCAGTTATCTCCTAAGCTCTAGGGGTCCCCATGAGACTTCCAACCAGGAGAGCAATGGTACTTGTTTCACTTTCCTAAATCTGTTTTTGCTAAAGTCAATAAATTCTAACTTGCTCTTCTACACTTTGTCTCTTGATTGAAATCTTTTCCTAAAGAAGATGAGACTCAAGATCTTCTTGTTATCTCTGATAACACCTAGAGTACAGGGTTACAGGAACTAATGATTTTCCCAATCCCCCACATAACTTGACAGGAGCATAGGCATACTGATCTATAAGAGTGAATACTATTTACCTCAATCTCTGAATATTTTGTTTGTTTTTTGCACATAATATCCAAAATCTTATAAAAATAATAATAATTGCCAGAGACACAAATAATGATTAAAAAAGAACCTACCAGAAAAGATAAAGCAGTCAACAAACCAGATTCAGAGATGATCCATATGTTGAAAATATTTTAAATGAACACTTAAATAACTATAATAAATGTATCAATGGTTGAAATATAGACACTGTAAAGAAATCAAAAGGAAATGATAGAGATTTTAAAAGATTGTATTAAAGTTGAAAAACTTTTTAAATTAGCTTATTTTCAGACTAAATTCATTAGAGAAAGTAATCAATGAATTACAGTATGTTTTAACAGAAATTCTCTAAACTGAAATATAAATATAAAAAGAGTGGAAAAAAGAAAAAAAAATCCAGAGTATTTAAGACCTTTAACAAATGATCTAACACATGTATAACTGGAATCACAACATTAGAAGATAAATAATAGAGTTCTAGAAACACTTGAAAACTGGTGAGAGCTTTGCACAATTAATAAACAAATAAAGCATAGATCTGAGATAACAGCTCTGTGTCGGCCCCCATCACTGTAGTTTTGTTTGGAAAGAAGTCAGATAGTAGAAAGATGTCTGCCTTCCCAGTCTAATTAGCATTTTACCCTTTTATTAGTATAGATTATTACATATCTTTCAATCCCAAGAAAGCAAAAAAGTAATTTTAAAAAAGAACCGATAAATTAAAAACAAAATATAAAAAGAAAGATATAAATGTAGCACATTTGCTATCATATCAATATGACATATCACTTTTACCATATTAATAATTGTTTTAAATATAATTTGTCTAAGTATCCTAGTCAAAGGTTATGATTATCAATTTTGATAATAAATTAATATCCAGTTATATGCTATTTTAAAGTAAAACAATGGAAATATGATACACCATGAAAAGAAAATTGCAGAAAGTGTTTACTTCAAAACAAGAAAATTTATGAAGTAAAATCAATTAATTGATAAAGAACATTCAACTCAATAATGTCAGAATGCACAATATTTTCAAGTGGACACAAAACATTCAGCAAGAGAGATGATAATCTCACAACCAAACCTCAACAAACTTTAAAAAAATTGAAATCATACAATATATATATTATTTGACCATAACAAAATTTAACTACAGCCAAAACTGGTTTGGCTCAGTGGATAGAGCATCGGCCTGTGGACTGAAAGGTCCCAGGTTTTATTCCGGTCAAGGGCATGTACCTTGGTTGTGGGCACATCTCCAGTAAGGGATGTGCAAGAGGCGGCTGACTGATGTCTCTCTCTCATCGATGTTTCTGACTTTCTATCCCTTTCCCTTCCTCTCTGTAAAAAAACAATAAAATATATATTTTTAAAAAGTTTAACTACACATAAGGAAAATCCTTAATCACAAGATAAACAATACATTCCTATGTAATTATGGTTCATAGAAATCACAAGACAAATTAGACAATATTTTGATCAAAAAGGAAATAAAAACAAAACATGAAAATATGTGTAACACAGCTAAAGCAATGTTTAGAATCAAATTGCTAGCAGTTCATGCTTATTTTATAGAATACTAAAGATCTCAAAATAATGATAATGGCTTCTAAAAAGATAAAAGAGCAAATTAATATGAAAGTGAGCAGAATAAAGAAAATAATAAAGGTCAGAAAAAATTATCAACAGGAAATATAAAACTAAAGGAAAAAATAAATAAAATAATTTTTAAAATTTATTAAGATTAAGGAATTTCTAAGCAGACCAATCAAGAAAAATATAGCTTACAAATATTAGGAAAGAAAGCAAGTATAGCACTGCATCTCCCATAGGCATTAAGCAAATAATAAAGAAATAATATAAGCAACTTTATGACAACACATTTGTAAACAAGATGAAATAGGCAATTTTTTGAAATATATAAATTACCAAGACTCGTTCAAGAAGAAATTTATAACCTGAATAGTATATTATCAAAGAAACTAAATATATAGTTATCAAAAATAAAACTGCAAGCTTTTATGATAAACTCTACCCAACATTTGGGGAATAAATAATACCAATAAGATACAAACTCTTCTATGAAATAGAGATTAAGCCATGTTTTCCACTATATTTTGATACTACCTTATCCTGATATTAAAATATAAAGACATTACAAGAAAAAAAAACCTACAGAACAAGATACTTTATGAATGTAGCCTCATATCTTTAACAAAGTATTATCAAATCAAGTTCAAAAATATATAAAACAATAATACATTAGTGGTTTCATCCAGGAATGCAAGTACTTTTCAACACTTGAAAATCAAACAATATGATTCGCAAACAATACAGACTCCACAAAGTGAAAAATCACATGAGCATTAGAATAGATATAGAAAAATATTTGAAAAAATTAAAAATAAATTTACTCATGATAAAAACTCTCAGCAAACAGGGAGTTTCCTAAACTAATAAAGATAATTTATGAAAAACCAACATTAAGTAGTTTTACTTAATGGGATAAATACATCTATATTTGTTAAACTTGTATTAAAGGTTCTAGAAAATTCAAAATTTGGGAGGGGTGTGGGCATATAGGTGGATTGGATAGAAGCTACAAACTCCCAGTTATAAAATAAATGTAATGGAGATGCACTAGTAATGTACAGCATGATGACTATTGTTCAAAATACTGTATAGTATATTTGACAGTTACTAAGAGAGTAGATATTAAAAGTTCTCACCACAAGAAAAAAATTATAATTATGTTTGGTCATAGATAGAATATATGATCATCATACAATATATACATGTGTCAAATCATTATGCTGCATACCTGCAATTAACATAATGTTACATGTCAATTATATCTCAATAAAAATGAACTCTCAAAAACCCAACAGAAAATTGGCAAAAGATATGGAGATATTTCTTTGTAAAGGCTAAATAGATGGCAAATAAGCATATAACAAAATGCCCGACCATTAAAAAATGCAAATAAAAAAACCCTACAAAATTACTACACATCCAATAGGATGGCTACAATAAAAAAGACAATATCAAGTACCAGTGTATATTTGAAGCAACTAAATCTCTCATACATGGCTGGTGGGGCATGTTAAATTGCACAACTACTTTGCAAAAGAGTTTGGTGGTTTCTTAAAAAATTAAGCACTCTCTGGTCATATGATCAAGCCATCCCACTTCCTGAAGTTACCTAAAATAAAATAAAAATAGATGATAATTCAAAGACTTGTACGTGTTGTTTATAGAAGGTTTATTTGTAATAGCCTCAAACTAGAAACAATCAAAATGTTTATCACTAATAAATGAATGAATAGATTGGTATGTCCATACAAAGAAATACTAATTAACAGTGAAAAAGGGAGAATATCTCTATACATATAACAGCAAAGATGAATCTCAGATCATTATGATGATTGAAAGAAAACTAATAGTATATGCTATGAATTCACTTATATAAAAATCTAGAAAATGGAAACTAATCCACAGTGACAGAAGTCAAAAAAGCTATTATCACATATTAAAATGACATAATTAATTTAATATATAAATAGATTTATAAAGAAATATTTCACATAAAATAAATTGCACATATTTAAAAGGATATGTATTTTATTTAAAATTTAAATTATACATATATTTAAGATTGCCTGAATTTCCAAAGTAAAGCAACTTAGAGCAATCTTTCTTATTATTAAAAAAAAATCATGTTAGAAAATAAAAATAAATGCAGATAATGGAAATTGGAAAGAAAAAATATACAAATGTTAAAATATGAAATATACAAATAAAGAAATCCTCTGTATAGAAAATTCCCAGAAATGTAATAGAAAATATCCAGTTGGACTAAAAAGTTATTTTATCAATGACATAGGATACAAGTTAAGATAAAAATCAGTTACATTTCAACATACTGGTAGAAAAAGATGTAAATTTAAAAACAATATATTTGCAATTTTTATTTCACCAAAACCAAAAATATCTAGGGGTCAAATTAAAAAACATGCAAGACCTATACAGTGAAAATTACAAAAATTGCTTATAGAAATCAAGTAAATGAAAAAGCTTACCCCCATACCTATCATCAGAATAACCAATATTATTAAGGTAGCTCTTTTAATATTTACTGATCTAAAAATTCAGATTTCAACCAAAATTCTAGGAGTATTTTTGTATTAATGGAAAAGCTAGCTAAAATTTATCTTGAAAAATGAAGCATATGATAGCAAAAATGATTTTGAAAAAGAACTAAGTTGGAGGATGCATACTACCTGATGTCAATACTTACTATAAAGCTAGAGTAATCGATAAATTTAAAATGTTTAATATATAAGGTTTAAAATTAGTTAGGTAGATAGGTGATAGGTAAATAGATCTGCCAAGGGAACAAAATAGAAACACACCTCCACATCTATGAATATATGGTGCCAACTTAATAAAGAAAATATATTTCAAAAAAGGTATTAAAAATGGGAATTTATATACCAAGTTACATTGAGCCTTACCTGATGCCATGTACAAAAATTAATTCAAAAATAATAATAATAAAGATAATTTCAGTATTAAACACATGAAATTATAGAAGGATAGAAAAATGTATAACAACAAAATATGTCTTAGATATGATATCAAAAACATAAACCATAAAAAAATTAGATAAATTGAACTACATTGAAATTAAAAATGTTGGTTCTCAAAGATATTGTTGGAAATGAAAATACAATTCACAGATTAGGAGAAAATATTTTCAAAACACATATATAATGCAGGATTTATAACTGCAATATAGAAAGAATACTTATAACCTAAGAGTACAAACGACCTAATGAAAAAGGGGCAAAAAAAAATTGGTTGTGACACTTCAATTCAGACAATAAACGAAGGCTCATAAAGCACATGAAGTTGCATTTATATCAAGAAAATATAATTTAAATCCATAGCAATATATCAATAAACATTTATTAAAATGACTAAAACTAAAAAGCTTGACATTAGCAAATGGTTATGTAAATAGAGAGCCACTAGAACTCTTACATTGTTGTTGTGAATGTAAAATAATGTGAACACTTGGAAACCAGGTTAGCAATTTCTTTCTAAGTGAAATGTTCACTTCACATATAACTCAACTATTTAACTCCCAGGTATTTATTCAAGATATATAAAAACATAGGTTCACACAAATATCTGTATGTAAATGTTCATAGCAGCTATTTAAAATAGCCCAGATCTGCCCTGACTGGTTTGGCTCAGTGGATAGAGCATTGGCCTGCAGACTCAAGGGTCCCAGGTTCAATCATGATCAAGGGCATGTACCTTGGTTGTGGGCACATCCCCAGTAGGGATTGTGCAGGAGGCACCTAATCAATGTTTCTCTCACTAATGTTTCAAACTCTCTATCCATCTCCCTTTCTTTTTGTAAAAAATAAGATATATTTAAAATAAAATAAAATAGCCCAGATCTGGAAACAACCCACATATCCATCAATTGGTGAAAGAATAAATACTTTGTGGTTACAGTCCAATAATAGAGTATTACTCAGCAATACAAAGTGTTCTTGATATAGTCTTGCCAAGAGAATCTCATAAGCATAATGTCATGGACATGGACAACAGTATGGTTAGTGGTTAGTGGGGCAGGGGTATTGGGGGTGAGGTGGAAGAGATATATGGGAGATAAAGTGGTGATGGGGAAAATAATAAAATAAAGGAAGAAAAATTGTCAAACTGTACACTAAAAAGGTAAAATTTAATATTTGTGAATTATTCCTCAATAAACTTGACTTTTAAAAACAGAAAGATTTGCCCATGTTATTTTGTGTAGAGTAGCCACACTTTTCAAGATGGATGTGTTCTAAGACCCCAGGGATGCCTGAAACCGCAGACAATATCAAACACTATATATACTAATTTTTTCTACACATATGTATCTATAGTAACATTTAATTTATAAATTGAACACAGTAAGAGATTAACAACCAATAAGGAAATATATAATTATAACAATATACTGTAATAAATATTATGTGAATGTGATTTGTCTTTCTTTTCTTTTTTTGAATATATTTTATTGATTTCTTTACAGAGAAGGGAGAGGGATAGAGAGTTAAAAACATTGATGAGTGAGAAACATCAATCAGCTGCCTCCTGTGTGGGAACCTCTTTCCACGTCCCGCGTGGTTCAGGGTTCCCGGGTCAGGGTTCGGGTTCTGAAGGAGGCCGCACGCAAACGAAATGAGAGACTAGAAAGCATAAATTTGGCGATATTGGGGGGCCAGGCGGGAGCCTTCCTCTAGTGGAAAGGACTGCCATTTGCTCTGGCCTTTTTCTCCCTTTTATTAAGGCTTTGGGACACACCCCTAGCCTTTAGGCAGGAGGTAACAGAAATTAACATGATACAAACAGATAGTTTCAACTAAACAATGAGTAATCAGCTCTGACCTTTCAGAGCAATTAAGGTTGGCCAGCCTTCTGGCTTCCCATTTACATCCATTTAGTGAGAACAATATTTGGTTTCCGACA